>JANBXG010000004.1:0-547679 GCA_024271865.1 Nakazawaea ambrosiae | reverse complement strand
CAAGCACGACAGTTGCTGGTGTCTACGAGGGAGGAGCCAACTCTTTAGTTTACTGGTCATCATCTACCATCTGCTCAATTATGCTGTTACTTTTCTTGTTCTAGAAAGGAAATGATGAGATATGGGATTATGTTATTATTATTCCAGTCTTCGAGGTTACAGTTCTTGAGAATCAGAAGCAGTGGCTCATGAGATCTATAACGTTGATTACAATACTTTAGTTTATTTTGTTGTCTTTACTTTTTTATTTTACTTTTTTATTTTTTTTATTTTTACCTTTTCATTTTTTTTATTATACTTTTTTTATTTTACTTTTTTTTATTTTATTTTTGTTTTTTATGTGAGCTTTTTTCTCGGTTCTATTTTTTTTTGTTTATATACAGTGGGAAAGATGTTTTTTTTTTTTTTTTTTTTTTTTTGATTTTTCTTCATCTTCAGTTCTTGTCCTTCCCAGAAATTTTGTAATATCACTTTTATTTCATTTCTAATAGAAGTCGTACTGACTTTCTAGCGCGTAGTTTGAAACCGTTCAAAATCTTAGCTATAACATGGTCACAGCCTATCCTCATCTGCGTGAAGGTTCATCAAAGAACGATCCGACCGGTACCACTTTATGAACTCAAGCTCAGTGTTGGTATCTTGTCACACGACTTTCAAAGTGCAGTTTTTAGGGTCAGCAAAAGAAGAAAAAGGGCTTTCGCCTTTTTCAAATTATATATCCAATTTATCAGTGATAGTCTCTTTCGATAGAGGTTATCGATCGATAAAGTAAAATAGCATCTACAAAACCCAATTAATGAATGTTCTCAAATATGAGGAGTGCTATCTGATCTAATGAGGACTTCGATTGGACTCAACAGTGGTGCTAAAAGTGGTGCTAAGAAGCGATGAGTCTACTGTGTCCACGAGTAATCTGGTTGTATATACCTTCTTTCCCAGAAGGGCAAGTGAGGGCTGTTTAGGAACTCAATAGGTAGATACTGAAAGTTAGATGCTAATTGGTGGACAATAATGTTTGAACTAAAGTTACGGTTTGCATTGCGTTGTTATTGCTGAGAGGCTTACGTTTCTACTAATAAAAGCTTTTGTTCTTTCTTTTCCTTGAATCGCGATGTCTTGTCTCTAATGATCGTGAAATGTCGGAGTAAAGCCCCTATTTTGAATTTCTTTATCTCGAGATGTGCTCCTATCCAGGACTGTAGATGCCAGGACAGTAGATGTTGTGTATGAGAATTTATCTTGATGAAGTTTCTCGATACAACGGGAATTGACAGTTACCCTTTCACTTTTGAAGAGATTCTTCAAAAGCATTTCATGAAATTTAGACCATTCATCATATAGCCAAGACCAAAGTTCACATATTTCAGTTTTATAATATATATAACTCCAAAAATGAAAGCAAGGCTTTACAGCCTTTTTTCGAAAATTGTGGAACGAACACAATTCATGTTGTTACTGCAACGTCGGTAAACCCTTTGAAAGGGTGTAATGGGATTGGGGAAGAAAGAATAACTGATAAGGACCAATTTCTCACGATAAGAAAATAATACAAGCCAAAAAGGTGCAAAGAAGTTTTTCATTGCATAAAATTCGAGAATGTAACAGAGCACTACTACTAACAACTTTCAGATTTTTGGCGTTTTAGACAATTTGATTTTTAATCTATTAGACAGACGAAATAGAGCTTATCAATAATTGGAACTAAAATACCCACTGGTTACATTCAAACTTTGCAAACATAATTCGAGACAAATTTTCAACATTTTTTTGAAGAAGGAGTGTAAAAGTTACCAAGTTATCCACTCAATCTTGAGGCTTCACACTGAACCGCGAGACAAATTTTCAACATTTTTTTGAAGAAGGAGTGTAAAAGTTACCAAGTTATCCACTCAATCTTGAGGCTTCACACTGAACCGCGTATGTCTTGTTTGCAGTAACTCGTAACTACTTCGCTAGTAATTAACTTCAATTAAAGCTTTATTCCGCAGGTCAGTCGAAATAAATCAAGAGTGTGTAATCACCCAACAACACCGCAGCGTAACGTCGTTGAAGTTGAATTCGGTGAGGGGATTTTGAAATGAGGGTCAAAGGAAATCTATTGAATAATAACTTGGAGCAAGCGAGGATAAGGCAGTATTACCTAATATCAACAGATATTTGAGTGCACGGCAAAACCTTTATGTTTGGTACTAAGACACTTGCAAGTTTTTTACATTTATTTTAGGACCGGAAAAATTCCTCAAACAAAAGAAAAAAAGAAAACAGAAAAAAAAACTCAACACGCAGCAATTGAACTCAGCGATGTCTCCAAAGAAACGGCACCACGTAGATATGGCTTAACACAAGTGTGATGAGACTTGTTGTTGTTGATAAAGAGAAGCGATAACAGAATAAAAGTAGTGAAGCAAATATCTTATCACCATTAGCCCCTTTGTGGTTCTATATCTGACACCTTAATGTAAAGAGACCCAAGAGTCTGTTGCCAAGAATTTTCCCCTGAGCTGATCTATCAAAAGCATCAAATACTGATATGAAAAAGCTTAATTTGTAGGAAAATTATGCAGGTGACAGTTAGGACTCGCTTGGAGAAAAACAAGAAATCTGGAAGAAAAATCATCACACTTTTGGATGGATTTCTTCCAGATGTCAACGTGTGGCTTACACGATAATCCCCTTATCTAATGCCCACGATGTTTACTGATTCACACTTCAACTGATAAAGCTCTCCTCCAATCAGACTCCTCAAAAAAAAAAACTTGGTGCCGTGTCACCACATGTGAATAAACGCTCTATGCACGGAGATTCAATGCAATGCGTGAGGTCTAAAAATAAAAAACCCAGGGAGAAAACAAATTCAGAGATGTTTTAGTAGCTTAATTCCCTGACAAGCATCAAAGGGGTTGGGAGGTTATTTAAAATGAAAGGAAGTTCACCTGTTTGATGGTCTGGGTTGATAAATTCAACATTACACTCTTGTGATAACCTACGAGATGTCAGAAAAGGAAAATTTCGAAATTGGTGTTCCAACAGGTGCCTCCGATGAGTTGGGGGTGGTCAAGTCATATACAGATGCTATAATAACAGAGGAACTTGGTATCACTGATGACGACGAAATCAGAAACTCTGAAGATGTGGTAAGGCGTATTATTGACGCCGACGACGAAGACTTGCCTGTCTGGACATTCAGAACTTGGTTCTTGGGTATCGGTTTGGCCATTTTCGGGGGTGTCTTGCAATGTATATTCTACTTCAAACCGCAAACTATTGTGGTCAACGGTATTTTCTTGATGTTGATCGCCTACTGTTTGGGTGAGTTGATGGCTTATGCCATCCCACGTAAGGGCTGGTTCAAGTACTTGAACCCACATCCTTTCAACAGAAAGGAACATGTCGCCATCACTATCATGGCCAGTTCTGCTGCTACTTGTGCCTTGGCTATCGAAGTTTTGCTGGTTCAAAAGTTGTGGTACAACTCCAAGTTGAATGGAGGTGTTTCAATCTTCATGATCTTCTCCTCACAACTTATGGGTTACGGTTTGTGTGGTTTAGTTAGAAAATCGTTGGTCTATCCAACAAAGATGTTCTTCCCAAGCATTGTCCCACAAGTCACCACCATCCAATCTTTGCACAAAGATAAGCTGAAGACCAAGGACCAAATGAAATGGTTCTACATTATCTTTGTAGTATTTTTCTTTTACGAAATCATTCCAGAGTACATCTTCCAATTGTTGATTGCCTTCTCCATTCCTTGTCTTCTGGCTCCGAGAAGCCGTGCCGTTTCAAGACTTTTCGGAGGTGGTAACGGTAACGAAGGTCTTGGATTCTTGTCCATCTGTCTTGACTGGAACTATGTTGCTTCCACTGCCAACCCTATGGCTATCCCATTGGTTGCCACCATGAACAACATTGCTGGTTATCTCTTGTGTATCAGTGTCTTCATCGGTGTCTTCTACGGTAACGTTTGGAAGGCCAAGAGCTTCCCATTCTTGTCGCAAGATTTGTTCTACGGCAACTCGACAGGTGCTGAATACTGGGTATACAACCAGACTGCCATCTTGGACGAGAACAACCACTTGAGTGTTCCTCTGTTGAAAGAGGAAGGTATCCCATACATGGCAAGTACCTACGTTGTCTACTTGATTGCTACCAACTTGTCTGTAGGAGCCACATTCACCCACATGTACTTGTATAACAAGGATGAAGTTTTGTCCTCTTTGGCTTGGTTGCTGCCTAAGAACATCAAGCACTCTATTCTGAACTGGAAACAAAAAGCCAAGTTTTGGGTCGACAGCAACTATGACAGTAGATTAGACATTAATGGAGAGGTTCCAAAGAATTGTGACGACCCTCATTACAGACAAATGCTTAAGTACCGAGAAGTACCACAATGGTGGTACCTGGCCTGTCTTGTGATTTCCTTCGGTGTTGGTATCGGATGTAGCTATGCTGGTCATACAAACTTGGAATGGTGGATGATGGTGATTGCCGTTATCTTGGCTTTTATCTTCACCTTGGCTCTTGGAGGTTTGGTTGGTTTGTTTGGATTTGGAGGAACTCAAATGCAAACCGTGATTCAACTTATTGGTGCCTACATCAGACCTGGAAACCCATTGGCCAACATGTATTTCACCTTGTACGGTTACAACTCTGTCCAACAAGCTTTCCTTATGTTACAAGATTTGAAACAAGCTCAATATCTCAAATTATCACCAAGATCCACCTTTACTGCCCAACTTGTTGGTACTCTTGTTGGTGCCATTTTCAACTATATCATGATGCAATCCATTGTTGACAACAAGGCTGATATCTTGAAGTCTGTTGAAGGAACTGCCATCTGGTCTGGTCAAAATGTCCAACAATATAACACTCAAGGTATTGCTTGGGGAGCTTTGGCTAAGTACATCTTCAGTGCCGGAAAGAGATACCAAATGGTTCCATTTTCGTTGATCATTGGATTCTTCTTGCCTCTTCCATTCTATGCGTTACACAGATTGAGACCAAAGTGGGGAATTCAATACGTCAATGTTCCAATCTTGGTTTGGTACATTGGTTGGTTATGTGTTGGTGTCAACTCTTCTATCACCTCGTACTTCATTGTGCTGATTGTCTCACAATACTACGTCAGAAGATATTATCCAGCTCTTTTCAAGAAGTATAACTATATCATTTCTGCTGCTATGACTGGCGGAGCTCAAGTTATGGTGTTTGTGTTATCGTTTGCTGTTGCGGGGGCTTCTGGACAAAGTCATCCATTCCCTACCTGGTGGGGTAACTATCAAAATGATGCTGCAGGAAACCCAGCCAATATTGATCATTGTAAGTACTTGAACTAATACGATTTGTTGTTTTCTTTTCTTTTATTTATAATACTATATAATTCAAATCATTTTAATTGAAAAAACATTCTATGTTAATTCAAGTCTATATATAATACAATCTATTTTAATAGTAAAATACATGCCGTCATTGATATCTATCTACAGTATCCCATATTAGGGGAGGGAATTCATCAGTCATAAAGTTTTCGTCAATGAGAGGGTAGATATGCTGTTTTAGAGCTCTTCAGCACTCAAATCTCTCTTGATCTTGAAAGGCTTACCTCTCCAATCTATGCTATGTCCACACATAGCAATAACCCATATAGGAAGAGCCAAAGTCTCTCTTAATAACCAAAACTTGGTGAAATCTTTGATTTCTTTTGCTGGTTGATCACTGAATTGGGAAAGAATGAGATATTGCCAACGATCTACCAAAAACCACTGTATAATGTGCAGTATGAAGAGGACTGGGTGGAAAAGACGTTGGAAAAATATCGTTGAAATGGCAAAAGTACCAAATAATCCACTGAGAATACTTTCCGTGGTTGGCTCGAGCAACGTGGCAATCAACACCATGTATTTGCGAACTCTTAACCATCTGATTCTTCTGTTACAATAATCTTTCATGGTGTTGCATCCACCTAATGGCTGCACCACAGCATCACCAGTCATACCAGTTCTACTATTACAATGATCCCAAAGTGCAATACCAATCATGTTGTCTTCACCGATATACCTTGCGAAAAGTTTCAATCCATTGTTTCCAGGTTGTTGACTGTAATAGGCAGCATCACGACCCAATAAGCCCGATTGCCCATCTCCACTTGGACTGAAGCCTTCACCAATCTTTTTAACAGCAAAGTCAAGATCAGACTTTCTGTACAAGTTGGATTTACCGTTGACACAAGGTCTAAGACTCACCTTATTGATGGAGACGTAGAACTTGGAATGAGCAGTAGACATGAACAACTCGTCACATTGAGCACCGTAATCAGAAATGGACGTGTGATTTGTTGCAACTGCCAATGGAAGGTGATGGACCAATTTTACTGGACGACTGGTCTTGCGTCCATTATCCGTAGAGTTGACCAAAGAGTCGACAGATCTCTGCAAAATCCCAGGACGTACCTTAACGTTGGAGTCCAAGACCCAAACAATGTCGAATTTCAGCAGCGAATAACCCTTGGCCAAGTTGTTGATCTTCGGATTTGGTCCGTAGTGATCATTCCCAATCATTATCGAGGAATCGACATCCGGATACTTCATACACAACTCTTTCACCAAGGGAATACAAGGGTCATCGGCATCCGCGATACAGAAGATCAACTCGTACTTATCGACAGGATACTCTTGTAAAAAACTGCTTTCTAAACAGGCCACCATTTGAGGATCGATCCCTTTCAAAGGCCTCAAGATAGAGACACCTTCCAACAAACCGGACGACTTCTGCACCTTGTTAGGTCTAAACTTCAACAAAATCTCAATAAACCCGTTAAAAAAAATCCCCATCACAACGAGGTACCAGATAGCAAAGACATAGCTCGACACCACGGTGAATTTCGAGAACCCGGTCTCATTCGACTGTTCCGACACAACACCCAGCAACAAGGTCAGACATCGTATCGGACTGATATAATACACGAGATACGCTATGAAATTACCAATCATTTCTCTGTTGGTTCATCATCAAATCAGTATTTGAAATTAGCTTCTAATGTCTTTTCTATATTTTTTTTTTCGATTTTTTTTTCACTTTTCCCTGTTTTTCCCCTTCCATCTCATGTAAAAGAACGAAAGTTTTTTTTCTCATCCCTTCCGTTCGCCTTAAAATTACCGCTTTACGAGCCGATTCCGAATCGATTTTTTTTTTTCTCTGCGACTTTTTTCTTCCGTTAGGTGGCCTCGAAGGCGGAGGCTCAAGCGGCACTGGGTGGTACTAAGTAAATGTTGGGCAACTCGAATGAGAGCAGCTCGGTTTTTAATTCAAATCAGTACAATTGGCTTAAAATTCAAGTCATACGTGTTTTGGGATTTTCGTTATATATATCAAAGCTAATATATAAATAAATAAGTAATGGTAAATGTTTGTTTTTTCAATGCAAATAAGTTTCTAAAGTGGCCTTGAATCTTTTGATTTCATCTGGCATCTCGACATAATAATTGTTCAAATCGTCCAATTCTTCAAATAACGTCTTGTAGTAGTATGACAATTTGGTCTTGAAGTCGTTGTCAAAAGCATGGTCTGGTTGGGACCAAATGTAGTTGAAAGTCTGGTAAATCGAGTAAATGTTGTCGTCAATCAATGAGTAATTATCGATCAGATTTCTATAAAGAGATGAAGCCATAAGGTCTTTGTAACGGTGTTGCGGAATCAAATCGATGATACTGCTCAAATAGTGGTTGATTCTTTGTTCTGGGTTCAATTTGAAGCCCTGGTTGCAAACGATCTTGACAGCCAATCCCGACAATCCGTTGTCGACCAAGAATTTCACCAAGTCTCTCAATAAAGGTAACTCTAATTTTAAAGATCCCTTCAATAACATCTCCTTGGACAATCTGATCAAGCTGGTCTTGTCCCCGAAATAGAATCCCAACTGCACCAATCTGGAATATGTGTATTTGGTCTCCACAGAGGAAAGATTGGTCAACAAGGAGACCAAATTATTGTCTGAGTGGATGATGTTTGAGTCGAAATCTTTTCTGACCACGGCAAATTCCCAAAATTTCAAAGCTAACTCCAACTGGTTGAACTCACACAGTTTGTCCACCAAGATCATGAGAGAGTTGACACTCAATTTTGGTAACCAAGGAATGGCGTCGAACTTCACAACGGTGTCAAAGGCTTCCCGCACAAGACCAACGTCTGCCAAGCCCACGACAAAGGACGAAATCAACGGCTGGATGTCCTTTTGCATACCAGATTCAGACCTGATGTTCAAGATGCACTGGTCCAAGATCTTGGCAGCCACTTCCATCTGATTACAAGAGATCAAGACCCGGATCAACGAAGAATACACCTGGAGACGATGCAGTAACAAGCGTGGATCTTGCATGGCTTTGAACTGCGAGTAAACCTCGAGGGCAAGCTTATAGTTTTTGGAATGTTTGCAAAGATTAATGATCCCCAAGTAGTACAAGATGTTCTGGTACCCCAAGTTTTCAACCATCAACTGAGAGAACTTGTCGAGATTCTCGTTGTTGAATTTGGCCAAATTGTTACAAACCAACACTTTCTCGTATAATTCCTGGTCAAACTTCAAGTTCTTTGAAGCACCAACTTTGAACAACTCGTTGGCGATCTTGAAATATTGTTCAGCCTGCTGGATATCTTTCAGCAAGAATGATTTTATACACCCGTTCAACAATGGTAAAATGGTTTTCTCAAATGTCTTTTGGTTTGGCTTGATGCCATTAGCCAACATGTCCGAGTAGACGTCCATCAACAAGGTCAAGTTCTCTTCTAAAGATTCCTTGACATTTTTTCTCGCTGGGATGGACTCCAACACAAGATTGTATATCAGCAAAGAAGGTTTGATCTGCTTCTCCTTGATACGGTTGTAAACGGCCAAGATCTCGTTGTTCTTGCCTTGTGAATGTAATGTGCCGATCAAGTTGAGGTTGAAGTTTAAGAAGTCTTCCTCTTCGGTTATTTGAGGCTTGTCCAGGTCCAGACTTTGGTCCAGAATCAAAGCCCGATCCACTTGCAGATCCAGATCGTTCACAACTTTTGCCGAACTCTTCAAAGTGGACTTCAAATTAGCCTTGATGAACTCATTTCTGTTGATCTTGATGGTCTTTGTATGTGTAGCATTTGATCTTCTCAAGGTTAACGTTGTGAATTGGTCGGTGATATTGTCGATGCTGATATTGACATGACCGTTCTTGTTCACCTTGTGGGAGGCTTTTTTCAACAAGATCCTTTGATCGTGGCTGCGCCCGTCGTTGTTCTTGTTCTGGTTGTTGGTATTATTCTGCAAAAAAGACGGGTCAAACACGATGAAGCTGGAAGACGATGGGGCAATAGAATGTTGAGGATGCGCAGTGGAAGAGTGCCTTGAACTGGAGCCCAAGATGCCGTCCAAGACGGTGACCTTCTGCTGCCCTATGTAACTAGGGTCGAAGAACGAATGGGATGCATTTGACTTGGTGGTGGAGGAGTACCTCGAGAAACTGGAAAGTGTTTTGAAGACCATCGTTGAGGCAAGGGTTCACTTCACGTTGATTTTCTTTTTCTTAGTAAATTACTGCTGGGCAAACAAGAGTACAACGATTATTAGTTAAAATATCGCTTGGATGAATGGAATGAGCATATACGGCCTTTAACTATGATGAAAGCCTTCTCTTGGATATACGAACTCGTTCCTTTCACTATGTCTTCCTCTTTGATATATATATCGTATAATTTGAAATGCGGACTTTGGATTCAAATGAGATGTCCAACTTTTTTTTTTTTCACTCCTTTTTTATTCATTAAAAAAATTATAAGGCTTTTTGTTACGGTGCGTTGACTCAAACCTAAGGATAGTTCGATTGACTATTGATGAGTTTTTCATTGGCTCAGAGCGGAAGAGGTGAAAGCGAAATGCTGTTTGGGGAGGGTTGAAATGGGGGCTGGACAAGGAAAAAACTAAAACCAGAGCCAACACCCAAAACCGGATACCAATAGGGGCTGGGCAGCGACGAGTCCAAATAGGGCTGGCCAACCTCAACCTCAAGTAGGGCTGGCCGCCAAAAGACGTGCGCTCCGTGCACATTCTCCTTTGAGAAATAGTAAACAACATCCAAAAATGTAAACAGTAAAACAAAAATCAGAAAAAAATTTAGAGAAAAAAAGCGAAATTAAACGCTGGAGATAATCGAAGGAGCCACTTCAATTGATCATTTGATTGAACAAGTAATCAAGAACACGCAATACACAAGATAAGACGAAATGAGAGAAGTCATCAGTGTTAACAGTAAGTTGTGGTGCCATTATTTTGCGTGGGTTTAGTCGTTTGGGGCCGGACCCCGTCTCTGATCCTTTTACTAACGCGTTTGCTCCTTTTGCTGCCCTTTAGTCGGACAAGCTGGTTGTCAAATCGGTAACTCATGCTGGGAATTGTACTCCTTGGAGCACGGAATCAACGCCGATGGTTACCTCCAAGAAGGTTTGACCAAACCAAAAGGTGGTGAGGAAGGGTTTTCCACCTTCTTCAGCGAAACCGGATCTGGTAAATACGTTCCAAGAGCCTTGTACGTCGATTTGGAGCCAAATGTAGTAGACGAGGTGAGAACAGGTAAGTACAAGAACTTGTTCCACCCGGAACAGTTGATCACCGGTAAGGAGGACGCTGCCAACAACTATGCCAGAGGTCATTACACCGTTGGTAGAGAGTTGATCGATGAGACCTTGGAAAGATTGAGAAAGATGTCCGACCAGTGTGAAGGTTTACAAGGATTCATCTTCTCCCACTCCTTGGGTGGTGGTACTGGTTCCGGGTTCGGCTCCTTGTTGTTAGAACAATTGTCCATCGATTTCGGTAAGAAGTCCAAGTTAGAATTCGCCGTCTACCCTGGCCCAAAAGTCTCAACCTCCGTTGTTGAGCCATATAACACCGTCTTGACCACCCATACCACTTTGGAACACGCAGACTGTACCTTCATGGTGGACAACGAGGCTATCTACGACATGTGCCGTAAGAACTTGGACATCCCAAGACCAGGGCTCAACAACTTGAACAAATTGATCGCCCAAGTGGTTTCATCCGTCACTGCCTCTTTGAGATTCGATGGTTCTTTGAACGTTGACTTGAACGAGTTCCAAACCAACTTGGTTCCATACCCAAGAATCCATTTCCCATTGGTCTCCTATGCCCCAGTCAGTTCCAAGAGCAAATCTCACCATGAAGCCCACTCGGTCTCCGAGATCACCGCCTCCTGTTTCGAGCCAGGAAACCAGATGGTCAAGTGTGACCCAAGAAGTGGTAAATATATGGCCACTTGTTTGTTGTACCGTGGTGACGTTGTCAACAGAGATGTCCAACAAGCTGTCGCCAACATCAAGGCCAAGAAAACCGTCCAATTGGTCGACTGGTGTCCAACAGGTTTCAAGATTGGTATCTGTTTCCAACCTCCAACCTATGTTCCAGACTCCGACATGGCCCAAACTTCAAGAGCTGTGTGTGCCTTGTCTAACACCACCGCCATTGCCTCCGCTTGGTCTCATATCAATGCCAAGTTTGACTTGATGTACAAGAAGAGAGCTTTTGTCCACTGGTATGTTGGTGAAGGTATGGAAGAAGGTGAATTCACCGAGGCCAGAGAAGATTTGGCAGCTTTAGAACAAGATTATTTGGAAGTTGGTGCCGACTCATACGATGATGAGATGGAAGGAGGTGAATATTAGTCATGCTGGGTGCTTTTTCCTCACTAATAATAATAATAACAGAATGCTAATACCTCTCCCCCTTGATCTTTGAATTATATCTTTTATCTGTTTTTTTGTTGTTTGTTACTTTTTTTATTCACGGTGATTACTTTTCATATACTGCCTCCACTTATTTTTAATATAGATATCTATATATGTATGTGTATAGTTATCTATATTAATCTATACCTATACCTATATATTATATTTGATAATAAATTTCTGATACCTTAACTAATGGGAGATGGTGAGATGGTGAGATGGTGAGATGGTGAGATACTGAGATATTGATAAAGCAGTTATAATGTAGTTGGATATTAAGATAGTAAGATAGTAAGATAGTAAGATAGTAAGATAGTAAGATAGTAAGATAGTAAAATAGTAAGATAGTAAGATAGTAAGACAGTAAGATAGTAAGACAGTAAGATAGTAAGACAGTAAGACAGTAAGATAGTAAGATAGTGAGATGACGTGTGAATTCGTGTGATCACGTTCTTCACTCACTTGAATACTTCAGATTTTCCACAGCCGCCGCATAATGCTCGGCTCTGAGCCTTACAGACTAAAAGAAGCTTTGCGCACCGAATTGTCGAACTTTTCACAGATTTTTCACAGGTTTTCCACAATGGCCCCACTTAAATCAGAACTCGCGTACATTAGATTTTACATAGGTATGGACATTTTCCCCTTCCAATTTTTGGAAGAACAATTCCTTCCATGCAATGCATAAAGTATGCACCAAGTGTTTGGTCGTTCTCAGTATTTATGATTACGGCTCTGGTTCCCGAACCAAATCTAATTCACAAACAATAAAACCCTTCAGCTAGCACGTTGTTCGAGTCTCAATCGTCAAATCTAAAATCAATAAATAATCTCAAATCTTTCCTATTTCATTCGAACCCCATTTCTTCACCTCCAGCTCAAGCTTGTGGATGCTGCTCCTTTTCCTTGGCCCTTTTTTTTTTCGCTCCATCTTTGAAGCACTTTGTTTAGAAAAGCATCTAAAAATAAGGAGGAAAAAATTAAAAACCACGGTAGATGAACGTTTGTAAGCATTTTAAAACAACTCAATTAGCGAGCCACCGATCATTTTGAACAGCCAACAGACATTGCAGATGGAATCCGACATAATATCACCGACAAAGAGGAGAAAGGAGACTAATAATGACCGTAACAATAATAATGCCAAATTCCCTGTGCCCAATGGAGATTCCAAAGTGCTTACTTCTTCAATCCACGGTCTATACCTATCGGGCGCGACCTGTGTGGGTACTTCCAGTCTTGCTATAACAAAGGCCGACGACATTTTGCCCTCGTATCAAATGCATCAGGACATTTTCAACCGTCCCGATTCAATTGCCAAGAATGAGAAAGTGCCGGAGTACAAATTGCAAAACGGTGGCGACAAAGATAACGAAACGCCAATTGCACTGACCCACGAGGACAATGCTGTCGTTAAGGCCAACCTGACATATAATATTCTCGACAATATCCATAACTTGCCCGTAGTTGAGAAGAAGAAAATCTCCATCAAATTCCATTTAAATCCAAATCCTAGAAAGTACTACACCACTGGCGACATCGTCTCAGGGTATGTCATCATACATAACAGCTACGACATAGATGTGCCGTTTGAAATGTTTTTCTTGTCCTTGGAGGGCAACTCGAAAGTGGATACGATGTCTTTGGACATGAATGGAATCGAGTTCAACTCCAAATATTTCTTGAGAGCTCTTGATCTTGGAGGTAGTTGGACGGAAACTGAAGATCCCGTGCAAAAACTGTGGGGCAGTACTGCCAATAACGAGCAACTCGGCTTGCCAAGAGAGAGGATCTTGAAAGCAGGTTGCAAATACCAGAAATACTTCGTTTTCAGACTTCCCACGACTCCATTGGATACTGTATGTGTCGACGGTGTGCTGAAACATTTGCTTCTACCCCCAAGTTTAGGCACAAATGACATTCTATACCCACCAAAGGGCGTTTCACACGACCATAAGCAAATACAAGAGACGTTCGCAGAACAGGACTTCTCTTCCATAACGTCTTCCATCAATTATACTGTAAATGCGAGGTTGGTGGTGAGTGACTTGGCTAGAAGACATCATATTGTACTGTCATTCCAAAGAGTGTTATTCCGCTTTGTTCCCACCTTGACAAAAGGAATTCAGTCTTTGGTGAATCTGGAGTTCTCCTTGTCTCCAGAAAAGAGTCTAGACTTGTTGACCAGAATAATACTGCACGATTTGGAATTACTGAGTAGAGAGGGCAGCGACCAAGAGGCAGATGTTGACAGGAAAAGAGCTAATTTATACAGACCAGGAGTCCTGCCACCATCTCCAGATTGTAAAATTACTTTCAACGTGATGCCAAGATTCAAACCGCGATCGAGTGAAAAGAGTTGGTCACCTGTAGAAAGGGTGCATATTGTAAACGAGTCTAATTTGAATGTGAATTTCCATCGGATATTTAGGTCCAAAGGCAGTTTGAGTGTTCCACTCAAATTAAGGTATTTGTACGAACCAGCAGCATTCCCATGTGAGCTGATCGACAAGATCTTGCCGACATCGATCAAAGCTGAATTGCACTATGTAAACGTAGATCTGAAAGGTGTTCCAATACCAATTGAGCTCGACCCATTATGGTTTACCTCGAAGCTCAAGTTTCATCAGAAGATTGCATCGACTTTTGCAGCATTGGAAAAGAAACTGGAATCTTTGCCAAAGGAAACAGAGTTACATGCTACAACATTACAAAAATTGAGAGCTATGGAGCGTTTAAGATTTGATTCTGGAGCTGTTGGTAATTTTGTAGATAAAGTGGTGATCTGTGGAAAAGAAACCACCTTGCTGACAGATGACGGTAGGGGTTTTCATTGTTATGACACATTACTTGAACTATCGTTACAGATAGAGACGAATAATTTACGTAAGATGATCTTGGTGCCGGATTTCCAGGAGTGCTTGACAAGTAGACTTTATTTTGTGAGAGTCAAATTTAAGTTGAATCCGGCCATTCAAGTTCAGTATGACGAATCAACTGGTGATATTCTGAATCAATTTTCTGATAAGCATTATAAGTTATTTATAGATATACCCTTAAGCATTAAGAATTAGTAACACGATAGTTTGGTACATTATTGAAGAAAAGAATAGTAGGAATAAAGATTATGTGAGAAGAAGAGTAGGAATAAAGAGTGAGTAGAGAAAAGGTATAGTAGAGAAAAGGTATAGTAGAGAAAAAAGTATAGTAGGATCTAAAGAGTAGTAGACCCCAAGAGTGAATGACACTGCGAGAGAATTGTGAAAGCACTCGTCTGGAATCAGATGCATCATTACTAATCTTAAGTTCCTCAATAGACCAAGATCGTACTGAAACCATGTAAATCGCCAACACCAAACTCAGCCCTAGCGCAGTTGAACGGCTATAGATCGAGACAGTTGAAACAATGCGCCAAACCATTGACATCCCGCACCAAAACATCCACGATCAACGCCAAAAGCTTAAGATTGGGTCTACATTGCGACATCCCTGCTGATTTGCGTTGTTTCATGAACTCATCTACAGAAATAGCTGGCACTTCCAGTGAAACTCTAACCGCTGGAGGTCTAACCGCTGGATGTCCAAAACCAGTAATAGAGCCTTTTACCAACACGTCCCCATAATTTTTTTTTTTTTTTTAATATATGTATGACTCATCTCACAAATCATGCATGAGGTGCATGAAATTTTCAAAAGAGAGACTTTTTATTTTTAGCTCTGTTATCTGCGAAGTATTTAAATTGAGGGCGATACCTGGAAACTTGAAAAAATTTCATTGCTATGGAACAGAATTTGTCTTGTGTATTATTGTGCTTGTTTACGTTTTGTTGATACAAAGTTGGTAGATGTCTCTTCTATACATGAAGCGTCCATAGATTCTTGACACATTTTCCATTTTTTTTTCAGTTTTGTTAACAATATCCCCTCAATTGCTGTCAATCTATCTACGAATCGTAAGCGAACTTATCAGAGAACTCGCAGTAACCAGATAATACTATTTTACAGTCTAATACTCTTAACTTTTCCAATCACACTTGGTGATAATAACCTCCTACGTTCTTCTGAACCTTCTTCTACACCATTTGCACACCTTCCACACCGTTTCCCTGTTATCCTCTTGTGATCTTATCTCTCCATTCGTCCTTATCTTTCATGCAAGCGAAGCTCCAAAAAATTGAGCGCATTACTGCTTTCAAAATTTTTCATTGATAACTTGTTTTTCCTGCATTTTATCCTCCAACAAACCCCCCTTTCGCTTTTTTTTTTCATTTTTTTTTCACTTTTTCTTTCAAATCTTTCCTATATTATATAAGGGGATCCTGAAAAAAGAGAAAAAAGATCTTAATTGAATTATCCTAAACTTCAAATAACACAGACGCCAATACCATCGATATCATTCTAATTAAACGAATTATCGATACAAACTGGACACAATCGAACTACAAATTGATGAACCAATACTAAATACCATGAACCAAAACCAAAGAAACCAAATTGAATTGCTTCTTGAAGCACAGACCTCTGGGCAGCGCCTGCTCGTCCAACAGGACAGCGAGCCCCGTGGAGGGTATCCCCAGATGGCAGAACTCGCCTCCATCTTGAGCACGGGATTACCACTCGTTTCATCTTCTGATGAATCCTTGATCAATAACGAATCAATCCACAACAACTATCTATTATTGAACAGCAGTTACTCGCACGATCTCGCTAAGAGCACTAGCAGCATCGCAAACAACATCAGCACTGCAGAATTGAATAACAACAACAACAACGCTACAAATTTCGACATATTGCCATCTTACCAAATGCATCAATCCATTTTGAACAGACCCCTAAGTTCAGAGTGCGATTCTGCATCGTCCCATTTACCTAACTATTCAGCCACCCCATCAATTAATGAGTCGGACACCGAGGACCACTCATCTATTGGCGCTGAATTCATAGATTTACACGAAGGATCGGTGCTTCGAAACATCCACCGTCTTTGCAAGATCTCTTCGGAAAAGGAAATCAAGATCTCAATCAAGTTGAATCAATCCAAGACTCCTTTTTTCTCGAATTACGACTCCTTGAGTGGATCCGTTCTCATCGAAAATGCCTCTAAAATGCCAATTCCATTTGAAATGTTCTTTGTCACTTTTGAAGGACAAATAGAAATGACCAAAGACGAATTCGCTGTAGACAAACAATGCATAATCAACAACTTCCTCAGAATGGTTGACCTTGGAGCAAGCTGGACCGACGCAGATAACATTGCACAAGATCAATTGAGGTATGACGAACAAAACAAGACATTCATTGGATTGCCTTCCAACCGTGTCTTGGCTCCAAAGACAAGATACCAACGGTTTTTCCATTTCACAATTCCAAACATGGCTGTAGATCAATGTTCTCATGACTCCATCCTGAAGCATTTGGAGTTACCTCCATCTTTTGGGGCTGCAAAATTGAGAATGGATACTTCCAATTACGATGATCAATTGTTCAAGAAATTCACTTATGAGGATTTCGCATCATCCCTCAACTCTGTCAACTACTCGATCAATGCCAAGTTGATCACTTTCTCCAAATTGAATAACTTTGTGATAAACGGTGATGCAAAGCATTCGATAAAATTCATACCGAAATCTTTACAGCAAAATGGTGAAGATGGATATTTGAATTTTGAAAGATTCAAAAGTACTCCTGATTATCAATTGAAGCAGTTGATAAGAAATATCGAAAACGATATCCGGGAAGTAGAAACGACCATCGGTGCCATTGAGCAAGACGGAAGACTCCTTGTATATGATCGACGGCGGATGCTAGATGATAGTGGCGGTGAAAGTGGTGCTGACGACATCGATGAAATTTGTTCACAGATTACAAGTCCGACATTTGTCCTAGACGAGTCTAAGAGAAAGAATTTGTATGACGATGGAACAAATGAGTCGAGGAAAGCCAACTTCACGTCATTGTCATCCCTGTCGACCTTTTCATTCTACGATGATGATTCCTCTTTTGTACCACGATATAGGAAGAATTATAAATTTTTCCGAAAGAAACGAAAGAAGAATATAAGAGCTTCTTCTCTTTTCGGTTCTATATCTGGTCAAAATGGTGATTCGCGAGCATCTAAAGATTCATTGAATATCGATTCTGGAACTTTAAGTATCTCAAATGAGTTTAATGATGAAAATGGGTTAATCTTGGATTTCGACCAATTATTACATCATTCCAAATCTTCTGAAAGGTCAATACCTTTAACATTAGATTTGCAATACCTCATTGAATCATCAGTGTCATCATTGTCCCATTCTTCTAATACGTCATCGTTCCTATCTGATCACGACTTGCAACAGTTCTTCACTAAACCTGATATCGATCTAGTTTACGTCAATGTTTACGGTAAAGGAAGTCCAGTTCCTATTGAACTTGATCCTTCTTGGTTCGGTTCAAAGACATATTTTCATGAAACCGTACGCAGCAAATTCCGTAGTCTAAAGCAGAAAGTTACTTCACTCCCAAAAGGTGCAAAGATGTATCTGGAAACTTTAAGACAAATGAAAGCCATGACAGACTTGGATTTCGATACAGGTTCAATATCAAAAGCGTTCAAGGTGGAAACCTTTGAAACTTCGTCTCCTATTTTGGATGAAAATACTTCAAAGCTGTTTAGCAATAAGCTACATCTCGGTTTGAAAATCGATCACTCGAAATTGAAATCTTCGATTTTAGTTCCTGATTTTCAAAACTGTCACTTGAGTAGGTTCTATTACTTGAGATTGAAGTTCAAACAAAACCCAAACGTTGACTATGATTATGATATCGAAAACGACGACGCAACCACGAAGAATATACTTCAAAATTTAGATGGAAATTACAAATTTTATTTGGATGTTCCTATTAGTATTAAGAAATTGGAATAATCGGTCCTATTTCGATTTCTTCTTACTTTAAATCCCCCTTTCATGAACATTGGTCCTTGCGATTGATGTTCAATGAATACGAAATTTTACAAAATTTCAAACCGTTATCAACAAGTGCTTGAAATTGAATACAGACGATTTTGAAATTGGGAAAAAGTGATAATCAGCAGAAAACAAAGCGACTTACAAAAAGCAAACTTAAATTGCTTTTGTACGATCTTTGAACATTCTTGTTATCTCTCGCCCAATCAGTTTGGTTCAATTACTTCTTCGCTTCAAGATTTTACTTTTTATTATACTTTTTCTTTACTTTGAACTTGTGATGATGCTTTCAACCGTCTGCCTTATTTGATTTTTTCTTGTCTTACAAAGGGAAGAACTGAGTACAAATAAGCAAATCTTTTATGAGAGGAATATACTATGGGGTGTATATTTCAAAAGATATATGGTTGAACAATCTCTCGAGTTGTCTTTTCTTTTCTATCTTCTATTTTTATTTTATACTTATGGTTACTGTTAACTGACTCTTGATAATCAGAGTGCTCCTGATTGCAAGAGTTGGTACTTGAGATTTTATTATACTTATCTACATATACAAAATTTTTCTTATACAAAATATATGCCTTATACACACTCACCAATTAGTTGACTTATGTTCTCCATCTCAACCTGTTACATCCACCTGCATATCCTATCAGCTCCCCATTTAAACTTCGCGTCTGATTTTTCAATTTTCTCAATTTTTCGCTTCTTCTTTTTTTTTTTTTTTTTTTTTTTTTCACGTCTCCAAAATCAACGCGTTTTCATGTTTTGGTTTCACGTTCACATCTTTCTCATATTAAAAACTTCTTTATATCATATCTGGATCATTCGAAACCAGCTCAGGTTCACATATCGCGTAGCTAACTCACCGAATGGCAAAAAAAATCGACAAGTTTGCCAGGTTCAAAGCTGCCAGAGCTGCTAACTCCAGCCTAGCGGTCTATGAAGACGAAGATTACGGTACTGAGTCCTACAATTTATACGATGAAGTGGACGAAGATCAGTTCCGAAAACACAAGAGAGATCAACTTTTGAAGGATGACTTTGTCGTCGATGACAATGGCGAAGGGTATGTCGACAATGGCGTAGACGAGTGGGCTACTGGCCATAATTATTACAGTGACGATGAGGCTGTAGATGACAATGGTCAAGCCGATCACGACAAGAAGAAGAAAAGAGAGAGAAAAGTGAAGAAATCCGGAGGGTCTATCAACCAGCTTCTTCGGGCAAACGCCGAGAAGCAAAAGAAGAAGATAGATACCACCACGGTGGATGATATTTTGAACGATTTCGATTTGA
Organism: Nakazawaea ambrosiae; assembly: GCA_024271865.1. Classification (NCBI taxonomy): domain Eukaryota; kingdom Fungi; phylum Ascomycota; class Pichiomycetes; order Alaninales; family Pachysolenaceae; genus Nakazawaea; species Nakazawaea ambrosiae. The sequence continues at coordinate 527,664 of JANBXG010000004.1, read as the reverse complement.
AGCCTTCCACTTCGTCAAAACCTTCCACTTCTTCTAGATCCTCGGTTGCAGTCAAGAAGAAAGACAACATTTTCAGCTCGTTCCACGATAAAAAGAGACCAAGCAGTCATATGGTGTCGATGTTCAACAAAGTGGAAGAAGATGCAGACGAAAGCATGGCCAAGAGGTCCCGATTGAGCTCGGATCTGGACTATTCCGCAGATTATTCCATGATGTCCGACAATCCATTGCCTTCATCTCCAACGAAAGGCACCAATTTCAAGACTGCGGAGGTAACTAAGGATGAAGACGTTATTATGGAGGAATCTTCACCTAAGAAAGAACGTGAAATTGTTGCTGTTGATGACGACGATGACGACGACGACGTAGTTGTCAGTAGAAGACCAAGAGCAACCACTAGCAACATCTCAAGAAACGTCAACTTGACTGCCACAAAAGAATCTAAACCGTTGGTAACGGCTGCGAGTTCCTCCCCTGTCAAGGACCTCACCCCAACCACGGCCACAAGTAAGGTCTCCCCAGACGAGATTGTAGAATTAGACGAAGATGAAGAAAACCCATCGTTCAAGTTCTACTGGCTCGACTATGCTGAAGTTGACCAGTCTCTTCTCTTGTTCGGCAAAATCTTGACCCGGAACAACGAGTTGATCTCCGGGATGGTGCAAGTGAACAGCTTGCTGAGAGAGTTGTTCTTTTTACCAAGAAAATACAGAAGAGTAGACGGAGAAGAAGACGAAGAGGACGAAGTTGGGCCGATGGATGTCCACGAGGAGATTGTTCCGTTGATTTTGGACAAGTTCGGGTTGAGCTCCATCAAGGCCAAGCCCGAGAAGAAGAAATATGCGTTCGAGTTGCCGGGAATCCCAAGAGAGGAGACCGAGTATTTGAAATTGTTATTGCCTTACAAGACCCCAAAGAACTCGAGAATCACCTTACCGTCCGATTTGGAAGGTGAGACGTTCAGTCACATCTTTGGAACCAACACCAACATCTTTGAGTCGTTTGTCTTGCAGAAAAACGTGATGGGACCATGCTGGTTGGAGATCAAGAATGCCAATTTCAACAGATTGCAAAACACTTCCCACTCGAGAGTGGAAGTGGCCGTGGATAACTTGTCGGACATCCAAGTGTTGCCCGACCAATTGCCTCCACCTTCTTTGAACGTGATCAGCATTCATATCGAGAAGTGTTTGAGTTTGAAATCGAACAAACAAGAAGTGGCAGCTGTGTCGTTGTCGATTTTCAACGATTTACCGCAAGATGCACCAATTCCAGAAGATTTGAAGCCAAACGAGACAGTGACCTTGGTTAGAACAGTGAACGGGGTGTTTGCCCCAGGGTTGGTGGCCTTGGCCAAGAAACAGGACTTCCCAATGCGGACGTTCAACAACGAAAAGACCATGTTGAACTGCTTGTGTGCGTTGATCAAAGTGCACGATCCAGATGTGTTCATCGGCCACAGACTCGAGACCATCTCGTTGGACTTGTTGGTCCACAGGATGCACGACTTGCAGATCCCAACGTGGTCTGTGTTTGGAAGAAGAAACAGAAAGAGCTGGCCCGACAGGTTTGGCCAGAACAAGAACTTGAACAATTTGCAAATTAGGGAAATCTTCCAAGGCAGATTGTTGTGTGACATTGCCAATGAGTTGGGACAATCGTTGACTCCGAAATGTCAGTCGTGGGACTTGCTTGAGATGTACGAGGTGGTTTGTAAAAAGAAACCAATCAACTTTGAGATCAATTTCAACCACCCAAAGTTGTCTGAAGATGCAAACACCTTCATGATCCACTTGAAAGAAGTGCTCAACACCTCATTGCGGTCTGCCGAGATTGCCTTCTCCACGCAGATCTTGTCACTTTCCAAGCAATTGACCAACTTGGCTGGTAACGCTTGGTCCCACACCTTGGGTGGTACCAGAGCAGGTAGGAACGAGTATATTTTGTTGCATGAGTTCTCTAGAAATGGATATATTGCTCCAGACAAAGAGTCCCAGTACAACAAGAGGAACCACTCGACTGTGGTCACCTCGAAAGAGATCCACGAGAACGAAGAAGACGACACCACTGTCACCTCCAATAAGAAACCGAAGTATCAAGGTGGTTTGGTGTTCGAGCCTGAGAAGGGCTTGCACAAGAACTACATCTTGGTGATGGACTTCAACTCTTTGTACCCAAGTATCATCCAGGAGTTCAACATTTGTTTCACCACTGTGGAAAGATCATTGACCAACCCAGACGAGATGCCAAATGTGCCTGACCATGAGTCCAGTCAAGGTGTCTTGCCCAGATTGTTGGCTACCTTGGTAAGCAGACGTCGTGAGGTGAAGAAATTATTGAAAGACCCAAAGGCCACGCCTTTTGAGAAAGCCCAGTACGACATCAAGCAACAGGCTTTGAAATTGACGGCCAACTCCATGTATGGTTGTTTGGGTTATGTGCATTCCAGATTCTACGCCAAACCGTTGGCCATGTTGGTCACCAACAAGGGCAGAGAAATCTTGATGGACACGAGACAATTGGCCGAGAGTTTGGGTTTGAGAGTTGTCTATGGTGATACCGATTCCGTGATGATCGACACCGGGTCACAAGACTTCAAAGAAGCCTTGGCCATTGGAGACGACTTCAAAGTGAAGGTCAATGAACGTTATAGATTGTTAGAAATCGATACCGATAACGTGTTCAAGCGGATCTTGCTTCATCTGAAGAAGAAATACGCTGCCATGAACGTATCCTATGTCAACGGCAAGGAAGTCACCTCTTTGGAAGTGAAAGGTTTGGATATGAAGAGAAGAGAGTACTGTCAGCTTTCGAAGGAAATCTCCACTTTTATCTTGAACAAGCTCTTGCTCGATGAAGATCTCGAAGAGACTCTGAACGAGATCTACACATATTTGGAAGAAGTCACGAGGATGATGAAGCTGAACGAGTTCAGGATAGACAAGTACGCAATCAACACCAGACTTTCCAAAGATCCAAAACAATACGCTGCCCTGAAATCGATGCCTCTGGTGCAAGTGGCCTTGAGATTGAGAGAGCAAGGAAAGACGGTCAAAGCTGGTACTGTGATCACTTTTGTCATTTCCAGTGGTGAAGATGGCGATGCAAGCTCCAAATCGACACCTGCAGAGAGGGCCAGAGCTTTGCAGGAGATGATCTCCAACAAGGAATTGAAACCAGATCTGGAATATTATCTTGAAAAGCAGATTTACGCTCCAGTTGAAAGGTTGGTCGAGAGAATCGAAGGCATAGATCTTGTTCGCATTGCTACTTCGTTGGGTCTCGACTTTAGAAAGTATGAACAAAGGGCCAGATCCGTGAACGGCCAGCAGTCGAATCAGTTGCAACCTTTAGAATCCACCATTCTGGATGCTGAAAGATTCAGAGACACCCAATTCTTGGAATTGCAATGTTCTTGTGGATTCAGCTTCAAATTTGGAGGCTTGATGAGCTCTCCAGATTACCAAATCACGCATCGTGGTATTCAATGTAACCGTTGTTCGCAGGAATTGAGTCCCTTGAGAGTCAATTCCCAGTTGGAACGTGTCATCAGAGCCAATATTTCTCTCTACTATGCCGGCTGGTTGATATGCGACGATTCCACATGTGGTATTGTCACGAGACAGATCTCGGTCTACGGAAGACGGTGCATCGGTATCAGTGGGAAAGCGCATGGTTGTAAAGGTATAATGAGGTATCGTTACAGTGACAAGCAGTTGTACAACCAGTTACTCTATTTTGACTCCATCTTTGACGTGGACAAGGCGAAAAAGAGACAATTGAAGCCTTTGGTCGAGTTGACAGAGGAGGAGATCATGCAAACGAAGGAGAACGTGAAGCAGGAGATGAGTGATGCGCAATTGCTGCTGTTGACCGAGCTGAACAGAGACGGATTTGAGGTGTCTCGCGGTGTTGTTGAGAAGTATTTGAATGACTGTGGGCGTAGGTATGTCGACATGAGTAGTATATTTAATTTTGCAAAGTAGATAGTTGATTAGAATGGATTAGAATGGAATTATGTTGAAGTTTAATAACTAAATTTGCTTTTAAATGATTATAAGTATATATATGATAAATAGCCTTTAGCTAATGTTTTGATAAGGGAAGTGAAATGATAGGTTGAAAGAAATAAAAGAGCAGAATACACATAATTATTTGAATTGATGACAAAGAAACTCAGAGCTCACTCAGACTTTATCAGAAGCATCGGCAGAGGAGTCTTGGATATGCTCGATTTCCTCATCAATGTTGTGGATGTTGTTGTAGTTTTGCTTTGAAACATCAACCTCGCCATGGTATTTCTCGCTGATCTCTTCCAAAGTCAATCTCTTGGTTTCTGGAATCAACAATGTGGTGAAACAACCGATCAACATGAACAAGGCAAAGATCTGCATGACATGTGGCAACCAACAGTTGGCATTGGTAGCAGAACAGCCGTGGTTGATCAAAGTACCAAGCGCAGTCTGGGCAATGATGGCACCGATCTTACCGGAGGCAGCGGAGATACCGTGGGCTGTGGATCTGTATCTGGTTGGGAAACATTCACCTGGAACGATGAAAGTGGTGGTGTTTGGACCGAAATTCTGGAAAAATTGGGCCAAGACGTACAAGGCCAACAAACCGTGCTCACCGATTTTGTGGTAGGCGAAACCAATGACACACAAGATGATGGTCAACAAGATGAAACCCATGAGTTGGACAGGTTTTCTACCGACAAAGTCGATTGTAGCAACACTGAACCAGTAACCTGGAATGGCACCTGCACAGACCAAAATTAAGTTACCAGCGGCAGAGTTGTACAAGGAGTGGTAAACATTTTTGGAAGAGGCGTAGCCAATGGTTTGCAAGATGGTGGCAGAGTTCAAATTCAACCCGTAGTAGGCGACATCCAACATGAACCACGACCCAGCAGTACCGATCAAGATCTTCATGTGCTTCCATTGGTTGAAATGGGTGGTGAAGTCGCGGAAGGAGGCCTTTGGAGGCACTGGGACATCGTTGATGGAGCCAATGGAGACAATGTCTCTCAAGGCCAGGTAGTCCTCCTCATCGGCGTTGCCGTGCTTACCACTGACGAACTTACCAGTGTCTGCAGAGGCCTTGTTGATGTCGAGTTCAACGTCCAAAGTGTATCTTGGGGACTCTGGAATGGTCAATCTGAAGTACAAGGCAATGACACCTGGAACACATCCGAAACCAACCAAGATTCTCCACATCTGGTCACACGCCTTGATACAGGCAGGCCCACACTCGGCCAGGGTCTCGGCTTCGATCAAGTCGCTCTTGTAAGCGGCAACACAGATGATGGCAACGATACCCCCGAGCAACTGACCCCAACCTTGGTTGGCAAAGACAGCCCCCATGATGGCACCTCTCCATTTGGTGGTGGCGAATTCAGAAGTGATGATGGACGACAATGGGTAGTCTCCTCCGATACCAATACCCATGATAATTCTACAGAAAGTCAACAAGGCAGGGAAGGAGATGGCGGCAGACTCGCCGATACAGCATTGCACAAGGGTGGCACAGATCATGATGATCAACTCGACACCGTAGATCCTCTTACGACCGACGTAGTCAGCCAACCAACCGAAACCCACTTGCCCTATGACGGTACCAACAGAGGTGGACACTTTCAACATGGTGGTGGTGGACGATGGAATGGCTCCACCCCAGTAGACATAGGCCATCATTGACACGGCCAAGTTGATGGCAAAGATATCGTACGAGTCGGTCATGAAACCGACACCGGCAACACAGATGGCCCTGATATGGTACCAGCCAAAATGGGCATTATCGATTTTCTCCAAGGCCAATCTTCTTCTTTCTAAAGGGTCATGGATGTCGGCGAAATCGTTGATATAGTTGTGGAACGCGGCGTTCCCACCAGCGGTCTTCTCAATAGGTCCTGCTTTGTTAGACATTGTGTGGTAATTGAATGAATCTCGAATTACTTGAAGAGCAGGAAAGCAACAAGAATTAACAAGAAAAACAGGATCCTCCTACATAGTTATATAGAATTGAAACAATCGAGCGGCACCACGATGCTAATTAACTTTACAACATGCATGCTCCAGCTGGTAATCATCTCTGCTTGAAAGACAAGCTTATTTAGTTGTCGCTGCTTCTTAACTATGGGAAAAAAGATAACCCCCCTGCACACGTGCACATAGTTAAGAGCTTTTTTTTTTTTTCCAAGCCCTTTGTGTCTTTTTTTTCTTAGTTAAATGCTGCGTGGGAAGTGGCACGTGGACCCATACAAGACACTAAATTGGAAAACGGGACGATATTGTCACACGAGGTAACAGTAGAATGGTAAATTAGTCAAGAGCACGTTTTCGGGAGTAAAGAGTCACACGTGTGATTGAAAGGAGTAACTAATTAGCTGAATATATAGTGAGAGTAGGTGTAAGAGGCCACGGAAAGGGTCCTTGAAGTGGACACTTGGACAGTTGAACAATTGGACCCCAGTAGCAATCAGGCGTTGACGAGTGAAACGGATTGCGGATCCTGTGGTAGATCGTCTGGCTCGGAAATAGGCGTAAAGGAATTATAACAAAAGTCATACACACAACTCATACACACAACTCATACACACAACTCATACACACAACTCATACACACAACTCATACACACAACTCATACACACAACTCATACACACAACTCATACCCGATTAAGCTCCTCCCCTTTCAAATCTTCGCCTTTTTCCTCTTGTCCCCCGCTTCACTACATTTCCTATCCGCATCTGGAACCGATCTCTTTTTACTCTTTTTTTTCTTGGCCTTGGTGTTGTGGTACAAGTGCTTTGCCTCGAGTTCCTGATATCTTTTCTCGTTCGAAATATCGTAATTAATTTTCACAACGTCCCGCTTGGCACTGATAATATTACATACGGGGCACTGCAAGAAATCCGATTTTTGCGTTATCTCTTTGATTAGGCTCAAGTTGTTCAAATGGCCACATGGAACGAGATAACAGTACTCGATGTCCTCCTTGTCCTTGATGTCTTGGAAATTGGGTATCTCCACAATATCGTTGATCGATCTAATATACTGAAATTTGTCTCCCTCCCTGTTCTCCTTGTCTTCATCGCCTTTAACACTGCCTGAATCTTGGCTCTTGATTATTTTTTTCCTGCTGAGCAAATATTCTAGAACGGAGGTCTTGTTGAAGAAGTTGCCTTTGTAGTCGCTTACCACTTGAGTCGGATCGAGCTTTTCGCTGGGTTGGAGTTTGCAATAGGTCCAGTGGATCTGTCGGTTGGACTTGTCTATGAATCTTTGAGATTCTTGCCGCACTTTCTTTGAAGAGTCAAGCGCTAGTATCTCTCTCCTGCTTGGGATAGTTCCTCCGTCGTTCTGGATGAGTCAGTATTTCGTGAAAGCTGAAAATGTGCTGGATATACTTACACCCATGGCTGCTAACTATTTGGTAGATAATAAAAACACAAATCCCTATATACAACCACCACAAAACACTGCACAAACAATGCTATCTCACACTAACAAAACACTAGCAAAAATATTTTACAACTTGAATTTTCACTTTTCTCCACTACAAAGCTTGTTTAATTCCTTGTCTCTACTAACTCTTGGTTTAACATAAGCTTAATAGCAAAATTTTTAAAACCAAAATCGTCTGTAAAAGCTTATTCAAGTGCTTGAGTTCATCTACAATGGAACGCCATGAAAATTCTACACTCTCAACATTCAAAATACACACTTTACACTTCCATTTCAGCACTCATATATATTGTTATATACAGGAAAGATTTTTATATTATATAAATTATTTTTCTTAACACAGTCAGCGAAACATGAACGGGGCATCGAAAGCTTAGTTGCCCTTGGCGATTTCTTGGGCTTTTGCTACCAGATCTTCGTTTTCAGCAGCGGCCTGTTGTGTCAATCTTTGTTCGTTACGTTTACCTGTGGAATAGATCGTGTACGATACATTAGCGGTCATGTAGACTATAAGTAAAGCTTTGTTAGTGATTTGGGTCTTTCTTCTGTATTGAATATCGATAAAAACATACCTGTGAAACTGGCTAACCCTACCACGGTTAATCTATGAATGATATCGGTAGCTCTTGTGTACCATGGGTAATATCCGGCCATTTTCTGAATGATGTTTAGTATAAGTTACTGGACTGTGATTGTTAATTAAAGATAATTTGGTCAAATTTTTCTTGTCATAGTTAAAGAAACGGGTGATAAAGCCATTTGGTGGGTGCGCGCACGACCAGATCTGGAGATGAGATTAAAGGAAGACTGGACAAAGGTAAGTAAGTAGTTGGTGATTGAGTTGTCGATCTTCCATTTATATATTTAAATATTCATTTATAGATTTGATTATTTGGTTGTTTATTCATCCATTCATTTATTTATTTATCAAATTGTTTATTTTTTCAATTGATTATTTATTCATCAATCTTTATTGGCATAACAAGGATACAAAGAAGATGATATAAATGAACTGAGGTGAACGAGATGAAGTAATATCGCTCCATGTATGCGGAGTGTAAGTGTAGTAATGACAGACAATAATTAACCTAATAGAAGAAAACAAAATCAACAATTTTTCAATGCAGATGAGTAAAAAACTTGAGACCCCTTTTTTGAAGGAACAATCAGCAAACCAACCGATCAAGGCAGAGAATAGCTTGAGCTGGACAACAACATACTGTAGATCGTTAGACGTAGAAGTTCATACTGTAATACCTAGTTTTACCGTGAGCACTAGTGTTAGTCAGTGCTGACACTTGCAGTGATGTCTATAGCCAGGGAGAGTCCACGCTTTGGCAGTTCCACATCACCAAACGGTACGATGAAATCTCCGCGAGCCAACGCTTCTGTCGAGGTGAACCTGAATGCAGTTGTTCGAGCACAGTTGTTACTGCTTGGTTCTCCGTTTCAAGAAAGCAACGCTGGTCCCCAAGATAAAAGCTGAACTTGCGTACTGCCAATAGTACGGCAAACAATTCCTTGTCTACACTGGGCCAATGGAGTTGGTGCTTGAAAAGTTTCTGAGAGCGACATTCCACTGGATTCCAAGGAGACTTGGGGCCCGATACTGGCTGCCATAGCACGAATCCAACAGCACACTGCGAGACTTCAGTGGTGATCTTAATGGGTTTGGTGTTGTCGAATGCAATGAGAGTTAATTGAGGCTTCTTGAGACTTTTGAAGGTGTGGAAAGCTGACTCGCAGTCGGGTGTCCACGAAAATGGCTTTTTCTTCTGAAGCAAGGCCGTGAGAGGAGCACTGGTCTGAGCACAGTTCGGCATAAACGAGCTTATAGACGCAATAAGTCTGAGAAAACTCTGTAATTGGGCTCTTGTGGTGGGACGGGGGAACTTATGAATGTTCACAAGAGTGCTGGGGCTTATCTGTGGACTATTGGCAGTACATGTGATGGTGCGACCGACCCACTCGACACATGTTTTGGCCAAGTGACATCTCTCGAAATCAACCAGTAAATGGTGCTCTTGTAATGTTTGTAAAACGGAATTGAGATGCTGGAGATGCTGACTGGGGTCCGAAGAGAAGACCAACATCTTATCTGAGTGGCAGAGAGTGTAAGCACTATGTTTCCGCATGACATAGGCAAGGAAACGGTGGTGCACCTCTGGGGTGTTGGCCAATCCCAAGGGGAGAACCTGGTAAGCATAGTATCCAGTAACAGTACGGAAAGTGGAGTATGCGGCCGTCTCAGGATCCAACCTTAAGTAGTGGTTACTATTGGAGAGTTCGACTTTCGAGAGGATGTGAGCATGGCGGAGGCACGCCAGGAAGTTACGATACGGGGTCACCGAAGCAGGTAGTGGGTCTGTTATCCGGTTGAGCTGTCGGTAGTCGATTAAAATACGAAACAGACTTGACTGGGACTGTCGAACGACGGTAGCCACAGAATAGTAGGCGGTTGCAGGAACTCCTCGGACGACTTTTAGTTGTAGTAGACGAGATATTTCATCGTTGAGAAAGGTTTGTTGAGTGGGACTGAGCTCAGGAAGAGCTTGAGGTTTCAATGTCGATATGGGAGCCCTGAGTGTGAAGCGATAATCGAATTTCGCACGTTTGGGTGGAAGCGACAGAGGGGGGTTAGCGTATTTCGAGACAATTTCTTCGAGTTGCTCCGCGGGAATGAGCTCAGGGGGGTTGGAAATCGGTGTCACACCATGTAGGTCCTTGGTATCGATTCCGTTTGAGTTGAAAAAGTCCATTCCAAGCACTAAGTAGTTGCCAAGTTTGTGCTCGTTGATCATAAAGATATGAGTGAACTCTTCATCGAGCAGGGGAACATTGAAGGTGAGTGTTGCGGAGCTGTGGTCGAAGTAATGCTCTCCAAGGGTGAAGCCAAGCGAAGCGAGGTTGTGATCTTCGTAGAACGCCGGTACACAGAGCCTCTGGGTGAGATCACTACTGATAGTTGATTCGGAGACCTTTGTATTGAAGAGAGCTTGCACTCGGATATTGTCGTTGAACACGACAGATATTTGAAAAAAGCACCCAGGGGACGCTTCTGAGAGTTCATTTGTGGAAGAAGGGGGTGTATCATGTATACTATGTGCAGTATGTGTAGTCTGTGTAGTCTGTTTGTGGTCTGCTGAACATTTGGAGGGTCTTTGGAATTCCTCTCTAGTGTTTTTGAGCTTAGTGTGCTTTTGAGAAACCAGAAAAAGCCGATAACAGAGCCATAGCAGCAGAATTATGACGCTCAGAACACCAGAAACCTCAAAGAGAGGCAGCATAGTGGTGGGGACCGAAAGTAAGGTGCAAAGCGCTGTCGACAGTGTAGAATTATGGTCTGAAACATTCATCTTTTCTTCTATACGATCTTCGGCAAGGGTCAGATGAAAGTCCATGGCTGTTGAAGCTGCTGAACTGTGTTTGTTTTACAGTAATTGGACGATATCCTTGGGCTTCAGAGTTTTGTATGCAGGAAAAGGCCGATACATCGTTTGAAAATGGGAATATGTATTGACCAGATTTTCTAGTTACTATCTGCATGTCACTTGACTGTTTCAGATGGGCCTAAGGTTTGAGACCTGCCATGTGTTATTCTACTTTATTCTACTTCAGGGTCGTGGTCAATGCAAACCTTAGCTAATGGGGACCAATCGAGACTAATTGAGATCGACAGTTGACATAACCCTACAACGTTCTCATCATTGATATAGTAAAAGCTGTCGGGTTGAACACCGTCACACCACCCCGAGATCCTATCAAAATTTAAAGCAAGTTCCTGTAAAACAGATAAAGGAAACCAGTGTTTTTCCCGTCAATGAACAACCAGAGCTTCCAGCAAGTTCTCCCCACCGAATGCCCAACCCCCTCTGCACCCCCAATGAACACCTGAAGCCACAGAAGAGGTCGTGAAGAACGGGAGAAAAGAGTTACCCCGGTCACGTGACCGGATGTGCAAAAAAATCAAGAAGCGAAAAATCTCAGTCACTTTACAGAGAAGCTAAAATTGTGAAATGGATTGAGTTTATCGAAGATTGGACGAGGAGGTATTTAAATACAATATTGACGATCTGAAATCGAGCAGGCACGAATTCCATTTGAGTTGAGTCAGATTTAAAGATATTCAGTGGTCAGCACCCGTCATCGACATGTCATTAACATCAGAAAGTTTAGAGAAAATAATAAAAGAACGGCTCCAGGCCCCTATTGTACAGGTACAAGACATGTCTGGAGGCTGTGGACAGCTGTTTGCTGTGATAATAGTAACAGATCTCTTCAAGAGCAAGAACAAGTTGATGAGACACAGATTGGTGAATAACTCGTTGAAGGAAGAGATCTCGTCGATCCATGCCTTCACTCAGAAGGGCTACACTTTAGACGAGTGGGAGATCGCCAAGAGTGAATACACTTAAATATATATGAGTAGGTCTTGAGAAAAGCATGGTTTTAATAAAATTGACATTTGTATTGGCTTTCGTATCGGTTCTTGTACTGTTGGTTCTATCTCCTCTACTGTCAGTTCATCTCTACTTCCCTACTTCCACTTATTTTCTACCCACTGCTCTCTTATCGGATTCTGGCAAATGACAAATTTTCAGATGGTCATCTTGGCCAGCCTCTATGCCAGTGTGGTGCAAATTATAACTCCGATATCTTCTGCGCCGGTTCTGGAAAAAGGTCTAGAGACAGTTTGAAGACACTTAAAAGCACTTAAAAGCACTCTACAGTTATGGTTTTAATTTAAAATAAAAAGACAAGATTGAAGAACAACAACCAAGATTGATAACTTAATATATCCCAGCCAATGTCGTCTCATCTTCTTGCCCTTCCGAATATCAATTCAATTCTAAATCAAAAAAGAAAAAAAAAAAACTAACGATAAAAAATAAAACGCTATGATGGTCATGAAAAATGCCTTAATAATCTTGGAAACTCTGGTCTCTGTCACTTTTGGGACATTTCTGGCGATTTTGAAGGGCTCTATCGATACCATGCAGTATAACCTTGAAAAAGTGTGTGTGTGTGTGTGGTTATGCACATGAATCGATACACCATTACTATGTAAATCACAACAGAAAGTCACCAAAAGTGAAACAGAAGCTTCAAATAAATCCAAAAAAACACAAGCATAAAAAAGGTAGGGGTGGGGGGAAATAGGGGGGATGAAAGTGAAAAGGGGACACTCAATTTTAATCTTCTCTTTCAAACTCAATTTGATTTTTCAATTCTTGTTCATATTAAAAATCACTTCAACTCAACAATATTATTTGGCAGCAACGGCAGCACCTTGAGATCCTGAATCATCACTTACAGTGTGGGTGATAGCGTGGGTCAGCGACTCGTCTTCAGCAGCTTTCTCGGTCTTGGTAACGGTTTCTTCAGCTGCAGCGTCGTTGTCGAACTTGTTTTGAACCTTGCTGAACAATTCCTTCTTTTCAGCAGCAGACAACTCGTTCTTCTTCTTGTTCTTGACCCAGTACATTGGGTTCAATTGTCTCAATTTCAAGTTCTTGACAAATGGCAAGTGGCCGGTCTTTTCTTCGTACAACATGATAACCAAGGTGAGGATGACAAATAACCAGTAAATGTTGTAAGACAAGACAGAACCGTAAGTAGCAGAGTTTTGCCATCCCAACAAGGAGTTGAAAACGTCCCAACCGTTGTCCAATTCTGGGTTACAACAGTTAACGTGCCAGACAGACTTGGAAATATCGTAGGAACCAGCACCGTCACCGGATTCGGAGGCATCACCACCGGTTCTCTTGTTGAAAGTGTTGGTTTCAAAGTACCAGATACCTCTGGAGAACAAACCGGCAGCAATCAAATACAAGATGGCAGTGGAGATACACAAGAAAATCTGTAACGAGGATCTGGAACCACCGTAGTACAACAAGATACCAACGGCCAAACCGGCAATCAAACCACAGACAACAGGCAATGGGTAGGCGGTGGCAGAAGATGGGTTAGAGATACCAACACCACCAACAAATACCACGGCTTCCAAACCTTCTCTCAAACAGGTGATGAATGGCAAGATGAACATGGCGTATTTCTTGGTGATGTAGCCGATTCTGAAACGGTCACCAACCTTGGAAGGTTCGGCCAACAACAGCTTGGCAATCTTGACTCTCCATTTTTCTTGCATCTTGTTGATTCTCAACATGGCGATACCCATCAGGGAGATCAAGACAGTAGCAATCATACAAAAGACACCTTCCCAGATGTCCTCCGAGTTGGACCAAATATCGTTACCCAAACTGTAGTAAGCGCCGATAAAACCAGCACCGATACACAAACAGATAAAGATACCCATGAAGGCACCCACATAAACCTGCAAGCGCAACTTCTTGTAAACTTTCGGATCATCAGAGGCACTTCCCAAACCTTGTTTCAAGAAGGCCAACAACACAGAGACAACGATAACAGCTTCTAAAGCTTCTCTGAACACGATGAAAAAGACGGTGACGTTGAAAACGGCAGCCATCTTGTGATTTTCTTACTTTCTTCTTTTTGTGTGGACTAACCTACCGAGAGAATAACTTCTCTTCAATTGAATATCAATAAGAGTAGAAAGATAAAGAAAGAAAATTGAGTGGTTGTTTCTCTTAAAAAGAGTTTTTATTAAATTCAAGAAGGGGGAAGCGCTTTTATTTGATATTTATATAAAGCAGAGGGGAAAAAAAGGAGGAAATTGGGAAAATTCAATTTTGGCCAAAGATTTTTTAGATAAAATTTTTTTTCACTAGCCGAAAGTGGAGTGTTGTGGGCAAAAAGAATTATCAGATTGTGAGTTTATGCGTTGTGCATGAGGGCAGAAGTTGGGCCTGGAGCCTGGAGTTGTGCACTTTTGTTATTTGCTGCTCAGGTATAAGAGCTAGTTGTTAGCAGTTTTATTGTGGATAGTTGTGACTACTTGTGACCAGTTGTGAATAGTCTGGTTGAATACGGTAAAAACTATCTGTGGTAGTGTACCTGTAGTGTACTTATAGTGTATTTGTAGTGTATTTGTAGTGTATTTGTTAACAGGTCAATTTCTGCTAGTGGTTAACAGGTTAACTTAAGCGATATTTTCTTTAATTTGTGTATTTTGGGCAATATTTTCTTGTTAATTTGTCTGTCTGTATAAGTGTAGATGTTCTATTGTTTCCACTGAACTACTCCTCCATCAATACTTCCAGCATACCTCTTACAACTTATCACCTCTATTGTCTGCTGCCCAATTTGAAAAATTCCTAAAAAGGGCAGACTTCCTGCCCTTTTATTATCTCTTTCATCTCTTTGACTAGTTGTGTTCTGACTTCTCACTACTTTTCAGAACCCCCGTCTTGCGGCGCTACTGGTGCTCTTCACTCTTTTGCACAGACAGAGTTCTCAATTGATTACATTGGTGACTATATCGGTTACAGCGATAATCCCTCGGTTCATGGGGGTCTTCAATAGTGTGCAAGTGTATACCTAACTCTGAGGTTTTTTTGTTCTAGTGGAAACCTTGAGTCGGTGAACAACAGCTTTGAGAGAAGAGGTACGCAGTTTACAGCTGTGTGCCACCTGCAACTGATGCTTATAGAAGCTGAAAGCTGAAACTAGAGAAACTGATCTCAATCAATGCCATAGCTTCGAGTTCATAGTGCCTTATAGGTAGTTCAAATAACCAATAGTAAAATTCTCAATCTCACCATACATTCAGCCACTAGAAGCTCGTCAATTCCCCTCTTCCAGTGCACCCGGTTTAAATGTTTGTATCATTGGTGGTCCCATCTTTCGTCAAAGAACCTGTTCCTTCACTCCAACGAGAGCAAGCTGAACACCCCCGCGAGGTCCACTTCAGTCTACTTCAGTCCAATTTTTCACTTTAACTTCACTTTTTCAGAACACTTTAGACCGAGCCTACCTCACCACACCATGCCAAGAGTGCCAGCTCCGGTTAGATACCAGGCGGAGATTCAAAATAAGCTCTTGACTACAATTTAGACCCTCCTGCTTTAAGAATGTGCAGAAGCTTGTCTTGAAACAAACCAGATGATCCTAACTGGCCTACAATTAATTTCAAGCTTCAGAATCAATTGTTCTAATGAAAATTTTCACAAATTTTTCTCACGACTATTGTCAGTATGTCCAGACTTTCAAGATTCAGGGCTCCATTTGAGCCATGATCACATCGTCTAAGAACACTCATGTGGCTCCTCTTACACTCAAATACAAGGACTGGTACCTACAAAGTTGTAGTGCCGTAGGCTTCATTTGATCGGAGAAAACAAAAAAGACGTGGGAACAAAAAACCAATCACAATTTTAGTTTGATTGGTTCAAACTTAAAGAGGAAATTGTGCCCCTTAGTTCTGTTTTTTCATTTGCCAGAAGAACGCGCCCGTGCTAAAGTCCATCCAGCGAAAGCTTAACCAGTTTCAGATGGCAGCATCAATTCTCTTGGCATATCAAGTAAATGCAGGACATAAGGTGAGATGGCTACAGAACAGCCGGACCTTCATGGTGAAAAATAATATACAGTGACAGTACATAACAATACAATAGACAAAAAAGAAAGAAGTAAATTGCCGTGAAAAAGAAAAGAAAAAAAAGCAGCAGAGGGGCATAATTTTCTAGCTGCTGCATTATTGCCCTAATAATTTAGAAATGGCAGATGGCTGCAGTAAGATTTGAACAAGGTGAATAGAATTGAACTGTTTCTAGCCAATAGCATTTTCATAAGCCATGTAGGGAGCAGCACAATCATGAGGGATTTTCGATCGTTTGCTCCCTAGTGAAACGAAAAGGGTTCATTTACCGATCTGATAAAGTTCTTTCTCTGTAACTCTTATTTCAACTGGTCTTTTTTATTCAATAAACTTTTTAATGAGTTGAACAACAACTCACTAACTCCGTTGAATGCAGGTTTCTTACTCAACTCTGCCAAAATCTTTATTTTGAAATCTTCGAATTGGCTGATCTGGGGAATCCATCTGTAATTGGAGTCCTCCCCGAAATCTGACACAAAATTATGAAAATTCAGCTCGTCAATAGGCCCAACGTATCTAATGTTACAATTGGTAGAATCTTCCAAATCGCGAACTAACTGTATGATGATGTTACTGAACAGTGGGTGGAGCATTAAGTTGAAATGCTTCTTGAAAAAATCTGTCATTTTCAAGTCATCCTCTATGCTCATGGTGATATTCTGTAACTGTGTAGTGAACTGCTGAGGCAAGAACAACCCTTTCGCAGAGGAATTCAAATGGTACTCAAACAGTTTGTCTCTCCAAAACAAGTTACAAATATCCATCACGTAGGCATTGTGTAGACTTTTGAAGCCGTCCAATTTCGCACGTTTCTCTGCATCTTTCACCTCACTGATCATGGAGGAATAGTAATCTGCAAAGTAGTGTTTTGTGAAAAGAATGTGTTTGCAAGCCTCAGAGATGATCACAGGGTTGTTTGACAAGAGTAACAAGTAGAGCACAGTGGGAGGCAAAATCAAGTTGTCGATGTCAATATCTTTGAAAGGTGTTTTCTCGATCAACTTGACCAATGCCAAGAGCTCGATCTCGATTGCGACACTTCGAGTGCCAGAATTCCGTATCAACACGTTGGAAATCGTGCTTAAGATCAATTTCAAGATCTTGTTCAACGTTAAATAGTCGGTAGATTGTCGTAAGATCTCATTTACACATCTCAACACTGTAGCAATTGTTCCGTCTATCTTGGCAAGCAAATCGGGCAACACAGCCTCGAGCCTGTACAACGGAACATACCTCAAAATGGACTCCAAAGAGAAGAGATCCTCGTCGGTCTCATTAACAACTTCCACAGCTCCAGTCAAGATCTTGTAATTCAACTCGAACAACTCCCCAGTCACTAACTGGATATTGCTCATACCCTGGTACACTTTACGAAACAATTTACGATTCTCTTCATTTACAACTATGCGACCGTCGTCATTCACGAGAATCACCTCGCACCATCTGTCCAAAGAGGCATGCCATGGCTCCAATTGGAACAAGTACTTGTATATCTCGGCATCTATGGTGGGTATCTCGATTACATTGCCGATCTCCACGATTCTCGGCTTCAAATTGCTGGCAAATTTGAAAATCACCAGTCCCAATTGCACTGGGGCCCTCAGGTTTACTGTTACGAGTTTGTGGTAGTTGTCGATGAAGTCGGAAACGGAGAGTTTCTGGTCCGGCGAGTCCAGATCCGACTCTATCGCACTCAAGACGTCGTGGATGTGGGTATCTGAGTCGATATTCTCGATCCTGCGCTTCTTTGTCTGCATCAGATCACCCAAAGAATGGAGATTCTGCAAAGACAACAGCAAATTCTCGATAAACTCGTCGTCCAAAGTGAGACTCACTTCGTCGTTGACCATTTTTACCTCTACGAGTTGAATTATATAGCTCAAGCTGGGGTATCTGAACACGTTGGAGATCCTCCTGTCCTTCAATAGCCTCGAGATCTCCAATTTATAACTGTGGGAGCTCGAAGTGTGCGATAGGAGATCTTGGAAGAGGAGGATGAGCAGCACCAAATGGTGGTCTGTGCTCAATTTACGGTTCAAGTCGATCAACAACTTCAATCGCCATGGTCTTACGATGTTTCTTACAAACACAGCATCGTTTTTGAACGTCAGAATCACCTTCATCAACGTCGACGACACCCACTGAGAGAGATAGTCTACAGTGACAAGGTTGAAGAGCATCGGCAGCAACAGCTTCAACCCGATAAAACTCTCTACGTTATTGATGGCCACGTTCAAGTACAACCACCGCAACAACTTGGTCTGCAAATTGTGGTGGATAAACTGCTGTGGGGCCCGTTTCTTCGAATTTATACCGATGGATCCAACAATTCTAATAATGACATCATTTGAGAGTGGCTTGATCGGCACGAGGCACCGTATCATGGTGTTTTTCAACGGATTTCTGAACACTTTGGCATTTCCCGTGTCCAAGATGATCCGGATCGACGTGGCCACGTTTTTGTCGTCCATTCCATACTTCATCACCATCTTCTCGAGCTCTGCGATGGTCTCAGCTACAGACTCTTCGTGTGGCTCTTTGCCCTCCTCCAGGCGCAAAACCGCCTCATTCCACTGGCTCAACCGCTCAATCCGCTGGTCTATCAGCTGTCTGTACGTCTCGACCTTGTTCTTGTCCATATCCACGCTTTTTCCTACAACAACACGCCAATCAACACGCCAAACACACCTTCTACACGCCAAATCTGAGCTTTTAAACAAACAAAAAATCAAAACAGTGAAAAAATATTTTTGATGGTCACGTGCAGATAAGTGGGCCAGGCAGCATACGGTGGATCTACTAGATAGTCAGATAAAGATAATCGAATAAAGATATTAGATAAAGATACCAGATATATAGTCAGATAATAGCTTTCCATTACTCTATACACTCTACATCTTCCCCGTATCGCCGAATCCCTTCAAGCCGAACGACCTCCCACTAAGTTTCTTCACAAACCCGTCTCTTGGCTCGATCTGCTTGTCTATGAGCAACGAGGGGTCCCCTACAGAGTTGTAGAATCTGGGATTCTCCGAGTCCGTGATCATGTCTACATAGCCCTCGCTGTTGTTGTTGATGTGGGTCTTTTTGTTCCGCAATTGCTGCTGCTGCTTCGCCAATTGGTCACCTTTGAACGCTTCGTGTTTCGATTGCACTTTCCTGAAGTTGTCCAACATCTCGTTTGTCCATTTCCGCGTCAGCTTGTTCAACGAGTTCGACACCTGCTTGCCCGAAGGCGACGCAGTCGCAGACCCGGCAGTCACATTACTATACCCCACTGGGAAATGCGAAACACTGTTCAACCGGTTCTGCAAGGTGGTGAAGGCCGAAGATTGTGGTAGAATCATCAAGATCCCTTGGAGACACTTGTATAGGTACGGATACTTGTCGATCTCGAGCAATTGCAACCTCAACCTGGTGAATACGGGGCTCTCCAACAACTGCACCAAGATATCCAATTGCACAAATAAGTTTACGGTGATCTCATACTCTACGAAACAGTTCAAGATGGCGTATGCCAACTCGTAGTTTTGCGAAAACAAGCACAACGACAACAGCAGAGGTGGGTTGTGGCACCATGTCTTGAACAACGTGCCAAACAATTGCAAGGTATCGTTGTTTGTCGTGTTATTGTTGGGAGAAGTGTTCCATTTTACTAATTTACGTCTCAATTTACTAATTTCCGGCGCCGTGAGCAAGTTGTTGTTCAAGATCTGGATCATGATGCTGATGAAGTTGATGTCCTTCTCATTCTCCAACACTTCCAGCAACGAGGAATACACTCTTTCCGGATTCAACGAGATGCACATCGTCCGCAAGATGAAATTTCCACGGGTCTCCAACAATTTACGGTCATTTCTGAACAAGCTGAGCAAGTCGGTCATGAAGAAATTGAAATAGGTGTCGTCACTCTCGTTGGAGATCTTAGTAAGCAATTGCAACAGCTTGTTGATGACCTCTTCGCTCGGGTCGCTGAGCGCTTTCAAGAGCGTGATGAACAACTTCTCGCCGTGCTCGAGCAACTGCTGCGGACTCTTTGTATGCAACATGATCAACCAGTCGATCGCCGCCACCCGCGTGATTTCCTTCTCGTTGGTGAAATGGAGGATGAGCGTGTTCACGATGGAGGAGTAGTTCAAACTGGAGTCCTGCTCGCTGGTGAGCTTCATGACAAACTCCAACAATGAGTCGTTCACCAGCACGGCACGGTCTCTGAGCATCTCGCTGTCGTTGGCCTTGGTCTGCAACAACACCATCAACAACTTGGGAATGAACTCCAAGAAACTGCGGGGCGAGATGTCCAACAAGGTCTCTATCCACGACAAAACCACCATCTGGATCTCCTCTTCGGACGAGTCCAAGTGCGAGATCAAGATATCGATGATTCTTGGGAAGTCCAACTCGATGTCCTGGCCCGAGATGTAGAGTCCACCGTCGGAGATCAAACTGGTCGAGTGGTCCAGCTGGTGGTCGGCCAATTCTTTCACGCTGGAGCTCGAGACATTGGCTGAATCGTTGGTGGGGGATGGAGTCTCTTCCTCGGCAGCTGCGGTGGCAGGCTGCGAGTCGCCACGGTTGTTGCGCTCTTCCTCGACATACTCCTTGATCTCCGAGATGCGCTTGATCTCGTGCAAGAACTGGTCCAACAAATTGTGGGTCACCACGCGGACGTCGCGGTGCGTGTCACTCAAGAAGGTGATCAAGCCTCCCAAAAAAGTGGGCAAGTACGAGATCAACTCCAAGTCGGGAATGGAGTCGAGCAATTTGATCCAACTCACGAGGAAGATCCTGGTGAACGGGTTGATGACGAAGATTCTCTCAGTCAACAAGGGGATGAACTTCTGCAACTTGAACAGTGTCGAGTCCTGCGGCTCGTTCGCTTGCAAAGTCTTGCCGTTGACGTCGACCACGGTGCTCTTTGGGAGTTGCAGGATCGGGTTGGGAGTCTGCAAGACGGACACATACGTCGAGGCCTTCTCCGCGACGATGTCCTTGATCAACCTGTCCAACAAGTCGGCACCTTTCTTGACACTCATCTCTGAGTCTGCCGACAATTTGCACAACACATCGAAAATCTGGTTGAAGTACAACAAGATCTCGCCCTTGGCCACTTTGGAGATGTTGTACAACAGCTCGCAGGCATAGTATCTCACTCTGGCATCCTGGTCTCCGAAACAGGCCAACACCGGATGGATGATCTCTTCCAAGAACTGGGCCACTTCATTCTGTCCTAAAGCGATCAGGGTGGCTGCCAACCCGATCAAACCTCCATTTCTGGCGTTCGGTTGGTGCACCGCGTAGGCGTATTCTCGGCAGAGCTGCTTTATAATGTCCGAAATCTCCTTCGTGTTGCCATCGCTCAAGTTTTTCTTGATCACTCGCTCCAATTCAAAAGCTGCAGCTTTACGTTTCTCGTAAAGTCGATCGTGAAGACCTTTGGCGATTGATTTGTCTGAAAGAACGGTTAGATTATGTTGTAGGGAGATTGAGAGTGGTGATACTTACCCATGATTCAGTTTGGGTTAAAACCGCGGTGTGGGTTAATGCGACTCGATGGGTGATTCAATATGCGATTTTTTATGCAATTTAGTGTGTTTATTTACGATTTTTGAAAGGTGTTTTCAGTGTTTGTAGTGTTTTTCTTTATAATATTTGATCTGTTTGGCGCCCCAGATGCACGTACGTTTAGATAGAGGTGGTGCGGTATGATGAGATGCGGTGGGGGCTGAATGTAGTGTGGGAAGTTCAAGATCTAAGTGTAGGACGTTCAAGATCCCTGGAAGTAGTAGTGTGAGAGTCAAACTGGAAGTAATTTTGTAAGTTCAGCTAATGGAGTACGGTAAGCTGTTCACCGTGAAAGTACCGTGAGAATTCAAGGGTGTAGTGTACTGTGGGAATTTACACTGGAAGTTTAGTGAGAAATCATAATGCTTAATACACAACAGTGTTCAGAAATTATGATTTCACTTAGCTTGTAGTTTGACAAGATTAGTTCATGAAGTTTAGTCAATCATGTTTACTTGATCATTTTGCTTGATCATGGTTAGTTGATCATGACTAGTTGACCTTGTTTAGTTAATCATGTTTGGTTAATCATGTTTAATTAATATGGTCACTTAGTCAGGTTCACTTGATTTAGTTATGTTCAGTTCATAGTTCAGTTAATCTGAGTTAGTTTAGGCTGACTTATTTTATGCTTGGTTGTCTATTCCACTAATAGTAAGGTCAATACTCAGTATTCAGATGAAGATATATCCCAATAGTTAAGAAGTTCTGGTGATATCACTAATCATAATAGATCATCACTCTGGATCACTCTAGATCACTCTGGATCACTCTAGATCACTCTGGATCACTCTACAGATCACTCAACTCTATACAATCTACATCTTACACATGTTACCCATCCATCGACATTCAAGTTTATCACCTCACTTAAGAGATCACACAAAGCTCAAACTTCCTATCAGGGTAAATCGTTCTCGGAGGTGTTTAATCAGATTAGATCCCGGAGGAAATATCTGTCCTTGTAAATGGCAACGAATGTAGCTTGACAATTTACGCTAATCCGCCGTGGCAAATACCCCCTTATTTAAATTACTTTTTGATTGGAGAAAGGAGAAGAAAAGTTTTTAAAAGGGAGCGAAAATTCTTCTTTATATATGAAAAAGGAGGGAGGGAAAATTTTGAAAAAGTTCACTAAGAAAAATTCAGTAAGAAATTTTGCTTAGAAAATTCACTAACAAAATTCAGTAAGAAAAAAATTCACTATGAAATAATTTTTCATTGAATTTTTCAAAATTCAGTTCTGTTTTTAATGATTTTACCCGGATTAGTTAGGGCTTCAGAGGTGGGTTGGAGATTGTTGGAGATTGTTGGAGATTGTTGGAGATTGTTGGAGACGCTAGCGATGTGGAAGAGGTTGATTTCTATGAGTAGAACATTGTTTCGTTACAATGAGTATTATAGATCTGTCACGGCTTTAGTACTCTACTCTACTGCTCTACTGCAACTTTGGTGCTCTACTGCTCTACTAGTGCTTTGGAACGAATATCTGCCCTCGATAGTTATCAGTCTTTTCTTGTGAAGTAAACTACTTCCTATTGTATCTTGCTGTTCTTACTATTCTTATTCATCTTACTCATCTTACTGTTCTTACTGTTCTTACTATTCTTACTATTCTTACTATTCTTGCTATTCGTATTGTCGTACCATTCTTACTATTCGTATTGTAGTACCATTCTCACCATTCTGTCCTACCATTCTCACCTCTCTAACTCCTATCCTGGTATCACTCACTGCAAAAACTCGTCCCGGAAATGCTTCTGGAAATTGATCCCCAGCTTCTTCGAGTGGTTCATCTTCCTGTTGTACGCAGCCACGCTCCTCTGCTCGTCCTGCTTCATCTTCAAGTCCATCTTGTCCACCTCTCTCAATGTCAACCCGGAGTTCAACCGCCTGTCCACCGCCAGCAACGTCCGCTTCCCGTCGCTTGGCACCAAATCCAACACCACGTTCTGTCTCCAGTACCGGAGCAGCGACCTGTGGCCGAGTCTGGACCCGTTTGGTAGTATCAACTCCGTGCCGGTCTCGTCCATTTCCGCAACATACGTCTCGTCGGACTCCTCCTCGCTGCCAGACTCGCCGTTTGCATAGAATCTATCGAAAAGAGCCCGGTCTTGTTTGGTTTCGTAGGGCAATTGGCAGTGGCCCTTGGCCCGCATGTGCAGTTGCACGCTCTCGATGTTCTTGCCGAAGAACCCACACACAAGACACTCGTTGCCTATGGAGACCACCTCGCTGAGAAACTCCAAGAGCCCTTCCAAGTCCGTCAAGTTGTCTTTTGGAATGAAAAGGCCGTGTTTCTTGAACATGTGGTCGATGTTTTCCTGCACGGAGTCGCCGGCTTGCGAGCAGTAGAGGCACGACGTGATGGGAATGACCTCTTCGTGGTCGTCGCCGTCCTCTGTGCTGTCGTCGTCGGTGCTGACATCACTGTCGGCGTCGTCCAAAACTTCCAGCTCGCTGTCGTCCACCTCCACCCACGACGACGTGTCGGTGAACCCCTCCGAATTGGTCTCGTAGTCGCTGATGGTGCCCGTCAAGGACCTCGCCAAGGAGAAGTTCGAGAAATCTGTGGCTGCCACGGACACGGGACTCAAGTCTCTCGAGATGGCGTCATTTTCAGACCCAAGATTGCGCCCTCTCAAGGCCCGCTGCTGCAATTTCAAGTCTTTCTTGGTCAACTGCCTGCGGCCGCTGGACCGTAACTTGCTGTACACTTTGAAACCGTACTCGTCTTCGTTCTCGCCGGACCCGTCAATCTGCGACTGTGCAAACTTCTCTGCAAACAAGTCGGCGCTGATCGGTGGCAATTGGGCCACTCTTCTCTTCAAATTGTATCTGTGCCACTCGGTTTTCATGTGGACCCGCTGGAGGTCTGCCGAGAGGAACCTGATCCCGCACGAGTTGCACGTGAACGACGAGCTCAGGGGATTTTGGCTGTGTGCTATGGCTGACATACTGTGAAACTTATTTACTATTTGATTATACTTATGCTAATGAACTGGACACGTTCTGTTCACTTGTCTAACCTATTTCAATTTATTATCAAATTTGATTTTCTACTTTAAATTTATTTTTTTGATTTCTAAGCAGAGGCGAGGGCAAAGGAGAAAGGCAGGAAAAGGCAGGAAACAAGTGGAGCAAAGCAGAGCAAAACAGAGCAAGGGACAAATGAAGATAACTAAAAGCAGAGTAAAGCAAAGGACAATTGAAGATGATTAAAAGCAAAGTAAAGCAAAAGACAATTAAAGATGATTAAAAGCAAAGTAAAGCAAAAGACAATTAAAGATAACTAAAAGCAGAGTAAAGCAGAGAAAAGGCTTTGATTATTTTCTTACTCTAACATTTTTGTGTTCTCTTCAGTATCTCTTGTATTTTTTATTTTATTATCCCTTATATTCTCTTATTATTTTAGTATCTCTTGTTCCCTTATTGTAGTATCTCTTGATCCCTTATTTTAGTATCTCTTTAATGTTGTAATCTTTACTCTCTTTATTCTTTTAATCTTTACTCTCTTTAGTCTTTTAATCTTTACTCTCTTTAATCTTTTAATCTTTACTCTCTTTAATCTTTCAATCTTTACTCTCTTTAATCTTTCAATCTTTACTCTCTTTATTCTTTTAATCTTTACTCTCTTTATTCTTACTCTCTTTACTCTCTTTATTCTCTTTATTCTCTTTATTCTCTTTATTCTCTTTATTCTCTTTATTCTCTTTATCCTCTTTATTCTCTTTATTCTTTATTCCCTTCATTCCCTTTATTCTTTATTCTTTATTCCCTTTATTCTTTATTCTCTTTATTCTTTATTCTTAATTCTCTTTATTCTTTATTCTCTTTATTCTTTATTCCCTTCATTCTCTTTATTCTTTATTCTCTTTGATCTTCTTATCCTTTGTTTTTGATTCTCTTTATCCCTCTGCCTCTCGGTTCTCTTCTGTTAGCTCTATTATTCTCGATTCTCTTCTATTAGCTCTACTATTTCTCAATTCTCTTAAATTGGCTCTGGTCTGTTATATTCACCTAAGTTATATCAACTATTCTCATATTATCTTACATTAGTTTACTGTCATGTCGATTTTGTAAGACCCTACTATTATCTCATACTATCTTGATTATCCAAATTAACTCTTGTATCTGCCATACGATTATCTACTATTCTCTACTATTCTCTATTCTCTATTATTATCTATCCTCTACTATTCTCTATCCTCTACTATTCTCTATCCTCTACTATTCTCTATGCTATAACATCATTACTATATAACGATCTAAATCTCTATAAATAATATACATAACTCGCTTCACGTCTCGTTTTAACCAGACCACGGCATCGAAGCCCTTGGCCACACCCGCTTGTACAAGGCCATCGCAACCGTATCTTGAGCACTCAACTTACTGTCAAAAGTAGCCTTGAAATACCCATGCGTACCCAAACTCTCTTTAATAAACCCAGACCGGCCCGTCTTGGTGAACAACGGAATGTCCTTGAAGTGGTTGATGTCCTCCGGATTGAAGAACATGTACCGGACGGTGACCACCTTCTTGTGCATCTTGAAAGGGTGCCCCGTGAGCACGATCCGCTTCGCAAGCACTCTCGAGTGGTCGCAGTTCAAAAACGTACCGTGGGCCAACAACTCGATCTGCCCGGTCTCGGTGCTCTGCTTGAAGAAGATCAGCGGCGAGTTCGTGAACGTCACTGGGGCAATGCACGTGGCGATCGACACACTGCCCGGGTGCAAGAACCTCTCGTATTTGTGCACATTGTTGGCATTGTTGGAGTTGGCACTGAAAACAGGCTTGATCACCTGTCTTCTGGCACCGTACTGCACGATCAAGGTCTCTTTCGAGGCAATAGGCTCCTCGGCACCTTCCCACGCCTGAATGGAGAAGTTGGCCACGGCCAACTTGTGCTCGTGCTCCAACAACCCGTACACGGCAAACGGAACTTGCGTTGGGGCACCCATTTTCTCCAAGATAAACGACGGTGCTTTGATAAAGAGCTTCACCTTGGTGCCTGCCACCACCTGCGTCTCCCGCAGGGCCTCTTTCAAGGCCTTGTTCTTGGTGTTCTTGTAATTGGCCACTCTCAACAACCGGTCAAAGTCGCCCGGTCTCTTGTCGTCGTACTCGTTCCAGTCCCACTCGCAATTGGCCAACGACTTGATCCCACGGTACCGTTGCAATCTTTCGATGGCACTCTCGCCGGGACCCAACTCCACCTCGTCTGGGAACTCCAAATCCTGCTTCGCACGCTCTTTGTACAGCTGCAACTGCCTGTCTTCCTCCTCTGGCGACAACTCGACAAACATTTCCGACTGCTGGTACTCCGTGGCGGGCCCGTTTTCGTGCTGCGAGTCCAATTCCATCTCCTCGTCATTCTCGGCACCGGACTCCACCTCCTCAGAGTCAGACCCGTGCTCGTCGGCCAACTCGTCCAACTCATCGTCCAAAAACCATCTCGACTGGTACTCGGACATACCTTTTGGGATCCGTTTCCGGCCGCTGGCAGGTCCAAATCTGCCCGTGTCTTCGTCGTCCATGAACCCGTGGTGCAGCTCGGCGCCAAAGTCGTCCTCCATCTCGAATTCGTCCTCCATCGACACCTCGTTGGGTGCCAATTCGTCCAAAGTGTCTTGCAAATCTGGCGAAAATTCGAAAACTTCGGGCTCTTCCTCCATCTGCACGCCTCTCTTGTGCGTCAGCACCTTCTCGATACGGTCCACTTGGAAGTCCCCGAACCCAGGAATGTGCACCAACCTGTTTACGTTGAATCCGACACCTCTCACGGTGCCGTGCACCACCAAATGGCCGCTGATCTGGTTTTCCTGGTCGGACCAGGCCACCTCGTCGGCCACAAGGTACCCGCGAGCATCTCTCCACGTCACCAGCTTCGGGAACTTCTGGCACACCGTGCGGATCGCATTGAGCAGGTCCGAGGACAGCTCCAAGTTGTAGAGCTTGTCCTCGTTGGGGAAGAAATGCTGGAAATACGACGACAACGACCGCAAAATGTCCAACTGCAAGTTTCTTTTCGGGTACGCAGACTCCAAATTAGGTATCACGCCCATCACCGAGGAGATCGCCTGCAACTCAATGGCACGGATGATCTGCTCGCCCACTTTGGGGTCGATTTCCTCAGTGGCAGAGAACCCCAACACGACAAAGTCCGATATCTTACAGGCGTCCAAGATGGAAATGAAGTTTTTCTGGTCGGGCAAGATGATCTTCAAGTTGCTCTTGAATCTGTGCACACGCACCGAGTTCACCGATGGTGTTTCGAACTGGTATTCCTTGTCCAGTGGGTCTCTACAACTGGCCAAGAGCTTCTCTACAATGTCCACCAGCGAGATATCCGACGTCAACGTCAACACGGTGACGATTTTCTCTGCACCCGATGCCCCGCTGAACAGCTTCCGCTCAAGGCTCTTGGCCAAGATCTTCTGTCTCTTCAATTGGTTCGCAGCATTCTTCCTCTCCAACTTGGAGATCAACTTGATGCTCTTCCCATTGGCCTGCTCTTTCTCTACTTTGCCCTTGTGCAGGTTCTTCAACGCACTTTTCGATGAATGCTTGGACTTGAACGGCTTGTGGCTCCCTTTCAATGTCGATCTGTGTGAATGGCCCATGCTGATTAACTGATTGCCCTATGTTCCTGACTGCTTTCTAGTGAATCCTTCGATATAAAAAGTGCTTCAGATAAATTTTTCACCCTTAAAATTTTTTTTTTTTTTTCACATTGTGATTTGCCCCCTGCTCGGGCACGCCATTTCCTTGCCCTTCGTGCATAATCTCGCAACGCCAACCCTGATGAGCAGTCACGTGGTGCTCCATAGGGCTTTGTTGTGTTTTGGGTTGGTGTGGCGATGTTCCTCATTCGACTGCGCGGTCACACGCCGCCCGCGCACCCGCGTTTCGCTCTCCGCGCACGTCCTTTTCCCTGCGCGCCCGCCCAGGCACTCTGCCACCGAACGCCACGGGTCAGCAACCTTCAAGCTTAACTGAGCGAAAAATTTGGGTGGAAAATTTTCATCTTGACTTTTTTTTTTCATTTTCTTTTCCAAAGTATTAAAAAATTTATTGAAATTGATTTTTTAAGCATATTGAACTTTTAAAGTCTATACCAATCTAACTTATATCAGATAAAAGTAAGTAGAGATGAGAACGGATGATGGAGCACGATGAATAGGATGAACAAGTGGAATCAAGAGATAGATGGAATGAATAGTTGAAGTAGAAGTTGTGTCAGCGTTAGTGTCTGTCAGTGTCAGTCATAAGGTTATTTGTCAAAGGAGTAAATTATCAGATCAGTGAAACGTTCGATCGTAACAGTGTCAGGATCGTTGTGACTTGTCCAGTTGTCCACTTGTTATGGTGTCTGGATAATGTTGAATATATTGTCTGGTGGGATTTTCCATGGTTGATCAGTTCAATCGTGGTATAGAATCTGCTGGTATTCAAGGCACAAAAGCAGAAGTCATACAAAGTTATTAAGAGGCATACAAAAGGCATTCAAAAAACATGCAGACATAATGTAAATTGTACAAACGCTTCAACTTCATCAACTTGACACCTTCACAACTATCAATTTTATCAACTCCATCTTTTTTATCACTCCCGCATTATACTAACATCCACCCACTATAGTAATACAATATGGCTCACGAATCAGTTTGGTTTTCCCACCCAAGAAACTTCGGTAAAGGTTCAAGACAATGTCGTGTCTGTTCCTCCCACTCCGGTTTGATCAGAAAATACGGTTTGAACATCTGTCGTCAATGTTTCAGAGAAAAGGCCAGTGACATTGGTTTCAACAAATTCCGTTAAACAGTTATTTCAACACAAATAAATGTATACAACACAATTCAAATAGGTGAATACGACACCAGAGCAAGTTGGTTACCATTTTGATTCTGGTTGTTGTCTCGCTGGGTTTAAAATAATAAAAAAATAAAAAACTCCATTATTTTGGTTATTATATTTAATACGAGTAGAACTAGAAATCCAAGTGGTTGTAGACGTAGTTGTAGAAGTTATAGTCAAACTTATTACTAGTGTATTGTTAAAATCAGTTGTAGTTGAATATTACTTACTTACATCACTCAAGTCATTTAGAGTATGTTATAGCCAAGCTTATAGCTTACTTACGACACTAAATGAGTGGTTTTAGTACCACAAACTAAGTGGTTATAGTCCAACTTATGGCTTACTTAATTCACTAACGTCATGTAGAGGAGGTTATAGTCCAACTTATCTCTTACTTAATTCACTAAAGCTTGTGGAGGTGGTTATAGTCAAGCTTATCTCTTACTTAGTTCACTAAAGCTTGTGGAAATGGTTACAGTCAAGCTTATAGTCTAATTACATCACTTATCGCTTCTTATCGCTCATTACACTTGTAGAAGTATAATCAACCTTCTTACCATCACTATCTTTAGTCTTGTTTCTCTTACTTACATCACTATTTTTACTTTCTTAAGTGGTTTTTACATCACTATCTTTACTTGAAGTGGCTCATACATCACTATCTTTATTATTCAATTGGTTCTTACCTATCTCCACTTTCTGAAGTGGTTCTTAAATCACTATCTTCACTTCTTAAGTAATCCTTTCTCATTCGTATTCAAATCGTCGCATTGATCCCTTGGAACCTCTCGTCAATGGTCTTCTGTACCTCTATGTAATCAAGGGTCCTCTGGAAGTGTCGTTCAACCTTCACAAGATCGTCTTCCTGTTCGTTATCGTCGTTGTCGTCATTGGCATTGGCTTCCTCCTCGGTATCGTCCTTTCCGCTACGCTTGATCTTCTTCAAATTGTTCTCGATCAACTCGATCAACCCGTTGATGTACTGCACATTGATCACCTCGTTGCCGTGGATGAAGTAGTAGAGACACCGGTTCAAGATCTCGATGAACAACTCCAAACTCAAGCTGGAGTCCAAGCAGGTGTCTGCGATGCGCAACGACTTCTGCAAGCACTCCAAGACCCGCTTGTTGTCCTTCTTGATCGGCTGGATCTGGTCGCCGGTGTCCTCCTCCTCAACGATCCACCACAAGTGCGACAGCAAGTATACCCCGCGGCACTGGTCGGCCTTCTTCAACAATTTGGACCCGTACAACGCCGTCTTGGTGATCAAGTTGTCGTAGCTGTCGGGTGCCATCGAGATCAAGTTGTGGACCTGATGCAATTTGCCAATGATCGACAAGATCGACTGGTACTGCAGCCGGGAGTCGATGATGCTCTCCTCGTAGATGACGAAGGACTGGATGAAGAACTCGTTGGCGATGTCGCAGAGCTGCACCTGGTCCGCCAACTGGGCACTCAAGAGGTTTAAGTTCAAGCACAACAAGGGGACGTCGTTGCTGCCGGACAACTCGTACAACTCCTGGGTGCACTGGCTGACAAAGCTGAACATCTGCTTCACCTGCAACACGCTGTCGTCGTCCTGCAAGCTGATCTTCTTGAGCAATTGCAACTTGCGGACCAACTTCAAGCTCAACTGGATCAACGTAGGGTACGTGCTTCTTATGGCTTTGGCGCCGCCGTTCTTAGCCAACTCTTGCCTTGCCGTTTGGAAGAGCGCGAAGTTGGCCACGGGGTCTTTGTTGTATAGGAGATGCAAGAGTTTACTCAATTTTTCGAAAGTGACGTTTGTGCCGTTGCCGTTACTACCATCGTTTACATTTACAGTGTCGGAGTCACCCCCAAAAAGCGACTTGCCGCCCTTCTTCTTCTTCGAGTCCGACTTCACCGCAAACGAGAGCAACTGGAACACGTGCAACACGTCCTCCTCGGTGGTCAACACCGCCTTCAGCAGCAACAACCGGTCGAGAAGCTCCACGGAGACCGTCTGCTGCAAGGCCGGGTGCCGCGAGGCCAAGAACAGGTGGTAGTGGTGGATCTGGAAGAGGTCGTGCAAGGAGAAGCCCGTGATCGGGGCCAAGAGCAACAGTTTCAAGCTGGCCTCGAGCTCGGGGGACCCGCTGAGAGGCTCTTGCTGCGCGCTGGCGCCTGCAAACTGGTCCTGGGCGTAGCCGTAGATCTTGTCGAGGTTGGCCACGTTGTCGGGGTAGTAGGCGATGCTCAACTGGACGACGGAGAGCAAGATGTTGGCGAACTCGAGAGGCTCGATGTCGGGGCGGTACTCGTGCAAGGCGCGGATGTAGTGGAAAATCTTGGAGAAGAGGTCAGAAGGTGATTCTGGACGAGATTGTGGGTCAGATGGAGCTGATTCTGGTGGTTTTTGCAGAGTCTGCTCGTCGCGGCCCCCCACCAATTGCAACTCCCCCAACACGCGCGCCACCTCGTCCACGTCGCCGCGCTCCTTGAAGCTGATCAACCGGCGGATCAAGGTCTGCACGATCTTGTGGACGCTCGCGTTCGGGTGCAAGTGGAACGTGGCGTCCAAGAACTCGTCCAAGGTGGCCAACTGGAACTCGTCCGGGAACACCTGGATGATCACGTCCAACAAGTACTCCTGCACCAACACGTCGCGGCACTGCACGATCTGCTCCAACACCACGGGCAAGATCTGCTGCTTGTAGTACGGCGTCCGGAGGTGCTCCATCTGCGACAACCGCACCAAGTTGGTGCCCACCAAGATCTGCAACTCGCGCCGCTCTTGCAACCGCTTCAGCCGCTCGCTGGAGTGTCCCTGGTGCTGCAAGCGGACCCATAATTTGTTCATTTCGATGAAGTTGGTGATGACAAACTGGACGGAGTCGTCGAGGTTGGCCTGGATCTGGGCGGAGTCGGAAGTGGCATTGGAGGCGGCATTCTCGCCATTCTCGCCATTCCCGCTATTCCCGCTATTCCTATCATCTATCTCCGTCGGCAACAAGTCCTTCGTGCGCTGGTTCATGTAATACCGGAGGAAAAGACCCCGGATCGGGTGCTGCACGCCCCGCGCCATGTCCATAAGGTCCTTCAACACCTCCTTGACAGGGGCGCCAGGGATAGAAATGTACACGGTGCCCACGGTGATCATCAAATAGAGTCTCGGGATGATGTTACCCGCATACTGCACCAACTCGTACAAGTCCGCCAAGTGGTTGTTCAAGTGGGTCTCCTTCAAATAGAGCGACAAGTGGTTCAAGCCGTCGAACAGCAAGATGTACAACTCGTAGTACTGTTTGGGCGTCAACACATTGGTCCGCAACTCCGATAAGAACGTCGAGGCGTGCTTCAAGGCGTCCATCAACCGGTTCTTCTTGTGCTTCACGTCCAAACACTTGCGCATCAACTGGATCTGCTGCTCGATGATCGCCACAGACTTCTCCAAGGACTCCTGTGCCTCGGGATTCGTCGAAGTCATGATGGATGGGGGACAATTGGTATCAAGGGATGCAATTGATGCTATTAGTCGAAGCAATTGATGCTATTGATCGATGCAATTGATGCTACTAGTCGATGTAATTGATGCTATTAGTCGATTCAATTGATGCTATTGATCGATACAATTGATGCTATTGATCGATACAATTGATTTGGATATATGGGCTCACTGACGCTGTCAATGGATTGATGTAATTAATTAACCGCTGACTCGGCTTTGGTTTTGGTTTTGATTTTTGGCTTTGGCTTTTTTGATTTTTGGCTTTTTGGCTTTTGGGGGCTTTTTAGTTTAATCTTTTTGCTTTTCATCTTTTTACTTTTCATCTTTTTACTTTTTGGCTTTTTTTGGGGCTTTTTACTTTTCTTATTCTTTTTATTTATGATGTTTTTGGCTTCTGTTAATCTCCTATCACTCGCAGCCCCCGTCCTTCCCAAGACCTAAGAGAGTCCCAGGTAGTGCCCCGTGGCTCAATGCACCCGAGAAGCAGGATTTTTCTGGAAAAATTTTTCTTCTCCTTGCGATATAAAAGGGGAGGAATCCTGAGTTGGTTGTAGTTGGTTAGTGTTAGGATGAGGATGGGGAGTGATTAGTTGATTGGTTGTGATTTAGTTGACTAGTTGACTAGTTGGCTTAGTTGATAACCTAGTTGTTAACTTAGTTGTTAACTTAGTTGTTAACTTAGTTGTTAACTTAGTTGATTAGCTTTATTGTTAACGTAAGTTGTCGATTTAAGTTGTCGATTTAGGTTGTCCACTTATTCAAGTTCTCTACTTAGTGGCTTCTTAAGTCGTTGACTTGTTGTTAACTTAAGTTGACTTTCAGTTTTACTTGAATTTTTTTCCAAGTTGACTGCTAAGTTTTTCCCAAGTTGGCTACTAAGTGGCTACTAAGTTGACTTCTCGTCTTTGGTTTTTCTGAAGTGACTTCTTAATTTGACTTCTTAAGTTAATTTAAGTTGACTCCTTAACTTGACTTCTAAGCTATTGACTACTTTAAGTTCTCTACTTAGTTGTCGACTAGAGTTTATTTGAGTTTTGACTTAGGTCACTTGAGTTTTGACTTAGGTCACTTGAGTTCTGACCAACGACTCAGCTTGTCACTTCAACTCCTAAGCTTCATGCTCCCATCCAACGAAAGAGTGATTCGTGTGAATGGGTACCATTTACATCGGTTGTCATCTGGAATTTACAAACTCGGAATGTCTGCTAGCATTTGCTCGCTTTTTGCCCGCTTTTTGCCCGCATTCTGAAATTTTCAACTTTTTTTTTCTTATGATGAGATAAAGTATTACTTCTTTCCCAGTCCGACTCGACTATGACGACAGGGTTGAAAACCGTCTACGTCTTAAGGTTTCGGAATAAGCCCCTTAACCTGTTCAAGACGTGTACAGACTTATACTTGCCAGTATTTAACATTTCTGATCCTTTTCTCCATTTTCCAACTGATGACAACCACACAATATGATAGTTATCGTATTTACTCATTCACAAGTTTGACTCGATCGTTTTTTTGTTTTTTTTTTTGATTTTGCACTTGTCCACTTGTTCTTCTTCTAGATGATGAAAATATTCTATAACATTCGCAGTTTCCTCGGTAGCATACGCCAAAGAACCCATCTTTGTATGTCGGTGACCGCCCATAGACCTTCCATGGATGTCTGATATAGAATTAGAACAAGTGAAGCATTGCATTTGGATTTGGATTTGAATTTGGATTTGGATTTCTAAATTTCTGGATTTCTTCAGATTTCTTCAGATTTCCTTAGATTTCTGAATTTTTTTTTTGAATTTCTTTTGTGCCAATTGCAAAATTACCCCTTTTCTTCAGAATACTTGCGAAAGGTTTCGTTCTTATCTTGAAGTGATGGGTAGTGGGCTTATTCTAGTGTAGGAGGCTGTTACTCAATGCATTCTAGTGTATTGGCAGGCTCGATGTTGTTGCATTCTAGTGTTAGTGTAGGTTTAATGTATACTTGCGGGATTTTGAAGTTATCAGTGTATGATTAGTGTAAGATTAGTGTAAAATTAGTCTATGATTAGTCTATGATTAGTCTATGATTAGTCTATGATTAGTCTATGATTAGTCTATGATTAGTGTGTTCTCATTATTCTTGGTGCATTCTTGGTGTATTCCTAGGGTTACTGTTGTATTCTTAGAGTTATTATTGTAAGCCTAATGTATTATGAAGGGGTTTTAGTGTTACTAGTGTGTTGCCCTATTATTAATGTATTCTTGTTCCTATTCGTGTATTCTCATATGAGTCTATCCTTATTAGTTATTCTTATTAGATTATCCTTATTAGTTATTCCTGTGTTTTATTCTTATCAGTTTATCCTTATTAGTTTATCCTTATTAGTTATTCTTATCAGTTTATCCTTATCAGTTACTAGTCTATTCTTACCAGTTTATCCTTATAGTTATTCTTATTAGTTTATCCTTATTAGTTATTTTTATTAGATTATCCTAATTAGTTATTCTTATTAGTTATTTCTATTAGTTATTCTTATTAGTTTATCCTTATTGGTTATTCTTATTAGTTTATTCTTATTGGTTATTCTTATTAGATTATCCTTATTAGATTATCCTTATTAGATTATCCTTATAGTTATTCTTATTAGATTATCCTTATTAGATTATCCTTATTAGCTATTCCTATTAGTTATTCTTATTAGTTTATCCTTAATGTTTATCCTTATTAGTTTATCCTTATTAGTTATTCTGATCAGTTTATCCTTATCAGTTACTAGTCTAGTCTTATCAGTCTATTCTTATTAGTTATTCTGATCAATTTATCCTTATTAGTTACTAGTCTAGTCTTATCAGTCTATTCTGATCAGTCTATCCTTATTAACTACTACTCTATTCCGATCATCTATCCTTATTAGTCATTCTTACATTATACATGTCAGTGTCATATCGGCACCCCAAACGGGACTGGCGTCCACTCTTTCTTGGTCTCCCAGATCACCGCGTTCTTGATCGAACTCCGCGACGCCACTTGGTTTTTCTGCAATTTCATCCGCTTCTTCAAACTCTCCAAGTCAGAGGCGATGTCGTGCATGGCGTCCCTTTTCAAAATCCCGCTGGTGTTCTGACTCGACACTATCTTTGACAACAAATCATTTGTGTCGTCGTTCTTGATCTGAAACCGTTTCATGAACTGCAACTTGCCTTCCAACTTGGATGCCGCGTCCGTTGGAAGCCCCAGATTGTCCCGGATGAACTCCAACAACTGCACCCTCTTGGGCTCGTTTTTCAACGACACCAACGAAAGCACCTCGTCAAAGTTCTCGCTTAGGAGCCTCTCCTGCAAGGGGAACTCCTTGGAAAGAATGTACTGACACCAGTTGAAGTTCTGGTTGGTCGTGTCCGTTGACGACAGTAAGGAGAGCAGCTGGTGCAAGAAGAGGAGCAAGAATGGCGTGCCCATGGTTTCCAAGAACGGCCTGTACAACATTCTGATTCCGTTGGTCTTGCCCTCGCTCAATGCGGCGTCCAAGTTCAAGATGCGCTGCGTCAACAAGATGTCTACAAACGTGTCGCTATCGGTGTCGTACAATTTTTTCAATTTCTTGACTGCCCCCCAATACTGTGCCCCCAACTCCGTCGTATCCCCCACTTTGAACGTCTTGTTGAGATTCAACTTGCGGATTTTTTTGTAAACCTTAAAGCTTGCCTTCATCTCCGTGACCATGTCGTGCCTCTTTGACTCCCCACACCCCTCATCTGGCTCTTTTTGCGCACGACGGGGCAACCTGTCCACCTCCACCCAGTAATTCTCGTACAACCACTGGAGCAGCCGCGTGCACACCGCGCGCAAGGTGTCGAGCGCGGGCAAGAACTCGTGTGTGCCGCAGTGTCGTAACTCGACGAAAAAACTGGGCAACTTCAAAAACCCAGCCAAAGTGTGCAATGGAATGGCAAAGTTGGACTGCTGGAACGGGTCGAGCAACCCGTTGACGAACTTGATCAACGCCATGGTGTAGGAGAGCTGGAGCACGTGGTCGTCCTGCACGGTGCCGGCCTCGTCGCTCAACACGATGCTGGTGAGCAACGATGTGGACTCGATGGAATGTGGAAGATGGCCTCTTGTCTGGTATGCCGTGGTCCTGGAGACGGCCCGGGCGCGCCGGTCGTGTGCCTGGAACTCGTAGAACCACGTGCGCAACTCGACGAGCTCCTGCACGCTCTTGTACGCGGTGAAGTGCGGGTGCTGCGACGACATCTGGCTGGACTGACTAGCAGATGATTTTAAAAAGTGAAATTTTTTTTTTATTTCTTTTTTTTTTTTTTTTTTGTGAGCAGATTTCTGTGTCGCGAGGGGTGTACGTGTGTACGATGTGTGAGGGTAGTGTCGCGGGGGGTGCAAGCGCAATTGAGGTTTGGATGTTGTCAGCCGGTCGATGAAGGACGACTAAATTGACTAGCATTGAGTGAGCAGGTGAGCAGGTGAGCTGGCTGAGCTGGTGAGCTGGCTAAGCTGGCTTAGCTAACTGGAGTGATTAGCTAACTAGGCTAACACCATTGATGTGCTGGTGACACTTAATAGTGCTACCACTTAATACTGCTAACACTTA
This sequence comes from Nakazawaea ambrosiae, assembly GCA_024271865.1. Lineage (NCBI taxonomy): Eukaryota > Fungi > Ascomycota > Pichiomycetes > Alaninales > Pachysolenaceae > Nakazawaea > Nakazawaea ambrosiae. The sequence goes on along the minus strand of JANBXG010000004.1, from coordinate 490,206 downwards.
ATACTGCTAGCACTTGCTACTACTAATACGAATAATATTAAGACTAACTAATACTAAGACTAGTTAGCACTACCGACACTAACTAATACTGCTAACACTGCCAACACTAACTGTCAGATAATTATCAGTTATTACCAGATATTACTGATGATTAGTATTTATTATATCATTATATAGTCAGGTGACTAATCATTATTACGTGGAATAATTTCACATATTACGTGGGATAATTTCACCCCTTTTTACTATCATTTAAGCTTGAAGTCAGCTTGAATTCCCCCCTTTTTTACCCCTTTTTACTATCATTTAAGAGCCAAGTCAGCCTAAATTCCCCCTTTTTTACTATCATTTAAGCTTGAAGTCAGCTTGAATTCCCCCCTTTTTACTATCATTTAAGTTTCAAGTCAGCCTAAATTCCCCCCTTTTTACTATCATTTAAGAGCCAAGTCAGCCTAAATTCCCCCTTTTTACTATCATTTAAGAGCCAAGTCAGCTTAAATTCCCCCCTTTTTACTATCATTTAAGAGCCAAGTCAGCCTAAATTCCCCCCTTTTTACTATCATTTAAGTTTTATTTGAAGAATATAAAAGGATGGATATATACCACAATTCAACGATGAAGAAAACTAAGATCTTTCATATCGTGAAATTTCGAACCACCCTTTAATCAACTTTAGGCTTTACGAATTATATAACTAATAAACATATTATATTAACTATCAACTGATAATGGATTAAGAAGATTCACAACCAACGATCATTGGTAATGAGGAAAGTAAAGCCCAAAAGTTCCATACTAACACTACTAAAACTGCTGACACAACAAACAATTATTAAGACTAGCTAATACTAATTGACACTAGCTGACTTAGACTAATTAGTGCTAATTAACACCACTAACACCACTACTAACACTACTAACACTACTAACACTACTAACACTACTAACACTACTAACACTAGCTAACTCCAATTGACACTAAAGAACTTACACTAACACTAAACTAGCTAACATTAAACAAACCAACTGAGCTGACTGAACTAACTAAACTAACTAACTAACTAAACTAAATAAACTAAATAAACTAGCTAAACTAATTGAAGTAACTCAGCTAACTAACTAACTAACCTACTAACTAACTAACTAACTAATTAACTAACTAATTAACTAAACCAACTAAACCAATCAAATTAGCTAAAATAACTAACTAACTAACTAAACTGCCTAACTAAATAAACTAACCAAATTAACTAAACTAATTGAAGCAACTCAACTAACTAAACTAGCTAAACTAGCTAAACCAGCTAAACTAACTAAACCAACTAAACCAACTAAACCAACTAAACTGACTAAACTAACTAAACCAACTAACTAACCAAGACTAAGACATACTATCATCACTACTAATCCTACTAACACTCCATCACTCCTAACTAACAAAATAAACTTAACTAAATAACATTAAACTAACTGACTGACACTAACTGACTGACTGACACTAACTGACTGACTGACACTAACTAACTAACTAACTAACTAACTAACTAACTAACTAACTACTATCAACTAACCAACTACACCACTATTCCTCCAATTCCAACGGAGTGAGTCTCAAATAAGGCTTGATGAACCGGAACTTAGGGAACAACTTCTTGGCCTCCTCGTCGGAAAAGGTCGGACGCACAATGACATCGTCGCCTGGCACCCAGTTGATAGGCGTGGTCACCTTGTACTTGTCGCCGGTCTGCAACGAGTCGAGCACTCTGAGAATTTCAGCAGTGTTTCTTCCCGTGGAGGCAGGATACGACAAGGTCAACCTAATGGTCTTGGTAGGGTCGATGATGAACACCGATCTGATGGTCAATTGCAACCCCTTGTCGTCCAAGTTGGTGGCATCCTGGTAGTCCAACATGTCAAACAGCACGGCAATCTTACGCTCGTAGTCGCCGATAATAGGGAACTTCAAGTCAGAGCCCGTCACCTCGTTGATGTCCTTGATCCAGGCATGGTGTTTCTCCACCGTGTTGGCGGAAAGCCCAATCAACTTGGTGTTTCTCTTGGTGAACTCCGGTTGCAACTTGGCAAACGCCCCCAATTCAGTGGTGCACACCGGGGTGAAATCGTCCGGGTGACTGAAAAGAATCACCCACGAGTCGCCGATGAACTCGTGGAACGATGCGATCGGGCCCAGCGAGGTCTCTGCGGCAAAGTCTGGGACCTTGGAGCCCAATCTCAATGGTTTGTGTTCTGGAGCTGACATCTGATCGAGAAAAAGAAACGTTGAAACCGATAAAAAGAAATGTTGAAACCGTTAAAAAGAAACGTTGAAACCGTTAAAAAGAAATGTTGAAAACTTTGGAGAAAATGTTGAAAACGTTAAAGAAAATGTGAAAACGTTGAAAGAATTTTTGTCTGATCAATTGCAATGTCAAGGATATCCCCGTGTATTTATATGCAAGTGTCCGATTAGTTGCTGTGGAGTTACACAACCGAATGGATTATTTTTTAACGCAATTGAAGGTCATCCTAGGGCGAGTCAAAAAAGTGGCACAAATTTGGAGCGAAAAAAGAATTGTGGCTGGTGAGCGATAGTGAAGAATTGGTGTGAAAATGCACGTTAAATTCGCACGTTGGATTCGCAATTCGGTGTGTGGGCCCTTAGCATGGGCACGCCAGTGGCTCTAACGCGGGAGGGGTAAGAAAAAGTGGCGTAGCAGTGTGGTGATAAGAGATAAGCGCAACCAAGTGCAACAAGTGCTCTTAGTGCACTTAGTAGTGCTTTTTATTGGCTCTCATTGACACTATTGACACTATTGACACTTATTGACACTTATCGACAAATATTGTCACTTATCGACACTTATCGACACTTATCAAACACTTATCGACACTTATCGAACACTTATCATTTACCGCTTTACATAACTCGGTAATTATACATATCTGCTCTCGTTGTCCTAACTGTTTTCTACACCCTCTTCACATAAGCATACATTATATTTTTATTTATTTTCTCAACTCTTCATTCTTAACTATTGACAATACTTTTATATATTTAGCTGTGCAATACCATTACAATAATCAAAAACCAACCCCGAACTCCTTAGACGGTCTCCAAGACAACGTCTTTGAAACCGGCATTGACCTTCTTACCTTTCTCTTCGGTAGAACCTTCACCGTGCAAAGCCAACAAAGCACCCAAGTCGAATTTTGGTTGTTTCAACAACTTGACCTTTCTGATGTGAACGTTTTGCAATGGGTAGATAGATTGAGTGGATTTCTCGATTTCTCTGGAGATGACTTCTGGAATCAATTTGGAAGTCAATTGAGCCAAAGTGGAGTTGGAGACCTCTCTGGTCATGATTTCAACCATCTTCTTTCTAACTTCTCTCAATTGAGAAGATTGAGCGTATGTGGTTTTCTTGATCTGGTTTTGTTGTCTCTTGGTGAAGGCAATAGCAAAGATTCTGATGACGTAGTCGTCGGCAGTCTTGACAGTGACATTGGCTTCAACCAAAGATTGCCATTTTCTGACCAAAGATCTCAATTTGTCAGAGGTGAAATCGAAACCGTGGAAGTTGGTCAACAAGTTCTTACCTTGAACTTCATCGACTCTCAATCTAACCTTCTTGTAAGAGTGGTCCTCAGAACCTTGCAAGTCGGCCAAGGAAACTTCGACAACTCTACCCTTCAAACCATCGGCAGCATTTTTCAAACCAGTTGATTTGTTGATCAAAGTCTTACCGACGTTTCTGTTCTCAAAGGTGGATGGGGCCTTCAAGTCGAACCAGTCCTTTCTGGTGAATGGGTCGACGACCTTCTTCTTTAATCCTTTCTTTCCCTTGGAAAGTCTCTTGTTCTTACCTACAGCCATCTTTGTTCTTGTTCTGGTGCTCTGATAGTTGGTGTAAATACTTGAAATGAATATTAAAATATGTAAAAGTGAAAAATTGGAGTGAAAAATTTCGAGTGGAAAAAAATTTTCGTGGGGTTGTGGGTCACGTGGGTGCACTTAGGTTTATTTGCAACTTCGTTACACCACATCGTAACACCAGGCTGTGATTTGGCGGGCTGCTTTGGCTTTGGCTTGGCTTTGGCTTGGCTTTGGCTTTGCTTGGCTTCGCTTGGCTTGGCTTTGGCTCTACTTTGGCCCTACTTTTCCTCTACTCTGCCTCTACTTCAGCTCCACTTCTACACCTCCATTCTAATATGATATGGTGAACTTGTTTATTCATTTAAACAATGTTCATGCTATGTTATATATATGTAACTGAGAGTGTTTTGCAGTGCAAACGTAATAAAATAGTAAAATAAATAGACTAAACCTTACAATGAATGATACCCCGACAAAGTAAGATGAAAACCAATAAAGAGAACAAGCTGATATAAAAAAAAAAGATACAATTCGTCATTAAGTCATTCAGTATAGACCATTATGAAATTTAGAATTAAAACAAGTGGAGTTAACAATGAAATCACAATCCAAACATCACACTTAGTTGTTCTCTGGACGCAATTTTCTAACTTCCTTACCAACTCTCCAGATTTCCATTTCTCTGATGGTCTTCAACTCAGCCTCCAATTTTTCTCTGTAGTCTGGTTGAGAGTTGAAGTCCAAAGATCTTTGAGTCTCGGAACCGTTTCTGACAGACTCGTACAAGTCTTCAAAGACTGGCTTCAAGGCCTTTTGGAAGATTGGGTACCAGTCCAAGGCACCTCTTCTGGCAGTGGTGGAACAGGCATCGTACATGTAGTCCATACCGTACTTACCGACCAATGGGTACAAAGATTGGGTGGCCTCTTCAACGGTTTCGTTGAAAGCCTCAGATGGGGTGTGGCCGTTCTCTCTCAAGACCTCGTATTGGGCCAAGAACATACCGTGGATACCACCCATCAAACAACCTCTTTCACCGTACAAGTCAGAGTTGACTTCTCTTTCGAAAGTGGTTTGGTAGACGTAACCGGAACCGATGGCAACGGCCAAGGCAATGGCTTTCTCTTCAGCCTTACCGGTGACATCGTTCCAGACGGCGTAGGAAGAGTTGATACCTCTGCCCTCCTTGAACAACGATCTGACGGTTCTACCGGAACCCTTTGGAGCAGCCAAGATGACATCGATGTTCTTTGGTGGCTCAACGTGGGTCAATTCCTTGAAGACTGGGGAGAAACCGTGGGAGAAGTACAAGGTCTTACCTTCGGTCAACAATGGCTTGATGGTGGACCAGGTCTCGGACTGGGCAGCGTCGGACAACAAGTTCATGACGTAGGTACCCTTTTGGATGGCCTCGGTAACGTCGAACAAGTTTTCCCCTGGGACCCAACCGTCGGCAATGGCAGCCTTCCACGAGGCACCGTCTTTTCTGACACCGACAATGACGTTCAAGCCGTTGTCTCTCAAGTTCAAACCTTGACCGTAACCTTGGGAACCGTAACCAATCAAGGCCAAAGTGTCGTCTTTGAAGTACTCCAACAACTTCTCTCTTGGCCAGTCGGCTCTCTCGTGGACAACCTCCTCGGTTCCACCAAAGTTGATGGTCTTCAAACCACGTTGCTGTTGCATTTGAGCAGCAGATCTGGCAACTGGTCTGGTGGCGGCAACAGACAAAGCGGACAAGGCTCTTCTGGAGGCAACACGGGCACCGGCAACACGGGCCAATCTCATCGAGGCGTTTCTGACAGCAGACATCGTACTAATATTCGAGTGTATTTATTGAACTTATCAAGTGATTCCTTTCAACTGATTCTTTCAACTGGATTATTAAAAACAAAATCTTTTCAAACTTTTTCAGTGATTCACCAAAATATTTATATTTTTTTTTTTTTGCGTCCAAGTGAAAAATTAGTGAAAAATTGCGGTGAAAAATTTTGTGACGGATTTTTTTGTGGGCGCCGGAGCGGGGGAAATTGGCGCCGGAGTGCACGACCGGGCGCTGGCGCCGGAATAGGAGGTGTGATGAGGCATTGGTGAGTCATGATGGTGATGGCTGATAAGGGCCGATAGATAGCTGATTTCAGGTGGCATTTGTAGTGAGGCAGCGTGCTGGCACAGAGTGGGGGTGGCCTCTGTGGCTGAAGCGGAGCAGGTGCCGTTTGTTGGCAGAGGCCGGTGGTTAGCTCGTCTGGAAAGAGCTGCCCTGGGGCCATGGAAAGCGCCATTGTGCATGGCACAGAGTGGGAAAGGTCGTGGGGAGAAATCGAATCGGGAAGGAGATGAGACGGAAAGGTCGTGTCCGGAGGGAGAATGCGGAGGAGAACAGAGATGAGACAAAGATGAGTGGAGATGGTGAAGGGAGGAGATGGGACTAAACACCGCTGATAAGAGCTGATCACGCCCAAGCACATTTAGACACATCCAAGTACCCAAACATCCATACACTCAAACACCCATACACCAAAACACTCAATTACCCAAACACCCAAACACCCAAAAGCATACCCTAACTCTCTCAACCCTCTCCTCCCCCTTCCACCGCCCCAGTCTGTCATCCCGTCCACCGTGCAAACAAAAAAATAATTAAATCCAATTCAATTTGCCTCTTCTCCTGACCAAGTAATTGCCTTGATACCATCGTTGGAACCAGTGGAATTGTCAAGCACTTCAACATTTGAGCACTTCAGCAACACTTCAGCACTTCAACTTTAACTCAACACAACAACACTTCACCATGGGCAAATGCATCACCGTCATCAAAGTCATCGGAGCAAGCTCCTTGGGGCTCGCCACAACCGCCTTGGGGTTCTCCTCGCTCGCGGTGATCCCAGACTTGATCAGCAACGACACATACTCCGTTCCAGAGTTCACGAGCCGCGTCAAGAAACTCATCTACTACACCAGAGGCCTGGTGTTGAGTCTCGGCACTGTGGCCTCGCTCGCTTTCTTCGTGGCCTACGATTACTCCGCCGTGAGGGGTAAGCATCCTTATTTGATCTATGCAGCTCTCGGATTTCCCTTATCTTTGGTGTCGTATTTTATTAGTTCGTATCCAAATGAGGATAAATTGTTGCAGCTGACACACAACTTTGCCACGGCAACAGGGGCCCTGCCACTGGCGGAGAAGAAAGACAAGAAGGAGCACTTGCACAGCAATTTAGACAACTCTGTGTACCAGGACTTGGGCAGGACCTCGTCGCAGGAGGAGACAGAGGACGACGATGCTGTAGACATTGAGGAGAAAGTGCACGACGTGATCTTGGAGAAGGAGTCCAAGTTGAGCTTGGCCAGTTTGAAGCAGAGTTACCATGTTGTTGGTGGGCTCATTGGCAGTGCTTTTGCCATTGCGGCCATTGGATTGGTTGGTGATAAGTACTGAGGCCGGGCGTTGGGCTAGCACTTGCCCTAACATTTACCTTGACAATAGTTCGAATATTCACATATCATCTTAATGACATCTATACACATATATACTATTTATGCTCTGTTGGGATTGGGACGTAAGGAGGGCTATGTCCGAGTGGTTTTGTCTCTTTTGATTTAACACTGAGTTTGTCTCTTTCAACATTGAAGGGAACACTTTTGTCTGTTGAACAGTGAAAACTCTTTGGAGTGAAATTCACTTAATAGTCCCTTTTTTGAAGAAGTCTTATCATCCCTTTTCAGCAGAGAGAAATTTAATTGTCTTCTTTTTAATCAGGCAAGACCCTGTCATCCCTTTTTTAGGCAACACTTTTCGTCCCCTTTTTAGGCAACATTTCAGCCACCCCTTTTCTCAGGCAACACTTTGGTTACCCCTTTTTTTAGGCAACACTTTTCATCCCTTCTTCTTAGGAACACTTCTTTGTCCCTTTTCATCATCTCCTTCGTACCCCTTGCCCCTTTTATGATATCAGAGCCATTGATATGTAGTTAAGTATGCGAGTTTATGCAAATGCCAGTGCACTGTAGATTGTAGTTCGTTCTTAAATCTATTCGTTCTTCTTATTTATTCTGTTCTTCTTACTTCATTCATTACTTTTTCTTTAGTCCTTATTGCTTCTTTTTGGTTCTTCCTTACCTTTTCTTCAGTCCTTATTGCGTCTTCTAAGCACTAGCACTGGCCAGCAAAGCTATCCAGCGCCCTGTCCAGTTCCTAGATCCCCAAATAATTCTTACACCTCTCATACACAAAAAACGAGCAACTGAACATCGGAATCACCTTGATAAAACCAATGCTCAACCCCACATAGAACCCCTTGAACCCACGCTCCTTCAAGATCATCTTGCTCGTCTTGGACACCCCGAAAAACTGGCCCTTGTTCACCACCCCGCCCACTTGCATCCGCCTCCGGATCACTTCGAACGGGTACAGTGCCGTCTGCGAGACCGCCCCCGCTAGCCCGCCCGCGATCAACTGCGCCCACGTCTTCAAAGGCGAGCGGTGGTCGTGCGACGACTTCGAGGAGGTCTTGGACAACTTGGACGGCAGCAGCCTGTTCACAGTGTACTGCGCAAGCGCAGGCGACCGGAAGATGTCGTGGATCAAGTCGTGCGTGTAGAAACTCACCCCAGCGTAGGGGATCATCCCCATGATAGTGGGCGCAAAGCCCCGGTAGAAATTGGACACCGCCTGCACAAACTGGGAGTTGCGTAACCCGCGCTGGGTTCTCTTCACAAGCACTCTAGTGAGGAAAGGCTCGTTTTTCAAATTAGTCACGTCCAATAAAAGCGGTTTTTCGTTATAGATGGTCTTCATCAACAGCTTCAAGCGGCCCTTGGTCTTCATGTGGTGGTTGGTCTCGAACAGGAGCCTCACCCGGATCAAATCCAAGGGGTATGTGAAGAAAACAGAGGTGATCCCCGCCAACGAGCCTGCCAGTAATCTTCTGGCCCCAGTTTCGAACTCGTCGTTGGGTATTAGCACGGTTCTGATCTGCTCGTACGCCACGAACTTGATCGCCGCATAGGGGAAGATCCGCAACAACGTCAGCGAGTGGCCTTGGAACAACCCCAACAACCCGTCGGTCTTGTAGATCTTGTTGACGGCTTTGAAAAGTCCGTTGAAAGTGCCACTGAACTGCTTGAAATCCGGGTTCGACGTCTGGAACAAGATCTTCACCCTGTCCAAAGGTGCAATCAACGTCTTGGCGGCACTCCCCGCGATCCCACCGGCAATCCCACTCCTGATAACGTAGTCCATCGACTGTTTGTCAATGATCTTGGACGATTTCGAATGTGTTTGAGTCTCCGGTGTCGGCACCAGCTCGGCCCCAAATCCTACTGTCTCTTTATTGGCGTCCCTCAACGCACTCGGTATGTCTTGCTCTCTCATGGGCTTCACCATTGCATTCTTTTTCTCTCGTTTCCCGCCTGCTGTGCTTGCCAACTGCTCAATGTCTCGCTTTCTCTTCACCTTTGGCTTGTTTTTCACATTATTTGGCAAAAAATTTTCTTGCCTCGCCTGGACTGGGGCTGGGGTTGGGGCTGGGAAGGAGATTAGGGATTAGGGAATAGGATTCGGATTCGGATTGGAATTAGGATTAGGATTGGTATAGAATCAGGATTAGAATTGAGATTGGTGATTCATGATGAAAGACGCATGATCACTGATCAAAGATTACCGACTTGATTACCCACTTACTGACTGCTTACCACTTACTGTCTGCTTACCACTCACCGACTTCTTACCACTTACTCGCTCTTCTGCGTAATATTTGAACTCTTCCATTAGTCACTCACTATTTTCTCAAGTCTCTCTTAGTCACTATACACTATTCGAGGCTCATTTAATACTCACTCACTCAAAACTCACTCACTAGTCACTCCTTTTTTAATACCCACTACCCTTTTTTATTCACTCAATACTCACCATTTTACTTTTTACACTGTTTATTGCTCTCGCACTACTCAGTGCCACTTTTTGGTTGCTCACTATTCGCTACTACTACTTCTACTCACTATCTGTTAACTACTCACTAATTACCACTAGTCACGTCTTACTACTTTTCAATAATCTCCTCCCAGTTATCCCTTCTTAACTACTGGATATCCGTCACTCAATTCTCACTTTTAGCACCGGTTATTTCTTGGCTACTCATTCTAACTACTCAGTAGCTGCACACTACTTACTACTTGGTACTTCACTTAATACAAAAATACTTCATGCTCACTATTGAATAATTACCGCTTATTATTCTTTACCACTTACGACTCTAAACTCAATACTCACCACCCTATTCTCACACTTAATACTCACCACCCTATTCTCACACTTAATACTCACCACCCTATTCTCACACTTAATACTCAGCACCTCATCCATTGATACAGCCCCTGTTCGGCCCTTGAAATTCTTTTTTTCAACTCCGTTTTGCTATTTACTTTCGTATTCGCCATTCCAACAGACCCACACCGCCCAACACCCGTCCCAAGATGCTCACAATCGCCAGAACAAGAATCCTCCGCCCTCTGCAGTTATCCACCAAGGGCCTCAACAGGTCTGCCAAATTTTTCCAGTCCACTGCTGCCCAACTGGCCCCCAAGAAACAATCCGGCCTCAAAGGCTTGGTGCAAGAATATGGTTATAGTGCTTTAGGAGTGTATTTGGCCATTGGAATGATCGACTTGCCATTGTGTTACTTGCTCGTGTCCTATGCGGGAGAAGAGAAAATCGGAGAATACGAGCAGGCTGTGAAGAAGTTCTTCGGGCTCGGCAAGAAACAGCAGGACGAGCCTGACTTCAAGCAGGACGACGACTCATCGCCTCTGAAAGGTTCCATTTGGACCACTTTCGCCATCTCTTACGGGCTCCACAAAAGTTTGATCTTCGTCCGCTTGCCTATTGCCGCCGCCATCACACCTACCGTAGTGTCCAAGTTGAGGTCCATGGGCTTCAACATTGGCAACAGCCAGTTCAGAACCATCGCCACCTCTGCCAAGGAGTCCTACAAAGAGCACGGGCTCCGGAAGTCGGTCTCCACGAAGGGGGTCAAGGAGATTATGAACAACTCCAAGCAGATCCCAGAGCTGCCTGTCTCGGCACCTGTTTCCTCCACCTCTGCCACAAGCTCCGCTCCAAACTCCGCTCCTGCCTCCTCCAAACACCCAAACTTCGGAACACCTCCAACCAAAAGACAGAAATGGTGGAGCTGGTTCTTTTGAATCCTGTATATATAAATAGACTATAGTTTCTTGTATCATTGAGAGTTAAATAAACTAAAACAAAACATCTATATACCTCATGTTCTGAACTGACTATACCATTTCTCTTCTTCGAACCTGGCTTCCACCTTGGCGATCACCTCTGGACTATACACCTCGTCCAAAGGCTTGCCCTCGATCAAGACCAAGTCCTCGTGAGTCTTGATCTCTGTCTTGGTCATCAATACAACGTTTTGGCAGCTCAACTCTTCGTCTCTCTTCCATCTAGACAAACCCAATTTCGTCGAGTAGTTCGAAATTGGAGACTTGCCATGGTAAATTTCTTCCACTATATACAGAATATCGTTCAAGGCAATAGGACATCTTTGGTCCTCACCGATCTTCAACTGTTGCTTGGCCAAAACTTGCAAGAGGGCATCGTACAACTTCATTCTATTCTTACCCTCGATAGGCTCGATCGGGTAGCCTGATACAGAGGTGATTACGTAGGAGGAAAGTGCCAACCCGAACATGGCAGGCATTGTCCCCAATACTGGCAAGATCCTCACTCTGAAGTTCTTCAAAGCACTCAACTCTTCTACAGAACCTTTCTCGAACTCTTCATCTGGCAACGGCAACAACTTGGCCTTGTCGGGACTTGGCTTCTCAGCACTGAAAACTACTGGGATTCCCGAGAAGATGCCTCTTTTCTTCAAGATTCTTCTCACGGATTTGGCCATCGGATCTTCTTCAGTCTTTGAGATGTCGCCGATGTTGACACGGGAAGGGTCACTTTTGCAAGCAGCACCCATGGACGAGATCACAGGGATGCCCTTTTTATAGACAAACTCCAAAAGATCGATTTTGGTGTCGATGTTGTCGATACAATCTACTACAAATGTTGGGTTACCTTCGAGGATCAATCTTTCAGCACTGTTGATGGTCCACAACTCGTTGATCAGCTCCACTTCACACCATGGAGCGATCTGCAAGATGTGCTTTTTCAAGCACTCCACTTTGGAGGTGCCCACGTCCCTCAACGTGGCACAGGCGTGTCTGTTCAACGAGGACAACGACACTTGGTCGAAATCGATGATTCTGATCTTGCAGACACCGGATCTTATCAATGAGATGATACAGTTGGAACCGACACCTCCAGCACCGACTACGACTACAAATTGTTCTTTGAGTTTGGCCAATCCTTCGTCTCCTAAAAAGGCACTCGTTCTGGCGAGTTGTTCGCTGATCAAGGCCTCATCGTGGTGTTTGTTTGCACTTTCGGTGTCTGCCAGTTTGGTGGCTCTTGTGTGTTGGGACTTGACGTTCTTGAAGTAGTAATGCAGCAGCTCGACTAAGCCGACAGTGACTGCAGCAGTCGCTAGTACCGTGGTGACAACCTGGCCGTGTTTACAGGACATCCTCTCGCTGTTCTTCTCTCGTGTGTAACGTGCTCGAAGCTCATCGAACGGAAATTTTTCAGATTTGTAAAAAAAAAAATTTGTAGTTTTGAATTTTTTCACTTTTCTTTTTTTCACCTTCGAGATTTTTAGCCGATGCAGCAAAGGGGATAAGGAAGGGAAAGGGATAAGGAAGGGAAAGGGATAAGGAAGGGAAAGGGAGAAGGATTAGGGGTGAATAAGTGGATTTTGGTGTGGATTGGATTATTTGTGAGGGCAGTGAGACCTCTGGTGTATTGAGCACGGTGCTGGATATGGTAACTGCCGCTCTTTTGCTGATTTTGCGAGAAGCGAGATAGTTGGGGATAAATAGTGTAGTGGTGTAGTGATGGATGGATTAGGGATCAGATGGTTCGATGGTTCGGCGATTCGATCACTCTCTGACTCAATGGACTCAATTATACTAGATAAATGTTGTTTACCTGAATACTAATACCGCTTCGTGCCAGTGAGCACCACACTAAATGTGATAAATTGCTACCTCAACTTTCCGAGCATAATCACTTTTCTAAAATGATGATATATAAATATTATAAATATTAAATAGGGCCAACTGGAAAAATGAAAAATAAAAAATACTCAAAAATATTTCAAAGGTCAAAACAGACTTCAAGTCTTGAACACTTGTCACTACACCAAAAATTCGAATCCCATTTCATTCTTCTCCATTGTCATTCTGCATATTCCACTCACGTCTCCCACTCAGATCTCTCATCACTTCATCCCACTTTCCAACTCCCATCACACTCTCCAACTCCCATCCCCAATCTCCCCCAACCTTCCCCAACCTTCCCCAACCTTCCCTCAGCAATTTACTAAAGTACTAAACCAAAAATAAAAACAAAACCAAAGGAAAAAATAGAATTGAATTTTTTAGACACTAAGAAATTTGAGGATTTAACTAGAGCTGAACCAAGAGAAGTCAGTTGGAATCAGGTCAAGTCAAGTGATTGTGAACAAAACCACACATTTTATGGCGGAAAATGACGCCCAGCACCCACAGCACTCCAAAGATACCCTCAGACGCAGGAGATTCCCCGGGGAACACAGGGCATGTCGCCTCAGGCGCCGTTTTCCAGTCCATCAAGAGACGAGACAGCGGATCGGGCTCAGCCAGCGGGCTCAATGTTCGATCCCCAGCGACGGTACGGTCCCCCAGTGCGTTGGCGCACGTGCAGATTACGCTGAACTCCCAGATGGCACCGAAAAAGCTCCGGGACAGCAACCACGCCGCGGAGTTGGAGCCCGTGTTGCAATCGCATCGGTTGCGGCTGGAGATCGACGAGGCCAGCAGGAGCATCCAGTCGCTCGAGAGAAGACTCGAGATGACCAAGAAGTTGCAGAGCATGGACGAGATCTCGGACCGCAAGCGCAGCAACACCTTCACGAGCATATATTCCGGGCCCAACACCGTCGCGGAGGACTCCAGCAGCTCCACGAGCGTGCTCATGAGCCCGCCGGACGATGTGGTCGCGGGCGCGGGCCGCAGCGACGGGCTTTCCGTGAGACTAGGCGAGCTCTTGCAGCAGTTGGGCGACAAGGAGATGGACAAACATGAAATGGTAGACCTGGCCAACGAATTGGTGTCGTTGTTGGCGGACCACCCCGAGGTGAAGGCAGACTTGGTCTTGGGTGCGTTCGCAACTAGGATCCAGATGTTCCTAACCAGCCCCGTTTCCGAGGTGCGAGCATGCGGATACAGAATCGCGCGGTACGTGTTGCACGACGAGGACAGTCTCCGGATGTTGATCCAGCTCCGCATCGAGTTGTTCCTCATCGTGACGTTTGCCCGCGACAACAAGGCGGTGTTGGAGAAAGAGCAGGCTCTTAAATTGATCCGCGAGGTGATCGAGCTCCCCGACGGGGTGTACACCTTGACTGTAGGGCTCGTCAGGGCCATCGTAGCGGTCGCGGAAAGCCCCGACGACAAGTTGAGTAAACTATGTGTAGAGACGCTATGCGAGATCTCGTTGTTTGTGCCTGGCTTGGTGTACAAGTCCGACGGGTTGAAGGTCATCTTGCAGTCTTTTGTCGAGGGCCCGTACCACGTCGCTGCCCCGTGCATTTTGACCGTCTTGAAGCTCTTGGAGTCCCCCGAGACGCGGGAATACATCACCGACCCGACCAACATCTCGTACTTCGTGTCCTCCTTCTGCGACGTGCAGCAGAAGGGCCACAACAATATCGAGCGGTTGCAGAACAACGCCTTCATGTTGACCATCTTGTTGAAGACGTGGTCCGGGTTGGTCTGCTTGGCACAGGACGACTTCTCGCTGATCAAGGACTTGATCAACTGTCTCACGTTCGACATCCCGAACTTGCGGGACATCCTCATGGACATCTTCTTCGATGTCTTGAAGATCCGCACGTTGCCCTGGATCAAAAACAGCACCATCTTCGGGCACTCCGGCAACCAGAACCGGTCCTTGGCCCCGGAGGCTCCATCGCAGCACCACAAGACCAAGATCACCTCCAGCGACCCAGAGAACAACAACCCTGTAGTCAACCATTATACCTCGCTCTTGTTGGTGGTGCTCTTGAAATGCAACATAACCAACAAGTTGGTGCACCTTGTGTCGCACACCGACGACGACTTGAACAAGCGGAAGGGTATCTACCTCTTGACGGAGATCGTCAGTTTGTCCAGCAATTTGATCCCGGAAGAGACGTTGCGTTCTCTCGACAACTTTGACACTTTCCTCCCGATCTTGATGGAAAACAAGTATGTAGACTTCCGGGTGCCCTCCGCCCCGGTGTTCCAAATGGCCAGATTGTCCGACAGATTGAGCAAAAGCCGACTGGGCAACGTTAATGTCGTGATTCCCGGCCACGACAAGGGAATGCCCTTCCATGTGCGGTACAACTTGGACGATGTAGAGTTCCGGAAGATGTTGACCGACACGCGGATCTTGACCACGAAGGAGTACGAGCACTGGAACTGGGACTTGATCGGCGATTTGATGGAGGGCCCCTTGTTGAACGGGAGAAGACTCGAAGAGACGATCAGGACTACAAAGGTGATGAAGAGGTTGATGTCGTTTTATAGACCGTTCAAGTTCCGGTTCAGTAAAATATCAAAGAAGAACAAGAGAAGCGGCAAGTACGTCAAGATCGGGTGCCAGATCTTTGAGACGCTATTGCACTCAAGCGAAGGCGTGAAGTTCTTGGCGGAGAACAAGTTGTTGGCCCAAATAGCGGAATGTATAGCACAGGTGGATCCGTACAGTGGCATCACCAGCACGGACTCGCTCTTCAGTAAACACAAACTAGAGACCACGATGTGCAGCGGGTACTTCAAGATGCTCGGCGTGTTGTCGAGAGATCCCAACGGTCTACGGATGCTCGCCCAGTGGAAGATCTTCAGTATGATGTACCACATAACAGATGCCAAGAGAACGGATTTGATTAAATTGATAATTGAGGTCATGGATTATAAGAACCCAAGCCATCTACGGATAATATTTAACAAGGTGTTGACCACGGCGAGTGTCGAGTTGCGGGTGTTTGCGACGAAGCATCTTGCGGTATTGATCAAGGAGTCCGCGAACTCGGACACTTCGACCCCATCCACTCCCAATAACCAGGATTTCTTGCTCAAGTTGCTTCTCAACCAGTTGTACGACTCCAGCAAGAAAGTGATCGACGTTGCACTCACTGTTCTCGACGACTACATCTCGCAGCCGCACAATCTCGACAAGATCGTCGAATTGCGACCGGACGTGCTGTATTTGAGCAAAATCGGCAACTGGCTTCCTATCAAGTTCTTGGCCACGTCCAGAGGCTACCAGTACCTCAGTGGGTTCCACATCATCGAGAAGGAGTTGAAAGAGTGGACCGAGCACAAGATGTTCCAGTACGTCTACGACATCGAGAACTTGTTGATCCACGACTTGATCCAGCCGGAGACCCACAACGATCTCATCTTCAAGCAATCCAGCAACGAGCGGCTGTTCAAGCTGGACAACTTCTTTGGCCAGTTGGCCAAGGTAGACGAAGGTGTAGAGCTCATCAACGAGACGGGGATCATCGAGAAATGCTCAAAGAACATCAAAATCTTCATCAAGGAGTACATGCAATTACACGCGGACGAGGCCCACAGGATCTCCGAAGAGCAGATGGTGGAGTTGAAGGGCTATTTATGGTGCATCGGCCACATCTGCTCCACGCGGGAAGGCGTCAAGTTGATCGACAATCGCCATTTGATCGAGGACATCATCGAGTTGACGGAAAACTGCACCAACCTCTCGTTGAAGGGCACCTGTTTCTTGGTCTTGGGCTTGATTTCCACCACTCTGGATGGACTAGAGATCTTGGACGAGAGCCAATGGCACTGCAAGGCTAACATCAACAACCAGTTGATCGGGGTCTGTATTCCTTCCGATTTGAATCGGTTTTTCGACTTGCGCAAGTTCAGCGAGTTCAAGTTGAACAAGCAGATCAAGTTCGAAAACTACGTGAACCTCAATTCCTTGGTCAACAACGAGTTCAGCTCGTTGAATTACAACGACCTTGTGTTGATGAAGAAGATTTTCGAGAATTTTGTCAACCTTCTCTCGCACTTGTTGACCTCTAAATCCATATCTAATTTGAAAAACATCAAGTTCAAGAACGAGACGTTCTTCCATAACGAGAGAAACGGGTTGATTTTATTGAAGATCTTACTAAAGTTGATTTCGAATTTCAAATTCTCCAAATCGGTTCGCAAGTTCTTGTTGAACGATTTAGTGGACTGTTTGTATTTTTTGAAGGTTTTGGGTAAAAAGGACCGGTTGAAGGTGAAGGGTTGAAAATGGTTGTTTGGTGGACTTGGTTTTGAAGGCTTGATGGTTGTTTGGTAAGCTTGGTTTTATACGCTTTATGGTTGTTTGGTAAACATGTTTTTATAAGCTTAATGGCTGTTTGGTGAACTCAGTTTTATAAACTTTCAACTGTCAGCAAATACAATAACACGGGATCAGCTTCCAGAACATCTTTCAGACTTATTTCGTTTTTGATCAATTTGACAATCTTCGATGCATTGTAAACCTTATCCAATCGTTGTAGTCTCTCCAATTCCAGCTCTTGGGTAAAGCTCAGTTCTTCTTCTTGCGACGCCAACAAATCTAGTATGGAATTCTTCTTTTCGCTAAATGCTTCGATGTTGTTTAGTAAAGACTCGTGGGACTCTTGCAAGGTTTGGAGTCTCAGTTCCTTGGCTGCGAGTATCTTCTCGAGCTCTAACTGTTGCTTTTGTTCTGCCATGATGAATGTGTCCTGTATTGATTGTGCCTGTTTTTGATAGTCTGAGCTGGAATGTTGCCAAATGTATCAATCAATTCTTTAAAACTTGTCCTTGATTTTTCTGTTTTTAGGTTTTTTGATTTTTTGATTTTTTGATTTTTTGATTTTTTGATTTTTTGATTTTTGATTTTTTTGGTAAATAATTTTTCACTTCCTGCTGAAAAAACTCAGTAGGCTTATAGCAGGCTTGTAGAAGTGTCAGGATCAGAATATCGGATAGAACATACGTAGTGGTAATACTTTGTGTCAATAGCCATGTCAAGCAACGGATTAGAGATCGGCAAAATCTTTGCCCAAAAAGGAGCAGTCACCAGTGATGCCATCACCAAGTACAACGAGAAAAGGTTCAAGCAGATGGCTCTCTTCTATGGGTTTGCTGTGTCCACGTTCTTGTTCTCGAAGTTAGCTTACCGAGGAATAATCAAGAGAAGATGTAAGTTGAGGTTTTAAGAGGTTCACCTGGTCGAAGTCGAAGAGTCTTGACACGTTTTCAACTCGATCAAGGTGAAGCGAAAGTGTTTATCACTCATCCGTACTAACCATTTGCTGCTAGATGCCCCAAATTTCTACCAACACAACCACGTGCCACCTCCTTTCTCCTTTTACAAAGATGCACTTTCACTGGTGACACATCTGTCGTTGTTGGCCACTTCATCTTTAGGCATGATCGCTACTGGAGGTGCCTGGTACTTGGACATCTCCAATTTCAAAGAGTTTGGATTCTTGATGAAAACCTGGTTGGGAGGTGAAGAGAACGAAAAGAAGATCTTGCAAGAGCCGCTTGATGAAGACGCCAAGTATATCCAAGACAGCTTGAACGATTTCTTGAAAGGCGATTCTGAGGACACCAACTGAGTAATGTAATTCTTGTATATAGTAATATAGTCACTGGTTATATATTTGAAATAACCTGTAGTATCGTGCACCAAAACCGTGCACTCAAGTGTCTTGGGTGTTGAAGTCGGATGCATGGAGACAGTTTCGCTGTGTTCCGAAGGGGTGCTGCCGTGGGAACTACCGGATTCCGCCATTTTTACTGCGACTCGGCTAAGGTTCTGGAGGCTTTTTGGGTTCTCCATTAACACAGAGGAGCCGGGACTGGACCGCTACAGTTATCTACAAGTGGTGGACTGGTGCACATTGCTTGAACCTAGACCCCACAAGACTAGTGTTACTACGCGCTCCGATTATGACCCGAGCCTGCAATTTGGGAATCCTGGAATCGGCTCGGCTTCACGGCTCTGCTGGGCAGATCGGTCACTCGGATGCGGCTGTGACTGGTACTCAAACTTGGAACTCGCCTGGCAATAAAATGTATATAAGCAGGCGGTCTGCATTGTTTTCTTGATTCTGATCTACAGACTGCAAGTCAATTGCAATCACAGCTCAAAATGCCACTCGCCTTGAACAGATTCCTTTTATTTGGAGACTCCATCACCGAGTTTTCTTTCAAGACCAAGCCTTTGACTTCAGACTATCCAGATCAAAGTCTGCAGTTCTCGCTATCTGCTTCTTTAGCTGATGGTAAGTGAGAATATCCAAGCAATTGCTGAATAGTACCGCAATTTCTGACTATATCCGCATTGGAAACTAACGTTACTTTTAGATTACCTGAGAAAACTCGATATCATCCACAGAGGTTTTGCAGGCTATAACTCCAGATTGGCCAAGCAAATGCTTCCTACGTTGTTGAAGTACGACCATGACTTGGTGCCAGAAGGACAGAAGATCAAGCTTCTGTACGTTTTCTTCGGGACCAACGATGCTGCCACTGGATGTATCCAGGCCGTTCCTTTAGAAGAGTACAAGTCGAACATGACTTATATCGTCGAGGAGTTGCTTGCCCGTTCGATCAAGGTGGTCTTGGTGGGTGCAACGTACCACGATCCTGCAGCCTGGGGAAGCTCCGAAACATACAAAATCACTGCTGGCGGGGCTCCAAACACGAGCAAAGCCTCCACGGAGACCAACAGGATCTATGCCGCGGCACTGCAAGAGATTGCCAAAGAGAACGGTGTTGGCTTTGTTGATTTACTGACGGGTTTTGAAGGGTATGCCAAGGAGCACAACGTGGAACCGGAATCGTTGTTGGTTGATGGTATTCATTTCACGGGCAAAGGCTATGAGGTTTTTTATAAGGGACTCAAGAAGGAGATCAAGGACAAATATCCTGAGCTTGATTCCGCTGCATTGCCTCAGAACTTGAGCTGGTTTCCACAAGCCGTTCAAAACGGATTACAAGACGTTTTGGAGTAACGGGTTTCGAGGTGACTATTACTTGCCACTATCGTTTTGTAAGGCGGTTACTCATTTTTGTCAAAAGTTGGTATAATAATGGGACATTGCGTGGCAGGAGATGAACAATATGAACATATGAACATATGAATATATGAATATTACGAACATACGAGAAACATAAGTGACATCTTCTCTTGATCAAGTAGAATGAGTTGGTTCAATAAAGTTGAAGATTCTTTGAGTTTGGTCGAGTAATTCACTTCTTACTGTAGCACCCTTCGCTCATCATGATCCCTTTTCGCTCATCTCTCCGTAAGCGTTGGCAGCCTGTTACGGTGAGTGCGCTGCTGATATTTTCTGTTTTGATAAATTGCTTTGTGATCGATCAAGATGAAGTGATGAGTGTTGAGGAGATAAGATATGAGTAAAAAGTGATAAATGATAAGTGATAAGGGTCTATACCAACTGTTCGTATATTCTTATTTCCACATACGAGTAGGCGCTTCGTCACATCTGCATTAATCTGCACACAAGATTAATAAAATATATTCATAAAATAGTCAATAATATAATTCATACTACAGTTCATAATACTGTTCGTACCATGATTTATACAATCGATAGTTATAACTTACAAACTGACAAAGATTACACGCAAATTGAACTAAATGTATTTTTCTAATTAAAAACCCAAACCCAAACGAAATGCAAAAGACAGGAACGAAAATAAAGGAGAACAAAAGACAAAAAGGGGGAAATCAAAGAAATAAGCCGAACAAGAAAAAGAAATTAAACTGAAGTACAGAATAGGCCAAACCAAGGCAAGGCCTGGGGCACGGCCTGAGGCACGGCAGAGGGCATGCCTAGATCCTCTCGTAGCTGAGATTGATCCCGTTTACAGAGTCCCTCGACAACTTTATTTTCTGGAGCTTGCGCTGGTAGAAATAGAACGCGCCCCAGAGCACCATGGCAACGGTGAACACCCCTAAAGAGATGATCGGGAAATAGACCAAGCCCTCGCCCTCTACATATCCGGGCTTGCCCTTGTTGATGGCGCTGACGTACCCGATGATGTATGGCACCATGGCTGCCCCCGAGGAGCCACACGACGAGATGAACCCCACGCCCAAGGCGTGGATGTTGACGGGCAAGGTCTTGAGGGCAATGATGATCGTGGTGGGGAACACGGGGCCAATGAACGCCCCGATCAGACAGATGGAGATCGCCTGGACGACCAACGACGACGAGATGGTGAAAAAGACAGTGAAGACCGAGATCAGGACACACACCAGGAACAGCACCGTTGTCTCTGCGTCTTCGAAAAACCGGCCAATGATAAGCCCGATAAAGACCCTTCCCAAGGTCAACGACAACCAATACAGACTCGTGATGTACGACGACTCACTGGCACTCAACTTCTTGATGATGATCAAATAGTTGTAGACCCAGTTTCCCAACGAGCCTTCACCACCCAAGTAGAAAAACAAGGTGACACTGAAGAACCAGACAAACCTGTTTTTGAAAACGGCATTCAACGTGGCCTTAGGCGGTTCCTCGCGGTCGGAGATCTCGAACTCGTCATCCTCGTCGTCCTCGTCCTCGTGCCCAGACGTGTGGTTCTCAACCAAGTAGAGATACTTCCATTTGGTTTCCGGGTGGAAGGCAAACAACGTGAGAACGAATAAGATAATGGCCCCCAGGATCAAGACATAGTACCAGGAGTTCCAGTGCATTCCGTGGTCAAGGAGGTACGTCGCAACCACAGGGGTGATCATGCAGCCGAACCCGAAGCACGCGTGCATGAGCCCCATGATCTGGTTGTGGTACGTCAACTTGCCCGCCCAGATGTTCAACACCCCGTTGGCGGCGCCCCCTGCAAAGCCGTACGAAAAATAGCCCCCTACAAACATCCACAAAGGAGGGGCAAAAGTGGCAATGAAAAAGCAGAGACACCAGAAGCAACATGAGGCAATCAAGATACCAAAGATGCCCCATGTCCTGTGCAAATAGTCGTTCAACATGGCAGCTGTCAACGAGCCCGAAAACCCGGCAACAAATATGTACGACACCACAGAGTGGTCCACGTGATAATACTCAACAAGACTGGGCAACAAAGTTCCAGAAGTTTGATCAGCCAACCCAGTGAAGATCAAATACAAAAAGGCCACCAAGATCTGGAACTTCAACCTCAAGCTCTTGTTGAAGTCGATCGAGTCGATCAACACGTCGTGATTCTTGTATGTCACGTGGTATGGGTGCTCCTTCGCCAAAGAAGAGCAGAATCTCTCAATGGTGTGCTCCCCGTGCTCGGCCTGCTTAACCGGACTTTCCATCTCAAAATACGACTCCTGCTCGTTCTGCGAAAACGACGAAGGAGTTCCTACCAATGTCGCGGAAGGCGACTCCTGCGGCAAGTCTTTCAATTCAAACTGCAAAGATCCTTGTGCGCTCATGTTTGTGGTCACTGGAATTCAAGCGAATGTAATATTTTGAGTTTGCTCTGTAGAGTGGAATTAACTTAAATGGAATTCTCATCCTTTTATTAAAGATCAGGCGGGAAAAAAAGAAAAAAAAAAAAAAAAGAAAAAATTTATTGTGAAAGGTTTATGCACGCAGATTAGTTTCTGGAGAGGGGTTTTATCGCACAACCGTAGGGGGGTTAACCACAATGGGTGGAGGAGCCTGATAAGAGAAAGTTTATTTGTTTCTTTTTTTCTTGTTTCTACATTATAACAGGTGGAGAGCCGAGCGGTTTTCAATTGGATGCGATGTTGCCGACCATCTTACCGTCCTCCGCCCAGTTCCCGACCGGCTTCTCACCATCCAGTGAAGATCTCTCACTTTCACCCAATGTCTTAGCAACCGCTGGGAGGAACATCACTTTCACTTTTGTAGTCGGAAGCACGTTTACTTGCAGCATGCACGACCTGGAAATTTTTTTCATCTTTTCTTTTTCTTCCTCCTTCTTTATTGTTTTACATCTTTTCTTTTTCCTAGTTCGCTTTTTTTTTCTTATTCCAAGCCGCCCCTAAAACAGATGGGGGTTAGAAGTAAGCCAGTTACCAATTACTATTCACCATTCACCATTCACCATTCACCATTCACCAGTCACCAGTCACCAGTCACCTTCTCATTTGAATAGAACAACTTCACCTGGAAGCAAGCTACACGTAGATTTATCTACTAAAAATTCAAGATCCATTAATAAAACTCTAAAAAATACGTCGTTAATTGGACTACCCACTTCCTAAGGCGTGTATCTGAAGATTTGCAAAGACTGGAGTGCCTCCAGTTGCTTATCAATAACTTGATAATCGCCCTTCAAGCTTTCTAGAAGCTGGCCATCCTGTGCAGGGTCTCCCTTTCCGACTATAACGACAACATTGGCTCCTTTGGATGCCTCCACGTTCCTCTCTTCATCGCTCACAGGTGTAGACCCTGGGATCACACTTGGTGGATTTTGGCTGTCCAACTTCCTGTTGGCCCAGTAGAAGTAAAAGATCAAGGCCACTATCCAGACGAACGAGAACGCATTGACGATCGATAAGGCCAAAAACCCGTTTTTGTAGAGTGGCTTGTCACCTTCCCTCAATATTTGACCACCACAGATCCCCGCTATATTGGCAGCCATCACCATTAAAGCCAACGAGACACTTCTCTCTGTAGGGGTTCTGCTGTTGATCGAAGTCCAGGAGGTGTTCAAGATATGCGACGAGGACCCAGAGGTCAACAACACTGTCAAGATGGCAAACTTCTTGGTTGCGTTTTGGTCTGTTGTGATGCATCTGAGCACGATCATGAAGACAAGCTTCCAGAGGCCTAAAAACGCTATAACAGAACCTCTTGGCTTGACACGGTCACTCAGATAAGTACAGATCAAAAGCAACACAATGGCCATCCACGACGAAATCGAAGATCTCGCGTTGGCTTCTATAGCAGTATAACCCATGCTTTTAATGATCAACGGGGTATAAGTGCCCATGGCTTGAGACAAGATCATCGAAGACAACGAAACGATGAAGTGGCCCCACACGTGCAGGGTCTTGAAAACACTCCAGACATCTTTCAGAGTGATGTGTGATGTGTTACATGCCTTCTCTGGGTCATCCAAGATGACTCTCTGGTGCAAAATGTATTGTTCTCGTTCAGTCAAAAAGTCAAAACTCTTTGGGGCCCAAAAAGGTCTTGGTTTAGTGGAAGACTCCGGCAAGAAGAAACTGAAAATCAACCCGTAGCCGAGTCCCATAACACCTTCAATGATGAAGATCCATTTCCAACCGGTGAGACCTCCATTTCCAGCAACGTTTCTCAATATGCCAGATGCTATCAACCCACTACAGGCGGAGGCCAAGTTGTTACCGACGAAATACAAGGTGTATCTCGAGGCCAACTCTTTCTTGGTATACCAGGTCGAAAGATAGAACAAAGCACCTGGAATGAAACCAGACTCGAACATCCCCAACAAGAATCTGGTGGCCAAGAAGCCGCCATAATTTTTGATTTTACACTGCAACGTAGCAATCAAGCTCCAAGTGATCACTTGGAAACTCAACCATTTACTTGGTCCTAGCTTTTGCAACACTACATTGGCTGGGATCTCGAAAATAACGATCCCCACGTTGAACAATGCAGTGCCAACATTCACCTGATCGGTGTCGATTCCTATATCGGTAGTCAAATTGTCTGTGAGGGCATTGGAAATGTTTCCTCTATCCATTTGTAAGATGAAAAATGCAAAGAACAATAGAGGAATAACGGTGAAGTCCACTTTTCTCTTGGCTCTTCTCTCTTCCTCTGGGGTCCAGTCTTTGACAATTTCTAATTTCTCTTTATTGGATCTGTTCACTATGGTGAAGACTTTGTGGTGCTCATTATTGTCCGAGGTGACGGAGGAGCTTGCACTTTGGCTATAAGCAGGAATGTCTTCTTTTGAAGATGACATCTTGGAAATATTTGCAATTGTAAATGCTTTCTTTGGCCGATGCTAACAGAAAAATATACAACTACGAGACTCTAGCTCAGCTCAAGAAGTATGTGCAGTTAAATAATAAAACGGTCAAAACTATTTGGGGTCCGAAAACAGCAACAATTCCAAATCATCAACGAATCCCAAGGTTCTAATGCAAATTTCATGCACATCTTATGCCACCGGTAAGATGCCACACTCTGAGCTCGTCTCTTACGATGCTGCAAGAGACCCACTGCTAAAAAGTTTCGCTTATGCTCTAGTATCACGTTCGCCAAGTCCCCGTCTTCTACATCAACTCGGAAGAAGTAATTCACCCCAGATCACCAACTCATCGGCTATCAGAAACATCTCCTCCACCAGTCTCACAATGCTCTCCAGACGCCCCCATTTCGCTCACTAAACTAGTGCTCAATTGGGGGTAATTTTTTCTCTTTAAGCTTTTTTAAGCTTTCTTTCTCCACTTAAATTTTTTCACTTGACTAAGGCGAAAATTTCATGCAGGATAGCATCAACTGTGGCTCTCGATGAGAATCTTTAAGCAGAGCGGCAGTTGTGGGAGATATAAAAGATAGTGAGTGCTCGAAGTAAGGCAGCAGGAATTGAGCAGGAATTGAGCAGAACCAAGAATCAACTCAGTTCAACATGTCCAGCACCAGTAAGCCAAATTTTTTGATCATTGTGGCCGATGACCTTGGGTTCACCGACACCACGCCGTTTGGGGGCGAGATCGACACCCCCAATTTGCAGAAATTGGCACAGAGAGGTATCAGATTCACCGATTTCCACACGGCCTCTGCCTGCTCGCCAACGAGATCCATGCTTTTCTCGGGCACCGACAACCACATTGCCGGCTTGGGCCAGATGTTCGAGTTCATCAACAGATTCCCAGACACCTTTGCTGGGAAGCCGGGCTACGAAGGTTACTTGAACGACCGGGTGGCCCTGTTGCCAGAGATCTTGAAAGACGCCGGGTACTACACGTTCCTCTCTGGAAAATGGCATTTGGGCTTGTTGAAAGGCCAATGGCCCATCGACAGAGGCTTCGAGAAGTCCTTCAGCTTGCTTCCTGGAGCTGGAAACCACTACAAGTACGTCATCAAGGAGGCCGACGGCAGCCATCCTTCGCTTCTCCCTTCGATCTACGTCGAGGACGACAAGCCGCTCGATGCCCAGGAGGCCTTGCCAGAGAACTTCTACAGCACCGTTGACTTCACCAACAAGGGCTTGGAGTACTTGACCAACGACGATCTCCGCCAAGGCAGGCCGTTCTTCGGGGCCTTGACCTACACAGCACCACACTGGCCCTTCCAGGCACCACGGGAGATCATCGAGAAGTACAAGGGCCGGTACGACGACGGGCCCCACGCCTTGCGGAAGCAGAGATTGAAAAGAGCCGTCGAGTTGGGCATCATTCCGGACGGTGTCGAGCCGCACCTGGTGGAGACTCACCGTGACAAGACATGGGACGAGTTGACGGACCACGAGAAAAAGGTGGAAGCCAGGGTCATGGAGATCTACGCTGCCATGGTGGACGTGTTGGACCAGAACTTGGGCCGCATCTTTGACCATTTGGACAAGACAGGCGAGGCCGACAACACCTTCGTCTTGTTCATGTCCGACAACGGTGCAGAGGGCATGTTCATGGAGGCCTTGCCCATGACCCTGACCAACTTCCAGCGCCAAATAGAACGTAGATACGACAACTCCTTCGACAATCTCGGCAACTGGAACTCTTTCTGCTGGTACTCGGACCAATGGGCGCAAGCTGCCACGGCTCCTGCCTACATGTACAAGATGTGGGCCTCTGAAGGTGGCATCCGGTGTCCCTTGGTGGTGAGCTACCCGGACAAGTTCAAAGAGCAGCAGGGCAAAGTGGTGGGTGGCTTCGCTACCGTGATGGACATCTTGCCAACGGTGTTGGAATTGGCGGGTGTCCCGCACCCGGGCTCCGAGTACAAGGGCCGCAAGGTTGCCGTGCCAAAGGGCAAGTCCTGGGTCTCGTATTTGCTGGGCAAAGCCGAGAGAATCCACGACAAGGACACTGTCACCGGGTGGGAGTTGTTCGGCCAGCAGGCCCTCAGAAAGGGCAAGTACAAGGCGTTGTTCATTCCAAAGCCGTTTGGCACTGGGGAATGGCAGTTGTTTGATTTGGAGGCCGATCCGGGAGAAATCTACGATTTGGCCAAGTCGAACAAGGCCAAGTTGGACGAGTTGTTGGACCATTGGTCGGAGTATGTCGCCGAGACGGGTCTCATCTACGGTGGAGATGCGTTCTCGCAAGCTGCCGCGGACGAGTACCAGCGTTTGGTGGTTCCTGAGTGATGCTGATACTGAGTGGATTAGGTATTTGTATAAGTAGTTGAATGAACAAGTTGGTTTCTATTGATTTGTGAGTAGCTAGGTGCTCTACATACAAGAGGGGTATTCATCTAAGCAGCTAAATGAATAAGCTGGTCTCATTCGAGTATCTAGGTGCTTTGAACTCAGGAGAAGAGGTATTTCTTCAAGTGAATAAATAAATAAGTTGTTCTCTATTCTGGTTATGAGTATCTAGGTGCTTTGAAGTCACAAGTTGAGGTACTCCTTCAAGTAATCAAATAGATAAGCTAGTCTTTATTCTATTTTCCAATATATAGTAGCTCTGAACACACAAGAGAAGGTAATTCTCTGGGTAGTTAAATGAATAAGTTGGATTTCTATTGATTTGTGAGTAGCTAGGTGTTCTAACACACAAGAGGAGGAATTTATTTAGGCAGCTAAATGAATAAGTTGGTCTTATTCGAGTATCGGAGTGCTCTGAACCCACAAGAGAAAGTGCTTTTTGGAGTAGTTTAATGAATTAGTTGGTTTCAAGTGAATTTCCAAGCATCTAATTTTGAACCAGATGTAGGTATTCCTCAAGCAATTAATCGGATAAGTTGGTTTTCATTCTATCTCCAGATATTAAGAGCCTATTCTATCTCCGAATATCTAGGAACCTTGTTTCTATACCAGTAGCCCGTCCACGAAGCCAACGAAATTCCAAACACTATGAGCACAATCAACGGGAACCACACAAGCCCCTCTCCAGAATCGTCTCCGGGCTTGGCCAACGAGCTCACCAACCCTACAATGTACGGAATGATGCCCCCACCAGCACCTCCAACGCTGGAAATGAAGCTGATTCCAGAGACATGGAGCATCACGGGGAGTCTTTTCAAAGCCACCACAGCCACCGTTGGGAATATTGGACCGAGAAGGAACCCCATGGCCAAGACAGCGATCACCTGGATCGGGAGATACCCAATAATGACGAAAACCAGCGAGAATAGCGAGATGCAACCGGCTATATACAACAAGATCTGGGTCTCGTTGTCTTCGTAGTACGAGCCGATGTAAAACCCGAGCACGAGCCGTCCCACTGTCATACACAACCAATACGCAGAGGCTATATACGAGGAGCTCTTCACCGTAACGTGCTTGATCTCGATCAAATAGTTGTAGACCCAGTTCCCGAGAGTGACTTCCCCGCCTACATAGAGAAACAAGACGGCACTGAAGAGCCAGACGAGCTTGGTCTTCAATGTTGCAAACATAGAGGAAGATTTCGAGCTGGAGGTGCTGTGGCCTTCACCTTGACTCAATAAGTAGAGATATTTCCATCTGGTCTCGTCTTTGAAACCGAAGTAGGACAAAAAAGAGAGCACTGCCGCATTCAAAGTGAGAATGTTGTACCATTGGACCCACTTGCCGCCATTTTTGGCCAACAAATGCGTCGCCAAGATGGGGGAAATGATCGACCCGACACCGTAGGCCGAGTGGAGAAGCCCCATGATCTGGTTGTGGTACTCGAGCTTGCCTCCCCATGTGTTGAAAGTGCTGTTTTGGCAGCCGGTCGAGTAACCGTTGAGCAAATAGAAGATTATAAAGACGGGCAACGGTGGAGCAAACGAGCAGACACCGAAGCATATCAAGCACGCGAACTGGGCAGAGAGAATGGTGCCTCTTATCCCGAATCTCTGGTGCATAAAGTCGTTAATCGAGGCCGATAGGAGGAAACCCATGAATTGCACCAAGAAGATGAGAGATACTATCGAGTGTTCTACATGGTAATAGTCCATGAGGTTCCTTATAAGGATCCCCGTGGTTTGCTCGGCCATGCCGACGTTCAAAAGACACAAAAACGACACCAAGATCTTGATCTGCAATGACTGCGACTCTTTGTAATTCAAACTATCGATCGTCACCTGGTGCGAGTCGAAATTCACCGCTTCCGAACCATCCAATCGTCCCATTTCTGCATCGTTCCCAGAACCAACCACCTTGCTGACTAACTCAATTGACGGAGCTTCATTATCTCCACGGCTGCTGCTCATTTTTACGCCAATTTTTATTGCATTTGTCCACTATCTTCAACAAATCTTGCTCCTTTTCGCCATACAAAACGCTTTCAAGCTTCAAAATTCCACAGACCAAAACGTGAAAAACTTCCCCACAAAAACTTTTGAAAAAAAAAATGGACGAGATCGGAATCGAACCAATGACCTTCTGCTTGCAAGGCAGACGCGCTACCAACTACGCCACACGCCCTAATATAAGGGAAAGAGTTAAAAAACGGAAATGTATCGAGTGCAATTAGAGGCGGTACACGACCGGGATGTGGTGTGACGATGTTCTGATTTTGAATGGTCGGAGTGTGGGTTGACAGGGTTTGGGGTGGTCTGAGGATATATACATGGTTGGGAGGTGGAGGGAGCCTTTGGTATGTTGAGT
Organism: Nakazawaea ambrosiae; assembly: GCA_024271865.1. NCBI lineage: Eukaryota > Fungi > Ascomycota > Pichiomycetes > Alaninales > Pachysolenaceae > Nakazawaea > Nakazawaea ambrosiae. The sequence continues at coordinate 460,457 of JANBXG010000004.1, read as the reverse complement.
GGAAGGTATTGAGGTTGGTGAGGCAAGTCAGTTGACGGACTATCTGATACTTCGAATGGCGATTTGGTATCTTCGACTGGGTGAATTGGATTCTCCTACTGGACTTGGTTCAATTGTCAAATACACAGCGAGCCCGATACTTTGGGACCCTTGGGAATCACCAACATCTAGAAACTCACGAGTTGAGTTTCCTGATTTGTCGTGAATTTCCCACAGCGAACACATAACGTAAGAATCGATGATTTCCAATTCTGCCTACAATCTAGCAAGTCAATGAAGATTCATGTCATGGGTTAGAATCTGACGGTGGATCACACCTATTCAAACTCGAATCAAGACTTGCAAACAGATTCTGATCCCAATGAACAATTTACTAGGAGAAGCGAAGCCGTTAAAGGACCCGTAGCAGTGAACTTTCTTCATCACCAGTAGCCACATTCAGAACATCTTGTAAAAAGATCACTTGCATAATGCCTCATATTCATCGTACAGGGCCCTCATCACAACTGAATTAGTTCCGAATAATTCTCACTTCTTTCATAATACTTGTTCATGAATTTCACCTATATGCTTTAGCTTGCAGATTATCCATGAAATGTCAACTTGCATATTCATCCTTGTCGCTTTCGTAAAACAGATTTGTATGGGCAAACTCAAAAAAAAAAAATGGCATCATCTGACCGACGAGCTGGGTCCAAAATCACCCCAATTCCACTACCACTTCCCTGCCAAGCTTTTGTAAACCTCCACAAGTACATAACTTTTCACTTTCAGTACCCCCAATTTAACTTAGTGACTCGCTAAGAAAAAAAAAATTAAAAAAATAATTGGACGAGTCCGGAGTCGAACCGGAGACCTTTCGCATGCTAAGCGAACGCGCTACCAACTACGCCACACGCCCGAATTGATGACTATTGGAGATATATGAGCATACATGATCGAACAGAATTCCAGGTCTCTAAAGCCAAAGTTTTTCAGTTTTGGCTGAAATGAAACTGCTAGGTTCACAAAAGCTCATTTGGTTTTGAAAATTATAATCACTACAGACCAATAACTCTACAGTATCACTCAAATAAGTACTACATCGATATTTACATTGTAATCTATACAACTTCTTTGATGTTGAAAAAAGGGAAAATAAAAAGACAAGCCATCTAGGCTTTAGCGAAGACTTTTCAAAGGGTTTAGATTCTCAAGTCGCTGAACAAACTGAAAATGTTACCAATTTGACAAGCAGCGGTAGAAACAAAGTAACTAATATGGTCGTAAATGAAATGGTAGTTTTGACTGGCAATGAAAGCGTTGGCTTCAGATTCAGTGATCGTTTCATAGTCGTAGTCACCTCTGAAGTAAGTAACTGATTGTGGGTGAGGCAAGAGGAACTTGTCAATGTAGAATTCAGCACCTGCGTGCCAGAAGTAGTCAGTTGGTGGAAGCAATGGGACGATGTCACCTTGGTGAACAATACGGACGAAACCAGTGGACAAAGCCTTGCCAGCTTGAATGTCGGAGATGACGGTTTCGGTGTCAAAGATCTTGTTCATGTAGTCAGCCAACTTGTCGTTGGCAGCCTTTGGACCAGCAACACTGATAACAAGAGGATCGTAGCCCATAAGCAGGAACTCAATACCGGCCAAGTTGGTCAAAGCACCTCCCAAAGAGTGACCTGTGGTGACGACCTGATAGTCAGAGTAGTTTCCTTCCTTCAATTGCTTGACAAGTGGGAAGACAGAGTCACTGTATTGTTTCAAGGTGTTGTAAAAACCTTCGTGGACTTCACAACCGTCACAAGTGTAGTTGGACTGACCATCGGTGGTCAATGGTGTGTACTTGGTTGGAAGGAAGGTCAAGTCGGCAATCCAATCAAAGATGGTGGAAGAACCTCTGAAGACTACCAAGATTCTCTTCTTGGTGTGGTCAAGCAGCACGTAGTTGGTACCTGATTCGTTAACAGGGGCGACAAAGATGTTGACAACTTCAATTTCTGGATGTTGAGTACAGAAGTTGATCGAGCAGTCGAATTCTCCGATCTGGAAGGCATCACGGTCAAGTTCAGAGATACAGTAGGAAACTTGACAAAATTCGGTCAGCTCTTTCAAGTAGTCATAAACGTCACTTGAATAGTCAACGGTGTTGATACCATCGTCAGCGTAAGCGAAAGCGGTGAAAGCTGTCAAAAGACAGGAAAAGAAAGTTAAGTAATTCATCTTGTTTGATAATGAAATGTTTGATGTTTTGAGAAGAAGAATTTGGGATTGAACCTGGGAAAGGTGTTCCAATTTATATTCTTCGAAATCAATGGATGAGGGGGATTTAATTGAAGAGGAATTCAAAGTTTCCCAAACTTTAGTATTGCAGATGTTCTCCTCTCCGAGGCTACTTCAATGAACAATTTCAAAGTTATTAGCTCTGAAAGAATACTGCAGATGTCAAATAAAACTCAAAAAACATAAATACCCACATGCTATCTTCTGGACAAAGGATGATCATGAATTTCAAATGTAGTTGAACTTTAAATTCCGCTGCTTATGAGGTTATGCATAATTTTAAAAAAACAAGATGCTTGGATAGGGGTAGCCAAGAAAATCAAAATGTAATTCTGAGTGTTCTGACAATTTGCGAACTGAAACACTATTGTTCAGTAACGGGATTGAAAATCTCCATTGGTTCCGATATATCATTGGATTGCCACACTGGCACGAATGTAGCTCATTCGACAATACTTCCTTTTTTTTTTTTCATTCCTGTCTGAAAAAGGTTATCAAACTCCGCATATGATCAACGTTTCCATGGAAGTTTAGCGGAAATAATAGTCTAGGATTCTCAATTTTCAATGATCCACGATGCGTGACGTTTCTTCACGTAGGATCTATTGGCATTCGTACCAAGCACAGATGAGAAAAGAAGGGTGGTGTAAGAGGTATCTTGCAGTTCTGAAAAACAGCGACAACTCTCACTTTTCTGAGACATCAAATTGTGGGGTAAATATGCTGAAAAAATCGTTCGCCCGGAGTACAAGTTCTGGATTTTCTACAAAACCGTTGAAATCGGATCATTTGCGTGCTCGGGGTAGCCTACCTATTCGTTGAACAATATATTGGTCATTTTTTTTTCTCAGATCAGTTCGGAACAAAAGTAAACAAACTACAAGCAAAAAAAAAAAAAGGAAAAAGAAAACAGAAATTCATGAGGCAAACAGTGAACAATAAGTCCTTAAAAGACTTTTCAATGCAAAAATATGTTTTTTAGGATTTTTGATTGAGTCAATAATAATTAGTGTCTCTGTTCTTTCCTCATGAAGTGGGATGGAGTAAACTAAAACACCCGCGGGAAATAATCATGAGGGACACTTGAGATGGTTGCGATTGGAATTCCAGACAGTGAGAAGATTAGCAGAACACAAGATAATAAAAGATAAACAACCAGTTGTACGCATTCATGTGCAAACGCCTATATTCTCCTGAAAAATGTGTCAACGAAAAGGCTTAAACTTAGGAGGAGGTGCTCAAAATCAAGAATTAGCTTTTAAGGTTTTTTCATGTTTTTTCATAATTTTTATTTTTTCGTGCTATTTCTCTTTTGTGCCCTACCGATGTGTCTGAAGTTCACCACGCAGTTTATGCAACAAATCTTCTGAACAATCAATTTCCGAAGAATTTAATAACCTTATTTGGAGTTACATAATTTGGTGTATTGATTCCAAATCTCTCTTTTGAACTAGATTGAATGAATCTTGGAAAGATTGCAAGTTAACACATTCTACTGCTAGGTTGTACGAATAAGAAATCGATATGGTAACACAAATGCAGTCAGTATTTTTCCAACTTTTGAGCAATTTGCATCTGTTCCTCAAAATTTGATGTCTTTGACACTTCAAATGTGCTTGACGAATTTCATGTTCCTGCTCACCATGGAAATGTACAGAAGGCTCTTTAGTTTCCTAGCACTTTCCAACCCTATGACGCACCTTGGTGAATTGAAAGTTTAATATTTTGTACCATGGTTTATCAGATAAACGAAAATTGCACTCTATTTATGTCTTTCTCATTTATTGGGGAGAAACTGCTTGTCAATGAGTAATTGCAACTCATTGGACCATCTGTCACCCGTGCCAGTGTGATAACTCTTGCTACGACCCGGATAAAAGAAGACTTGGCACTCAACTATGACGGTCAAAAGAGAATTCAAATTTTTTTTTTTTTGGGTGTTTGTCTGAAAACTTCAGTGTTCTGAAAATGACTATTTTTTTTTCGGTTGAATTATGAAGAATATTCCGCTCCTGGGACACCTTAATTGGAGATAGCTCGAACTAGATCATTGGGATAGCGTCATTGCCTACCCCGCACAATTACTCAAGGTATGTGTACTCTTGAACGACCAATTGAGTGGGACCTCAAAGTCGTCGCACTCTAGTCAGATTGTCTCACAATTTGGAGAAATGGAACATCCTTCGAGTGCCTTACGCTCACAAGACCGTTGGAGGTGGATCTTTTTGCAATCCCCCCAAGAACAAAGAAAAAAAACTTTTCGAGGAAAAATATCGGAGGTCGTGCAATCCGAACCCAGGTTCTGATTTTCTCGAGATGCTATGTTTTTCCGGGGTAACGGTTTGAGAGGGTGAATGTGTAAGAAGAGAAGGCCTAGTTCTTCGGAAATTGGGAGAGGATTTGATTTGCAGTGAGCTTGGAGTTGAAGGTTGTGGTGTTAGGGAAGTATTTTATTTGTGTCATTGGTACTAACAGTGTGCAGTGGTTCACAGTGGTTCGCAGTGGTTCATACAGTGGTACACTACCACCTCGTACCGGAAAAACTTACTATCACTCAAGAACACAGCCAGAGAGACGTGGTTGAGCCAGGGAATTGAGCTGGTATCTCTAGGACTTGAATGGGTTGTTACAGTGGAATTTCAGTGAAGCTGTAAGGTGGTGCTAGTAGTAGCAGGTTAGGTCACATGATAACTACGCAGTATACATGAAGTGCTGTGGTACGATGTAGTACAAAGCAGTACAAGGTAGTACAAAACAGTACAAAACAGTACAAAACAGTACAAAGTAGTACACAGATAGTACACAGATAGTACACAGATAGTACACAGATAGTACACAGATAGTACCCAAATAGTACGCACAGCAGACGAGCACACCTACGCAAACAGTGCTCGGAGCAACACACTTGGCACACAACTACTTAACACTAATACTTATTCCTCATGCTCAATACTAATAATCCTCGATACACTACCAGTTGTCATGAAATTGACTCGTACACTACATCGAAACACACGCCAGGTGGAATTTTCCGCTGACTATTCTAACTTTCTCAATGCTAGTCTAATTCCTCAGAATTAATTTCCATAGTGAAATCATCGTAATTACAGATAATAGTCAAATTGTCATACTTGAATTTTATTTGAATTCTCAGTTAAATCTGATAGTCAAATTTTCAGTCAGATGCTCGGTTAAGTTGTCATAGTTAAATTGTCATATTTCAGTTGTCGTTAAATTTTTAGTTAAATTCGCAGTATCAGGAAAATTATTAGTGAAATTGTTAGTTAAGTTCTCAGTAACATAGTTTGATTATTAGCTAGATTCCCATAGTTAAATTCCCATAGTTATATTTTCATAGTTAAATTTTCATAGTCAAATTTTCATAGTTAAAATAGTTAAATTTTTTATAGTTAAATTCCCATAGTTAAATTCACATAGTTAAATTCTCATAGTTACTTCTCATAGTCAACTTCTTACAGTTAAATCTCATAGTAATTCTCATTCAATTCCACAGCGGTCAAATTCCAGGACTACCCACGCCGGAGTCAATTCATCTGCACACCACACACTCACTCCCCATGTAGCTCAAGGAAAAAGCCGTGGCCAAAAATTCTCCCCACCACTGAACCTATCACAAAGGCCCATTCCCTGCCTTGTAATGTACAATTGATGACTTCACTTGACTCCATCAGTTTTTCACCTGTTACCCTGACTGCCTGAGAAAATTTTTTTTTTTTTCCTTAAAATTTTTTTTTTTCTTTTTTTTTTTTTTCTTTAAAATCATTTAGAAATTTTTTAAACCTTTTCATATTTATACCCTTTTTATTGTATTTTTATTCTCCTTCCTTCTTCTTCTTCTCCTCTCCTCTCCTCTCCTCTTCTCTTTCTCTGTAGACACTGAAACCAAGGTCATCTCCATTGCCAATAGATTCATTTTCGTTGTGGAATAAGTCCTTTCTAGCTGGTAATATATCACTTACTTCTTTACGTTTTATCACCCAAAACAAAGCGCGTTTAACACTCCCTTTTGACTCATAATTTGATCACTAGTCTATTAATTTCTCCAGAATAGATCGGTTTCAAAGCAGTTTTAAAGGTCCAAAAGATAGAAAAATCATTGCGATAATACATTAGGTAAGTACTGAACATGCAATCTGGTTTTTGCCCCTCTGTCTCGTTGCAGATGTCGCTTTTGACACCGATGAGATGGGGTCCTGATTTTTTTACTGTGAAAAAAAAAATCGTGAAAAAATTGTGAAATTTTTAAGGCAAAGATTTGAGAATTGAGAATAAAATTTGAGAATAAAACTCAGAATTCAATCTAAACCTTATCAGGACCCATGGCTTCACCACCAACTCGCAAGACATCCCACTAACCTCTCCAGCTCCAAAAACACATAGTTAAAAAAATTGTAAAAAAACGAAACAGAAAAAATGGTATTCTCCTTATCAGCTCCTATTACTCCACCAATGGAATCCACTAGTGGTAAGTTGATGACTTTAGAAACTCACGATGGTCTTGCATTACAGGGTTTCTCCTTCGGTGCCGAATTGCCAGCTGCTGGTGAGTTGGTTTTCCAAACTGGTATGGTTGGTTACCCGGAGGCCATCACCGACCCATCCTATGAAGGTCAGATCTTGGTCATCACCTACCCTTTGGTGGGCAACTACGGTGTTCCAGACCGCGACTTGATGGATGATGATGTCAAGCAATTGCCAAAATACTTTGAAAGCAACAAGATCCACATTGCCGGTTTGGTCGTTGCTCACTACACTGAAGAATACTCGCACTACTTGGCCAAGTCGTCCTTGGGCAAATGGTTACAAGAGTCCGGTATTCCAGCGATCTATGGTGTCGACACAAGAGCTTTGACCAAGAGATTGAGAGAGAAAGGCTCCACCTTGGGTAGATTGTCCTTGCAAAAAACCGGTGCCAATTTGGAAGACTCCTTGAACCCAGAAACTTGGGAACAAAACTTTGAAATCCCAGACTGGGTAGATCCAAATGTGGAAAACTTGGTCGCCAAGGTGTCCACCAAGGAACCAGTCTTGTACAAACCTACTAAAACCGTCATCACTGGTCCAGACGGCAAGGTGATCCGAATCATTGCCATCGATGTCGGTATGAAATACAACCAGATCAGATGTTTTGTCAGACGTGGTGTCGAGTTGAAGGTTGTTCCTTGGGACTACGACTTCACCAACGAGGAATACGACGGTTTGTTCGTCTCGAACGGTCCAGGTGATCCATCGGTCATGACCGAGACCGTGGAGAAGTTGGCCAAGGTGTTGGCCGAAGTGAAAACCCCAATCTTTGGTATCTGTTTGGGTCACCAGTTGTTGGCCAGAGCCTCTGGGGCTTCCACCATCAAGTTGAAGTTCGGTAACAGAGGCCACAACATCCCATGTACCTCCACCATCTCCGGGAGATGTTACATCACCTCGCAGAACCACGGTTACGCTGTAGACACCACCACATTGGCTGAGGGCTGGGAAGAATTGTTCGTCAACGCCAACGACGGCTCAAACGAAGGTATATACCACACCTCCAAGCCTATTTTCTCTGTGCAATTCCACCCGGAGTCCACTCCAGGGCCAAGAGACACCGAGTTCTTGTTCGATGTGTTCATCAAGGCCGTTGTCGAGTTCAAGTCCACCGGTGTGCACAAGAGAATCGAGTTCCCAGGCGGCGAGCTCGCCGCCAACAGGGCTCTGCACCCAAGAGTCGACGCCAAGAAGGTGTTGGTGTTGGGTTCCGGTGGTTTGTCCATCGGCCAGGCCGGTGAGTTCGACTACTCCGGGTCCCAGGCCATCAAGGCGTTGAAAGAAGAAGGCATCTACACCATCTTGATCAACCCTAACATCGCCACCATCCAGACCTCCAAGGGCTTGGCCGACAAGGTGTACTTCTTGCCGGTCACGCTGGAGTTTGTCCGCAAAGTGATCAAGCACGAGCGGCCAGACGCCATCTACGTCACTTTTGGTGGCCAGACCGCCTTGAGTGTCGGTATCCAGTTGAAAGACGAGTTCGAGTCGCTCGGTGTCAAGGTGTTGGGTACGCCAATCCAGACCATCATCACCACCGAGGACAGAGAGTTGTTCGCCTCGGCCATGGACGAGATCGACGAGAAGTGTGCCAAGTCCTCCGCTGCCTCCTCGGTGCAAGAGGCCTTGGATGCCGTCAGGGAGATTGGGTTCCCGGTCATTGTGCGTGCCGCCTACGCCTTGGGTGGTTTGGGCTCTGGTTTCGCCGACAACGAGAAGGAATTGGTCGACTTGTGTAACGTAGCCTTTGCCACATCGCCGCAGGTGTTGGTGGAGAGATCCATGAAGGGCTGGAAGGAGGTCGAGTACGAGGTGGTCCGTGACGCCTTCGACAACTGTATCACCGTCTGTAACATGGAGAACTTCGACCCATTGGGTATCCACACCGGAGACTCCATTGTCGTTGCGCCTTCACAGACATTGAGTGACGAGGACTACAACATGTTGAGAACCACGGCTGTCAACGTGATCCGTCACTTGGGTGTCGTTGGTGAGTGTAACATCCAATATGCTTTGAACCCTTACTCCAAAGAGTACTGCATCATCGAAGTGAACGCCCGTTTGTCCAGATCCTCCGCTTTGGCCTCCAAAGCCACCGGTTATCCTTTGGCGTACACCGCGGCCAAGTTGGGTTTGAATATCCCATTGAACGAGATCAAGAACTCCGTTACCAAGGTCACCTGTGCCTGTTTCGAGCCTTCCTTGGACTATGTGGTTGTAAAAATCCCAAGATGGGACTTGAAAAAATTCACCAGAGTCTCCAACTTGTTGTCGTCGTCGATGAAATCCGTCGGAGAGGTGATGAGTATCGGCAGGACTTTTGAAGAGGCCATCCAGAAGGCCATCAGATCCACCGACTACCACAACATCGGGTTCAACGAGACCGAGGCCTTGATGTCCATCGACATCGACTCCGAGTTGCAGACCCCTTCGGACCAGCGTCTCTTTGCCATTGCCAACGCCTTGTCGTCCGGCTACTCTGTGGAAAAAGTGCACAAGATGACCAACATCGACCGCTGGTTCTTGAACAAGTTGGACGGCTTGATTAAATTTGGTAACAAGATCGCCAGCTACAAGACCAAGGAGGACTTGCCGTACCACATCTTCAGGGAGGCCAAGCAGTTGGGTTTCGAGGACAGGCAGATCGCAAAGTTCTTGAACTCCAACGAGGTGGCCATCAGAAGATTGAGAAAAGAGGCCGGCATCACGCCGTTTGTCAAGCAGATCGACACTGTTGCCGCTGAGTTCCCAGCGTTCACCAACTATCTTTACTTGACCTACAACGCCGACTCGCACGACGTGACCTTCGACGACCACGGTGTCATGGTGTTGGGTTCTGGTGTTTACAGAATCGGGTCCTCTGTGGAGTTCGACTGGTGTGCCGTCACCGCGGTGAGAACCTTGAGAGAGTCCAAGACGAAAACCATCATGATCAACTACAACCCAGAGACCGTCTCCACCGACTACGACGAGGCGGACCGTCTTTACTTCGAGACCATCAACTTGGAGCGGGTCTTGGACATCTACGAGATCGAGAAGTCGTCCGGTGTGATCATCTCCATGGGTGGTCAGACCTCCAACAACATCGCCTTGTCCTTGCACAGACAGAACGTCAAGATCTTGGGAACCTCCCCAGAGATGATCGACTCCGCAGAGAACAGATACAAGTTCTCGAGAATGTTGGACAGGATCGGCGTCGACCAGCCTGCCTGGAAGGAGTTGACCTCTTTTGAAGAGGCCGAGGTGTTCGCCGACAACGTTGGGTACCCGGTCTTGGTGAGACCTTCCTACGTCTTGTCTGGTGCGGCCATGAACACGGTGTACTCGAAAGACGATTTGAAGTCGTACTTGTCGCAGGCCGTCGATGTCTCGCCAGACTACCCGGTCGTGATCACCAAGTACATCGAGAACGCCAAGGAGATCGAGATGGACGCCGTCGCCAGAGACGGAAAGTTGATCATGCACGTGGTCTCCGAGCACGTTGAGAACGCCGGTGTCCATTCTGGAGATGCCACCTTGATCGTCCCACCACAGGACTTGGACAAGGAGACCGTGAGCAGAATCGTCGAGGCCACCGCCAAGATCGGCCATGCCTTGGACGTGACTGGCCCTTACAACATCCAGTTCATCGCCAAGGACAACGAGATCAAGGTGATCGAGTGTAACGTGCGTGCCTCGCGGTCGTTCCCCTTCATCTCTAAGGTTGTCGGCACCAACTTGATCGAAATGGCCACCAAGGCCATCATGGGCTTCCCTGTCACCCCGTACCCGGGAGAGAAGTTGCCAGAGGACTACTGTGCCGTCAAGGTGCCACAGTTCTCGTTCTCCCGTTTGTCGGGTGCCGACCCTGTCTTGGGTGTCGAGATGGCCTCCACCGGTGAGGTTGCCACGTTCGGCCACAACAAGTACGAGGCCTACTTGAAGTCGTTGATCTCGACTGGTTTCCAATTGCCTAAGAAGAACATCTTGTTCTCGGTCGGCTCCTACAAGGAGAAGCAGGAGTTGTTGCCATCCATCCAGAAGTTGCACGAGTTGGGCTTCAAGCTCTTCGCAACGGCAGGAACTGCCGACTTTATCCAGGAACACTCGATTCCAGTGCAGTACTTGGAGGTGCTCAACGACGAGGAGGACGACCAGAAGTCCGAGTACTCGTTGACGCAGCACTTGGCCAACAACTTGATCGACTTGTACATCAACTTGCCTTCTGCCAACCGGTTCAGAAGACCGGCCTCGTACATGTCCAGAGGGTACCGGACCCGTCGTATGGCTGTCGACTACGCGGTGCCATTGGTCACCAACGTCAAGTGCGCCAAGTTGTTGATCGAGGCCATCGCCCGCAACATCACCTTGTCTGTCGGCAGCATCGACGCCCAGACCTCTCACAAGACCGTCACCATCCCGGGCTTGATCAACGTCGCTGCGTTCGTGCCAAGCTTGGACACCGACGGCAAGGGGGCCTACCAGTTGGAGCTGCTCACCAAGACCGCTTTGGCTGCGGGTTTCACCTACAACTGCATCTTGCCCACCACTCTCGACGGTGCTGCGGTCACCGACGCCCGCTCCTTGGCTCTTGCCAGCGAGTTGGCCAAAGACTCTGCCTTCACCGACTTCACCTTCAGTGTCGCCGCCACGGAGTCCAACGCCTCGCAGATCCAGGCCGTTGCGGCCCAGACGGGCGCCTTGGTGTTGCCGTTCAACGAGTTCGACCCCAACAAGGTGGCCCACTTCTCAGGCCACTTCGCCACGTGGCCAGAGCACAAGCCGATCGTGACCGACGCCAAGACCACCGACTTGGCCACCATCTTGTTGTTGGCCTCGTTGCACAACAGGCGCATCCACGTCACCGGGGTCTCGAGAAAGGACGACTTTGCTTTGATTTCCATGGCCAAGTCCAAGGACCTCCAAGTCACCTGCGACGTGGCCGTCTACTCCTTGTTCCTCTCGCAGGACGAGTACCCTGGCGTCTCGGTCTTGCCGACAAAGGAGGACCAGAGGGCCTTGTGGGACGGCCTCGCCGAGATCGACTGTTTCTCGATCGGTCTTTTGCCTTCCATCTTGGCCAAGACCTTGGGCAAGACCGTCGCCCCGGGCTTGGGTGTCGCCGACGCCTTGCCGTTGTTGTTGGGTGCTGTCACTGAAGGTAGATTGACAGTGGAAGACATCGTCGCCAAGTTCCACGACAACCCGATCAAAATCTTCGAGTTGCACGAACAAGATTCGTCCATCGAGATCGACTTTGACCGTGCCGTCAACTCGTTGAAGAAGTCATCCGCCGTGCCAACGTGGTCGCCTTTCGAAAACCAGGTCTTGCAAGGTGCCGTCGAGAGGGTGCACGTGGCCGACCAGACCGTGTGCCTCGAAGGCGAGTTGCTCGTCACCGAGGCATTGGGTAAGGACTTTGCCTCGAAGAACAGACACGCCTCCATCGTGGCCACACCGGAGTCTGCCGTCCCATTCGCCACCCCAAGGGCCAACAGATTCTCGTTTTCCGAGATCAGACAGGTGCCAAGTCTCGCCAGACACAACAGCATCGCCATCGAGGATGACGACAACACCGGGGCCGAGTTGGTGTCGAAACCACCAAGAGAGATCTCGCCTCCGGACGCCATCTCGCACTACTTGCGCTACAGCAACCCGTTCGCCAGGAAGTCCATCTTGTCTGTGAACCAGTTCAAGCGGTCCGACTTCCACGCCTTGTTCGCCGTGGCCCAGGAAATGCGCTTGGCTGTCGAGAGACAAGGTGTCTTGGACGTGTTGAAGGGCAAAGTCTTGACCACCATGTTCTACGAGCCTTCCACAAGAACCTCGTCCTCGTTCAATGCTGCCATGCAGAGATTGGGTGGTAGAGTCGTTGCCGTGGCCGAGTCCACCTCTTCTGCCAAGAAGGGCGAAACTTTGCAGGACACCATCAGAACCTTGGCCTGTTACTCGGATGCCATTGTCTTGCGTCACCCCTCCGAGGAAAGTGCCGACATCGCCGCCAAGTACTCGCCTGTTCCTATCATCAACGGTGGTAACGGTTCCAGAGAGCACCCAACACAGGCCTTTTTGGACTTGTTCACGATCCGTGAAGAAGTGGGCACCGTCAACGGTATCACCGTCACCTTCATGGGTGATTTGAAATACGGCCGTCCAGTGCACTCGTTGTGTAAGTTGTTGAGACAATACCAAGTGAGAGTGCAGTTGGTATCGCCAAAGGAGTTGGCCTTGCCAAAGGGCTTGAAGCAAGAGCTCGAAGAAGAAGGCATGGTATTCCTGGAGTACAACGAATTGACTCCTGAGATCATCGGCAAATCCGATGTCTTGTACTGCACAAGAATCCAAGAGGAGAGATTCACCGACAAGCTGCAGTTTGAACTGCTCAAGAACTCGTACGTCATCGACAACAAGGTGTTGCAACATGCCAAACAACACATGTGTCTTATGCACCCATTGCCAAGGGTCAACGAGATTGCCGAGGAGGTTGATTTCGACCAGCGTGCAAGTTACTTCAGACAAATGCGTTACGGATTGTTTGTCAGAATGGCTTTGTTGGCCATGGTTATGCGTGACAACTGAGGTCTGTGATGCGTTTAGTTTCCTAAGTTATTATTTTTGTTATTTGTTCTTTGAAAGTCACTATTTGGACCTGTCATTCGCTGGTACTGATGATGCCTGCTATGGATTTGACTGGAGAACGAATCTGTCTGGTGTCATCAAGAAAGATCGCTGCGAATTCCAATGGTGACAAATTATGTTTATAGTTTTGCTTCATGCCTTTACTTAGCAAAGGTGATTAAAATTGGCCTTAGATTTATATATTTTAATTCCAAGTAAAAGAGTAAAGTTACGATTTTTTACTCTATATCAAGGTGACTTATTTCAGTTTATTTTGAGGTATACGTTTGGTTTGCGTTATGTGGTTTGCGTTTGGTTTACGTTTTGTTTGGGTTTTGTTTGGGTTTTGTTTGGGTTTTGTTAGCATTTAGTTTAGTTTATTTAGTTTAGTTATTCAGTAATTGAACTGCTTTTATTTGAATTGTTAGGTGAATCGTTCTGGTTAATTGTTAATTGTTAATTGTTATTTGCTAATAGGTAATTGGTTTAACTTGTACATATTCCATTTAGTTTGACTTACTTTCTAATCCACATCATATGGAAAAGGTATAGACTTGTACCCCAACAATTCAAGCAGTTTTGGCACCTTAAAACTACTCATCTTACTACTCATACACTTCCACTCCACTTTAAATTCCTTTGACTAATATTACAGTTTATATAAGTTGAGCACCAGTTACATATCGATTTTATCCTCCTCACCATGATCTTCATTGGCCTGGATCAAAGCCCTCGATATCACGTCCGGATCTATCCCATTGTTCTCCTCGTAATTATAATTATGCTCGTTCTCGTGTGGATCGTGATCGTAGTTGTACAGATGATGGTCGGCACTGGAATTGGAACGGCCCGACTTACTTCCTACATTATTACGGTCATCTTGATGATGATGAGACTCGTGAGCACCTTCCAGATGCTGAACGTGGCTATGTGATCGTTGCAGCGCTTCCACTGCTGCTATAATACCGGAAGGATCATCGGAGTCAAAGTCCAGAGCCAACAAGTTCTGGTCTGGATGCCCTTGATGGTGGTGGTGGTGCGGCAGCAGCAGAGGGTCGTGGTGTTCCGAGGTTTCTAGCGGTGTGAAATGATGCGGCAATTGCATCTCGAGGCCCTTCCGTTGTGACGAAGGCAATCTCGGCGTCACTTGCTTAAGATCAGGGTGCTTAAGATCGGGGTGCTTGAGCCCACTGGCTGCCCGTGGATGGTGATTGGAAGGCCGCTTTAGCACTAGTCCTCTCTGCATTCTGCACTCGTCACAGTCCCGCAAGACAATGGCGACGGTGTCCTTGATCCGCGACCAGTGGTACTTCTCCAGAATGGCGGAGGTGGATTTGTTGATGCCCGGATGGCCAGCCTGGTGGTAGGCAGTTGCGATTTCCAACTGCTTGACGGGGTCCGAGATCACCTCGCGGCCTTTCAACATCAACTTGCCGTCGATGAGACGATAGTGCGACGCGGAGGACCTCAACCGTGACTTCTCCGGCCTGTCCAAGTTCTTCGGGTACTTCCCCGTCTCGAGATAGTACTTGATTCTGTCGAACCGGAACGAGCCTCCGCTTGGATCGAGGTTCAGCATCAACTCTCGGCCGTATATGCAGGCGTCGACGGGTTGGTTGTGGCCTTTCAAGATGCCCGCAGCCTTGATCTTGCCTATCACTTTGAAACCCAACGAGTCCCAGATCTTCTTGGCCAGGATGTTGGTGTCGAAGACCAAGTTGAAGGTGGAGTAAGTGTAGCCGAGCCTTGGGGCCCATTCGAGGTAGCACTCTGCCAAAGTTCTGCCGATTCCCTTGCCTCTGATACCTGCATTGACCAAGAACCCCGCCGTGCAGATATGCGAGCACCGTCCGGGGTAATTGGGCTTGATATAGAACGTGCCAAGGCACTCCTTCTCCCATTGACGGGACCTGTCTAATGTGGGAGCATCCCCTAACACCATCACCAGGGCAAAAGAACCGAACCAATAGTTCTGAAACGACTCCAAATCCAAGTTGTCGAAAAAGGGGAACGTGTCGCCACGCTCCACCTCCATATTGAGCTCGTCACACAAGAACGCCAACAACCCTGGCGGCAACTCTTCAGCTGAATGGATTGGGTATATGGTCGCCGTGGTCTCGCCGTCTCTGAGCAACACCGTATATCGGTCTATTATCGACATGGAATACTCCACCTGTGCTCTGAAATGAGCTGGCTGATTGATGTCGTCAAACTCAGGCATCTTCTCGCGCTCTTGCCGTCACTCTGCTCACTTGTTTGTTTGTTTGGGCGTTTGTTTTAGATTTTTATTTTAGATTTTTATTTTAGATTTTTATTTTAGATTTTGGATTTTTATTTTTTTACTTTTCATCTCAATTTTTGGCGTTTCTGAGGCTGGAAATTCTGGGGGGTGAGGGGCTAGTTGGGTATGGCGGGAGGATTGCTGAGGAGTGTTGGTTAGGTGATAGTTATGGATCTTTTGGAGCAATGGGTACATGACTAAAGGACGAGTAACTAACTGAATTGGCTAAATGAATTAATTAATTGACTTGACTAAATGAATCGATTAATTGACTTGACTAAACGAATTAACTGATTGAATTCACCAACTTACCAAGCTAAATAAAGTAACTGAATAAAGTGATTGAATATATTAACTACATGTGCAAACTAGATGGAAACCATTGGCTTACCTAACTACTTTAATTTTTCAACCTATTAGGTAAGTTCAACTCAAATACTCATTTTTAAACAACTTTAAAGTTCAAGCTGAACATTTAGAGCTGGCCTAATATTAAATTCAAGCTAAACATCCAAATCTAATCTAATCTAACATTGATACTCGAATCAAATACTCAAATTTAATCGGATATTGGGCTCAAGTTAAATATTCAAATCTAACCCAAAATTGATTCCAAGTCAAATTCTCAAATCTATTCCAACACTCAAAGCTCATCATACGGCAACGAAAAATACTTCGGCGGATACTCATCATCATTGATCAGCTCAAACTCCTCATAACTGTCTTTCAAATACTTTTCCACCTTCCGACAAAACTCAATGCTCTCCACTTGGTCAAATCTCAGGCCTTCTCTATACCTCTCCATCAACTGCTCTCTACGGTTTTTGAGCATCCTCTCGATCCTATCGAACCGATAATCCAACCAAGTAGGATAGAACTTGTCGTTGATCGTCCGTGGCAAAGCACTGGGCTTCCAAGACGTTATACAGCTTGTATCTGGTAGAGACAAGTCACTGGCAATATAACTGGTCACAAAACTTATCCGGTTACACTTGTTCAAAGGCTTCGTAGCAATATGCTTAACCACTCTCCCTTGCAAGAAGCACCCATATCCAACTTTAGGATCAGGAACTCGGTAAATGGACCCGTCCCCCAACATGAGCCCGGTCTCCCCTCCTATCATGTTTTCTGGGGCCTCCAACATCAACACACAGACAAAAGGCACAGAATCGTAATGCCATCCTAACGAAGATGGGATCTTCTCCAAATTCTCGTTCTGCTTCAGTTTCAACTCCCGGAAGTACTCTTCGGATTCGTCGTGATCCGTGATGCCGTTCTCTGTGAGGGAAACGTTCACATGTCCAATGCTATACAATTGACCTATTTCCAACTTGATTTGGCAAATGCTCTCCATAATGGAAATGGTCAGAGGGTGTGTCATGGCATCATGGATGAATTTGGTCTTCTCGGCGTACCCTCCCATTTGGAAATCTAGTCTAGTTCTGTCCTTGGCGGATTTGATCAACCGGCCATACTCTTTGACAAGATTCTGGTCGTGAAATAGTTCATATTTGATCATATTGACTGCCTCGTCGTTGAACAAGGGGAACGGGAAGGTCCCTGCAATGTCGGTCAAGGGTTCCACTGGCGTTTTTTTGATCTTGAGATCGGCGAGAGTGAACGTCTTGATCTCAGATAACTTTTTCTCGTCACATACCAAATGCACTTTCGGGTCAAACTTGACATTTGGATCGAAACCTGGCTTGGAAGTGATCTCTGCCACTAACTTGGCGACTTCATTATCAAGAGTCTCTTGAGGAATATCGTAATCGTGGTTACCATTGATAATATCTTGTGTAAGCATTTTGGCTACGAAGTTTTGCAATGTTCATATCTCGGTCAAATCGAATGATCAACAAATAATCAACTATAATCATAAATTCAATCATCAACTGAATATCAACTAAAATTTGTCAACCCATTTATCAACACATTTGTTCCCCGAAGGACAAACTCTTTGCCTAACTCCGAACCCGACCCTGCTTTCTCCATTTGTACCCTGAAAATATTTCCAAATAGCTCGTGCCTAATGCACCTCGCCTTCTCTGCATCATTCAAGATCAACAACCTCTTTGGGAAAGTACTAAAAAATACTTTCAAGAGCGAAAAAGATAAGAAAAGATAAGAGATAAGATAAGCTAAGATTAGGGGTACAATATGAGAAAGGGTAATTTTTCTTTTTAAAGAAAAAGGTACGGCGGGGAAGTTTCGTCTAAAACAGAATGACAATGAAATTATATAATATTTATGAAAAGGATGAGCTATTCAATTGAAATCTGCTCGTTGCAATTGCTCGTTTCTGCTCAATTATATACATCCAGCTCAGACAAGATCTTTACCTATAATGATCAGATCAACCTTCCTATTATAAGGCTTCAAGAAACCAGCATTTTTAATTCGTCCGATCCTCTCGAATCCCAACCCTTCCCAAATCTTCAAACTGGCCACATTGGTCTCGAAGACCAAGTTGAAAACGGAATAAGTGTAACCCAATTTAGGGGCCCATCTGAGATACAAGGCTCCCAAGTTGGACCCGATTCTCTTACCTCTCAATTTTGGGTTCACCAAGAACCCAGCATTACAGTTGTGTGAACATATACCTACATAGTTTGGTTTGATGTAGAAAGTGCCATAAAACTCGGTTTCCCAATCCCTCTCTTCAAGCAAAGACTTTTCTTCACCTACTACCAAGATCACAGTGAAATAGTGGAACCAGTAATCTTCAAACTCCTCTGCACTGAGCTTGGTGTCATGTGGATATGTGTCTCCTTTCTCGATCTCATGATTGAACATCTCGGTGATATATTGGATCAAACTTTTATGCACCTCAGAAGACTCGTTGATCGGATATGCGGTCACCAAGGTCTTTTCGGCATTTTCCAAGTGGAAAGTTTCTGGTTTCGTAAGAATGTATTTCTTCTCTTCTGTCATTGTATCAATCTATAACTTCACTATCCCAATCCAATTGCCTTGGTATCGTTACTTGTACCATTTCTATTCAACGTTCGACAAAGGAATCACCGGGAAAAATTGGCCACTTTTTCCACTTTTTCCACTTTTTCGTTGGAACTTGTCACGTGACCAGCAGTATAATCCATTGCAGGACCCACACTCTGGAACATGAAACACGCGTTCAGCAGGAAAGACTGGGCTTCGGGTTTAATGGAGACAGTTTCAACGGTTGGCTGTCAAGATTCAAGTCAAAAAGTGGGTTCAGATAAGGTGTTCCCACCTCAGAAAGGTTATCCAATAACCAGTCAGGACTCGAGGCTTCAAATCACCCAATCGGGAAAATTTATGCAGAGAATTTAAGATCCATCAAGCCACACAATAAGACAGACAGTGTGGAACTGGAATTCTGGGTTTAGATTATGTATATGTTTATATATATAAGAGTGTGGGGGAGTGAGGAGGCGTTATAATTATATTACATTAATCGTCTGATACTAAACTGCTTAAGACTACAACGTCTTAATCTTCAAACTGAAGATTTATCTATACAGAGTTGGAACAAGCAAGTATCACCAAAATTCAAAAACTCCATGAATGACTTATAACGAAGGGCAATTGCATGGATACGTCGATGACGAGCCATTTCCCAAACCAGAGTTCGATCCCATCACTCATATCTCAATGAGAAAGGACTCCTTGACCAAGGAAATCGACTATGAATATTTGAATTTACCCAAAAACGTTGAACTGTTCAAAATTTTACATGGCAAGGCGTTCCCCATGTTCACAGATTCTTGTTGCAAGATCATTAGGCGGGAACTATTTGACTACCACTTGCGAACGGGCTCGTCCATCGGACCCACATTGAGAGACAGCAAAGATGTTATACCCTTCACTTACAAAGCGTTGACTCATCCGCAAGTGACACTGGCTATCAGTTCGATGGCCGGATTTGATCTTGATATCTGCTTCGAAGTGTTCGAAGTGTCGCAATTCGCAAATATCTACACAGATATCCGGGAAACAAATCTCTTGAGCTGCAGGAAATACCCGTACACTTTTATCTTCTTGATGCAATTGGATCAAACAAGTAAATTACCAACTGGCATGGCAACTATATTGGAAGGCAAGTTCACAACAAACATCTCGGCATTGCAAATTGCAAATCAAAAAAACTCTCCTTCTTATGCATTGAACTTGATAATGGTATTGAAACCCTCTGATATCGTTGATTTTGAGAACAAACAGGTCTTGAATAAGGTCAAGTTCAACAACTTGTTGAGAATTACGTATCACGACTCTCTAGCAGAAGATATCGGTTCCAAAGATGATAGCGAGAAGCAGCAAGACATTCTGAAATATGCTTCTTGGCTAGATGATCATTATGAAAAGTTGTTATCAAATTAGCTGACCAACTCCACTAGGAAGCAAAACTCTTGTAATGTCTGATCCAATGACGAGTCTATAGGGTCTCTAGATGTGTTGACGAAATTACTTAGCGAGGGGAGTATGGTGGACAATCGCAAGGCCAACGATCCAATCCATACAGTGAGGATGGTGTCGTGGTGAATGTATAGTACATAGGTTAGAATTGCACTTAATATGATAAAATAATGTGAAATCAAAGTTGAAATCAAAGTTGACGAGTAAAATTTCAAATTTGTAATGAAACCAGTTTGGAATCTGGTGGTGATCTTTTTGAACAAAGTGCCTGACTTTGAGTTCATGTTTACTGCCGTTTTATTCAACCTTGTCATCCAATTATTCATCTCCTGCACCTTCAACTCACATGAAATGATGCGTTTTTCGTATTTACGTTTCAAGTTCTTGGCCTCTTTGTCGTTGTACTCGTTCAATTTCTTGATGTAGTTTTGCAATTCCAACATGACTCTTTCAAGGTCCAGGATTCTTTGCTTCTTTTCTCGTAGTTCGTTGATAGGGGACTGCTGAATGGTGGGTGCTGTGGCCACTGATGCTGCGGCCACTGGTGCTGCTTTTTGCTCAGGTTTGGGTTTGTTTTTCACTGGTCTGTCATTGAAAATGTCTCTAGTCAAATCGTCGTGGTGATCGTTCTCCTGTTTAACTTTTCGCGACAGCTGAGGGAACAAGTTCTTTGAAATGTCTTTTTTAGAAGCATTGTTTTCAAATACAGGAGTGATCTTGGGGGTCTTTTTATGAGGGGAATAAATCACTTGACATGCGTCTTCTTCGTCTTGTGTATCGAGTTCCAATTCGTCATGTTCCGCCAGTTTCTCAGTTTCACATTGGTGGTATAAAGTTTCTAAAGAGTCGCCAGTTAATCTCTCGAATAGGTATTCAATGTCGGTTTGCTTGTCAAGAACGACTCCTGGATTGCTCGATAAGAACTCATTGATGGTGCTTAGGCTAGTAAGGTCGATTTTCAACTCGTTGCCGAGCTTCGAATACAACTTGATTGCATTTTTCGACTCGAGGATCCCTGATTTGGTATATTGGCGCCATAATTGGTCGATGATATTGGATAGAGTCATACCATGTAGTTGGATGTGTTTGGAATTAGTCTTTTGGGTCTGTGTCTGCTTTTTTATGTTATCGACTCAACTCGCCGTATGATTTCCAATTGAATTAGTATGGGTTCTGATGTAGTAAACTCGATTCAAGATCCATTCGAGTGATAACTAACAAAAATAACAGTCAATATTGATTAACAATTCAATTCTAACGGTCAATTAGATCAATTCTTAGTTCTTGTTATTTCTGAAGTTTCATCAACTCTTATCAATCCTCAATCTTTTCAAAACTTATAAATCCTTCAATTATCAATTAGAATAGATCAATTCAACAAACCGCCAAACATCAATTGGATCAAATTTATTTTTATTTTCCTTTTTACTTTTTTATTTTACTTTTCACTTCTTTGCATTTTCTTTTCCACTTCTTCTCACTTTCCACTTTTCACTTTTCACTTCTTCAACTGCTTCATTCACTCAAATAGATCCAACAGATACCAATTGAACAATACCGCGCAGCATGGGGATCTTCAGCAAACAAGTCAAAGTGGAAACCACTTCGCAAGAACCAATCGAGGACTTACCAGTACACAAAGCGGGCGGGAACTCCACCATTGTCGAGCCTCCAACCCTGGAAGCGGAACCCTTGTTGGCAAATTTCATAGCGGATCTGCCTCAGGCCACCTATTATATCGACTCCTCTCGCAACGCCAACGAGAGTCTTTTGTGTAGACAGAAACAGGAGGGTGGACAGACTTGTATCAAGTTGGCTTACGACTATGCTCAGTTGTTCAAGACAATGCAACTGTTGGACTTCTTCTGTGCCCTGCCAGTACACAAAGTCGAGGCCCAATATTTCGAATGTAGAAAGATATCTTGATATATTTAGATCCCTTACAGATCTTATTCAGATCACGTTCAGATCACGTTTAGATCCACTTTCATACCATTGACTGATATGAATCTTGTTCACTTCTTGATCCATTTATTCACTTCTGAATCTCCTTTATTCACTTCCATCTCCGGTCACTTCCTTCTGTATATAGTTGCTACTATTTAAAAGCTCAAAAATAAAGATGAACCCTTGTGACGAGTATATTCTAATTGTATCCGGATCTCTGTAGTCACGTACAATCCAATCTATACGGCAACCCCTTCAACCCCTCAACCCCCAGCAACTTCTCTCACCATTGCCACTTTGCCTTCCCTGACGCCCACCTCATCGCTTGCCATTTGGTCGTGCGCCGGGTGCCAACCTCATCGCTAGTAAACTCCCTCGGGGTTCTTCCTGCATGAAAAATCTTTCAATAACACAGTTAGTCATCAGACAGCGGCAAATATCTCACGACTCAGGTATATATATATGGTTTTGCAAATTGTCATCACGTTGCCTATAGCCTACTTGATCATGTCATCCAGTTTTATCAAAAAATTCATACGAAACTTTGCCATGAAACCGTCAAACACACCCGTGTTGATTGAAAAGATCGACAATAAACCACCATTTCTCATGTTGGCATCGATAGGGAATCCGGAAAAGGGCTACAAAGGCACCAGACATTCCGTGGGGCACATGGTTTTGAAGGAAATAGCCTCCAGGCACGGGTTTTCCACAGAGATCAAGCTTGGAAAGTCCAGTAAATTCCTCGCCAACGATTATAGACCTGAAATGCTTCTCTACGAATCGCCAAGTTATATGAACACTAGTGGTAAAAACGTAAAAGAGGCCTGGACAAGTGTCTTGAACAGTGCCAAACTGCTGCAGTACACTCCGGTACTCGTTGTGCTCCACGACGAACTCGATTTGGGCTTGGGCAAGGTGAAAGTCAAGAAGCAGATGTCGTCTCATAAGGGCCACAATGGGCTAAGATCAATAAATAGTTATATGGGAGGCGGATTCGTAGGGGTATCTGTAGGTATAAGCCGGCCCGAGTCGAGAAACCCGTCGGAAGTGGCAGATTACGTGTTGAGCAGGTTCCCGTCGAGCGAAGTCGAGGTGATAAAAGGCAGTGTGGTGGAGAAAGTCGAGACGATCATCCAAGAGATGCTTGAGAAGGAGAAGTATATATATGAGGTGAATGAGAATCTGCGAAAGAAGGTTTAGAATGGAGACCAGAGGGATGTGGGATGGAAATAGACCATAGAGTGTGGAGTAGAGTAGAGTATAGGATAGTGTATTGTAGTGTAGTGGATAGTGTATACTAGGGTGAAGCACGAGTATCGTGTAGTTAGATTATAATATAGAATGAATTCACCAGGAGAACGCACTGCGGAGTAGAGTTTGTTGAGAATAGATCTGGTACGAATGTAGAGTGAATGATAATACTAGCAGTAGATCCACAGTGCACCAGATCTGAAAGGTTAGAAAACACAGATCGGTAGTCGAGCAGAAGAACCAGATGAGCAGAGATATAGATCATTCGACAGAACCATGAACTAATATTGGAGAATCTAAGACGAGTTACACAAGATCGATAGAAGATTTAAACAGTGATACAAGATGCAAATTATAGTATAAGATATAATTACTAGTATTCGACGTAAATCATAGTATAAGATACAAATTATAGTATAAGATATAAATTATAGTATAAGATATAAATTATAGTATAAAATATAAATTATAGTATAAAATATAAATACTAGTATAAGATATAAATTATAGTATAAGATATAAATACTAGTATAAGATATAAATAGTATAAGATATAAATACTAGTATAAGATATAAATATAAGATATAAATACTAGTATAAGATAAAAATTATAGTATGCGATATATATCATATGAAATATTCCAACATAAGATCACAGATCATAATACAATATAAACTATATAACATATAAACTATAGATCTTAGCACAAGATAAAATTCTTATGCAAGATATTCGTTATAGTACAAGATGCAAATCATAATACACGGCATAAAGTACAATACGAAATACAATGCAGAAGATAAATACAACGACTCCCCGTCTGCCTGGCCTCTGCCTGGCCTCTGCCTGGCCGTTACCCGATCCCAGCGCCACACCTCAAGCTGCGCCAAAAGCAGAAAACTGGCACTGAGCTCACGGCGTAAGGCTTTTCCGTTTTCTCTTGTTTTGTAAAGCCTAACAAGGCAGACGGCACCAGGCGAAGAAACACCTGACGAGGAAGGTGAGAAGAGAAGAGGTGACGGTGAAAAATAGAACTTGAAAAAAAGTATCGGATCAATCGCACAATCGCACAATCGCACAATCGCACAACGGCCATCCAAAATCTCGTCAGCTCCCATGGTCCACCAGGACCCCTTCCTCATCGCCTATCGATCACCCCACTTGATAGGCAGGCAAGCCCTAGGGCACAGAGAAAAAAAAAATTTCAAAGCACACGGCCTGAGTGCATTTACTGAGCAAAGAACCACAGTTTTTTTTGCCCTTTGGCCTATTGGCGCCTTGGGCAAAAGGCATCGAGCTGCTAAGCTAAGATGACAAAGAAGAGCATTGGCATTAATTCCAGCTATCTTCTGAGCAATTGTCTTGCCTCGAAAGTTGTTGAAAAAAACTATAAATACCAAGTAATCCAATAATCTCATCTATTTAAACCACTCAAAACACCCCATCAACCTCGTAACCATGTCCAGCTTCAAAAAGGCGCAGCCTGTTGCTAAAAACATCTTGCAACTCATTGGCAACTCGCCTTTGGTGAGACTCAACAAGATCCCGAAAGAGTACAACTTGAAACCGCAGGTTTATGCCAAAGTTGAGTTGTTCAATGCTGGTGGATCCATCAAGGACCGTATCGCCTTGCGTATGGTGGAAGAGCTGGAGAAGAAAGGCTTGATCGAGCCGGGAAAGAGCACTTTGATCGAACCAACCTCCGGTAACACGGGTATTGGTCTTGCCTTGGTGGGTGCAGTAAAAAATTACAGAACCATCATCACCTTGCCCGAGAAGATGTCCAACGAAAAAGTGTCTGTCTTAAAGCTGTTAGGTGCCGAAATCATAAGAACCCCAACGGAGGCTGCCTGGGACTCGCCGGAGTCTCACATTGGAGTAGCCAAGAAGTTGGAAAGAGAGATCCCAAACTCCATCATTCTCGACCAGTACGGTAACGAAAACAACCCTTTGGCCCATTACTATGGGACTGGGGCTGAGATCTGGGAACAGACGGAAGGTAAGGTGAAAGTAGTCATTGCCGGTGCGGGAACTGGAGGTACCATCACGGGTATCTCCAAGTTCTTGAAAGAGAAGAACCCGGACATTACAATCGTAGCTGCCGACCCTGTAGGTTCCATATTGGCCGTGCCAGAATCGTTGAACAAGACCGATGTCCAACAGTACCAAGTGGAAGGTATTGGGTACGACTTTATTCCAGAAGTGTTGGACAGGCCTGCTGTAGACAAATGGTACAAGACCGAAGACAAGGAAAGTTTCATCTTGGCCCGGAAATTGATCAGCGAGGAAGGTATCTTGGTGGGTGGTTCTTCAGGAAGTGCCTTGAGTGCCACGATCAAGGCCATCAGAGACTTGGACTTGAAAGAAGACGATGTAGTTGTATTTGTATGTCCTGACTCGATCAGATCTTATCTCTCTAAATTTGCAGACGACGACTGGATGGAGTTCAACGGCTTCTTGGAGGAAGACACCAAGCAAAAGAACTTCAACGAGGTGTTGTCCAGTTACACCATCAAGGACTTGAACTTGCCTCCTGTCGTGTCTGTCACCGAAAACACCACCATCACCGATACTATCAAGATCTTGCAAGACCATGGTTTCGACCAATTGCCTGTCTTGTCCTCGAGTAACGACAAGTTGTTGGGTATTGTGACCTTGTCCAACATCTTGAAGAACACCAAGTCTTTCAAATCGCAAACCATCGAAGAAGTGTTCTTTGATTTCAGGAACTTGAAAGATTTCGAGAAATCCAAAGACATCAACGTTGATTCTTCAAACAAGAGAAGAACTTTCCAGTTGATCACTCCAGCAACGACGTTGGACAAGTTGAATATTTTCTTCGAGAACAATTCCAGTGCCATTGTCACGGACTCCGCAGGTGGCAGACCGTTACACATTGTCACCAAGGTGGATTTGGTTTCGTTCTTGGCCTCTAAGGGTGAGTTTAATTAGGAATCAAGTATTTGTGAGTAGAGTTACTTTGAGTAGCTGGCTTTGTATATTAATTGAAGAAATAGATTTGATTTATATTAGAGTGTAGATATAGGTGATGAGTAGGTGACGAGCATGTGCTATGTACTTGGTGTTTCAATTAACCCAAAAGTACAATAATCCATAATCCATAATCCATAATCCATAATCCATAATCCATAGTCATATCTCAATAGCCCAATATACTCTCCTCTCAACATCGTAACACCACTTATATAGCAAAAATCAACCAAGTGAAAAGTTGAAGTGAAAAATTCAAATGGAAAATTACTTCAACCGCTGTTCGAACCAAGGTCAAGAGTGAGAGAAGTACACTACAAGCGGCTAAAAGACATCAATCTCACCGCCATCACACAGCACACAGCCTCACTATTTCCATCATAGAATCCACATCACGTCTCATCAGATCGGTTAACAATTTGACCTCAAGAAGCTTGTGTCAGATGTCCCACACCACCAAATACTTCGATATTGGCGTCAACTTGACGGACCGCATGTTCCATGGCGATTATAGGAACAAAAACTACCATCCACCGGACTTGGAGGCCGTCTTGGAAAGGGCCAAGACCTTCAATGTGAGGAAAATCTTGGTCACCGGGTCTTCTTTACTGGAATCCGAGTTGGCTTTGAACATTGCCAAAGATCCAAAGCATGCCAATTTCTTATTCTCAACTGTTGGTGTCCATCCTTGCACAGTCGGAGAAATTGCGAAATGTGAGGACGAGAGCCTCTATTTGAGCCAGTTGAAACTGTTGACCGAGCGTGGCAAAAGCCAAGGTGTCGTAAAAGCTTTTGGGGAGATCGGACTAGACTACGACAGACTCCATCACACTCCAGCAGAGGTGCAACGAGAATATTTCGAGAAACAGCTATTGATAGCGTGCGATGTGGACCTTCCCTTGTTCTTGCATATGCGGGCAGCTTGCGATGACTTCATCGACATCATCAGGCCGTTCATCGAGGGCACCAGAGCCGACGGGAAGGTGCTAAAGAAGAACGGTGTCGTCCACTCGTTCACTGGAACGTTGCAAGAGTTGGACAAGTTGTTGGAATTGGGGTTCTATATAAGCGTGAACGGATGCTCGTTGAAGACCGAGCAGAATTTGGAAGTGGTGAAACGCATCCCATTAAACAAGTTGCTCATCGAGACCGATAGTCCATGGTGTGAGATCAGACAGTCATCTGCTGCATACAAGATGATCTCGCCTTACCCAAGCAAGTTCTATCCAAAGCTCACCACTGTAGATGAGTCCTTTGTACAGCAGCCTGCGGCTGTGGCAAAGAAGAAGAACGGCCCGGTTTTCAAATTTGACAACTTCCTTCCAATCACTTCCATCAAGAGAGATCAATACCACAAGTATATTGAGAACTTAAAAGACAAAGAGATCACGCCTATTGGAGTCAACGCCCAGCCTTTGATCAAGTCCAGAAATGAGCCTTGTTTCGTTGGATATGTAGCGGAGATCGTGTCCAAATTACATGAGGTGGACCTGGATTTGGTCATCGAGACATGCTGGAAAAATAGTTGTCATTTATTCGAAATAGATCATGAGTAAATGGCATTTGCAACTAGAGGGGTTAGTCAAATAGTGATAATGGTAGTAATAAAATTATAAAAAATATAAAGACAAAGGTGGTTGTGATATTGTATAAAGTAAAAAAGGTTGTAAGTCATCAATTATAATTTGGTACGAGCTTCGGTGGTCAAATTGAACTCTCTCAACGTGAAGCCAAGCCTCTTGGGCCAATGAGTAAAATAGTGGAAGAAGTTGACAGAAACTCCATATCGAAGAAATGGCATAATCAAAATAATAAAAATGAAAAAAGGTGAACCAAACAAGTTGTGGTGATCGTGATGGGGATAAAACTGAAAGCTATGGCATAAACATAATGAGTAATAAAATGAGGTCAAATTGGGAAAGAATGGGGACGATAAAATAAAAAAGCTTGTAATACAACATTTGGAAATGATTGACGAGTTCAGGGACATCCTAAGCGAAAAGATGCGACAAAACAAAATGAGAATGGACAAAGTGGAGATGAGATTAAATCAAGTCAAATCAAGTCAAATCAAATCAAATCAAATCAAATCAAATCAAATCAAATCAAATCAAATCAAAATCAAATTCAAATCAACCAAAAAACATGTCAAATCAACTAAATTCAAAAATCAAATAAAAATAAATTCAACTAATAAAATAAAATACAATTCATCATCAAAATGGAATTTTAATGCCAAAATATTATTAACTCTTTCTCTTTCTTTTCATATTCCTGTTTAAGCTTTATTCGGACGTTACCTTCTTCCCCATTCCACTTCTTTTCTCGGAACCTTTTACTTATTCTGACTCTTTGGAATCCTCTTTGAGTTCTTCTATCTTGGCATGGTCATCTGCTGCTACTTCTTCGCCTTCTTCCTCTTCTTTCGTCTCGTCATCCTCCTCTCCAGCTCCCCACAACGAACTCAACATCGACGAGGCAGACGAGGCATCTAAGTAAACCACGCCGTTTTCAGCTCTAATTGGACGGTTGCGGTACATGTTATGTAAGGCTGTCAAGTCCATGGAATATTGCAGATCGCCGTCCCCAAAAGCCTCACCACGGCCCGAGTTGGACGACGAGTTGGCCTCCTCGGCATACTCGGTGGCTCTGCCACCTCTCTCGTCGTCGGCATGCTGTGACAACTTCTCCTCGATGGTGGCTCCGTACAACATCACCGACAACTCGTCAAATGGCACACTTATCGAGCCCACCTGGTTGTTGATTTTGTTGATCATGAAGTCGTACCACTCGTCTAAAGTTTGGTTTTCTTGCAATAAGGCAACTATACAGATGGACATGTTGTCGCAACCGATGCCGGAACCGAGCGAAGATGGGGCCAAACAGACGTCCATGATGGAGTTGCTGATGTCCTGCAACGATTTCCTCTCAAAGATACCTCTTCTGACCAGCTCAACCACCTGCTGCGAGGACAAACAGTCCCATATACCGTCGCAGGCCAACACGACAAACTCGTCCTTTGGCAAGTAGATGTTGTGTTCAATGATGTCCGGGTCCGCAGTGACGATCTGGTCTTCTGGAGGGAGGTTAACAGACTTCTTGAACTCCAAATCACCAATGGCTCTGGACAAGGCCAAGTTGCCCATGACTCTGCTAGCGTCTACAAAGCCCCCGGCAGCGTATATCCTTGTACGTTCACCCTCGTTGGAAGGTTTGTGGTCGTAGGACAAGGCCTTTGCCTGCCCGTCTATGGACATGATTACTCTGGAGTCACCTGCATTACCACAGATGATCTTGTTACTGGTGATGATGACACTTGTGGCGGCACATCCACTCTCGTCGTGCATCGTTGGCGGGTCGTTGATGATGGCAAAGTCGCAATTTATGAACCCCTGTTTCAAGGCCTTGGCATAGTTCTTTTCTTTGAACCCTTCCGTGTCTTTTATGATCTTGTGCAAGTTTTCTCCGGTGAACAAGGCCACTTTGTCGCCTCCATGGCCGTCGTAAACACCGAAAAAGGCCACAGGCTCCTCGGTTTCGGTGTCCTCGTTCAAGTTCAAGATCGTCGCATGGCTGTCCTCCATTGTCACTCTCCAGCCTTGCATACACGACAACCCATACAGAAGCGTCTTGCCGGCACCACTCTCTGGTGTCTTCACGGTGATTGGGTGACTAAGAATTTGTCCCATAGTTGCTGATTATTTCGTTTTGCTAAGATGCTCTGGCGCGAATGCGATCCCTCGGTGTCTCTTTTAAAGCCTTCCTGTATTTTCAAATGATTGATCACTAGACCTTTCGCCACTCCCAAGTTGCTTCAATCTCCACTTGTTCAGTTTCCATTTCGATTTATTTTTTTTCTGAGGAAAAAAAAATCGAAAGAAAAAAAAAAAAAAAAATTTTCTCCACTGTGAGACGCTTTCGTGCGTTTGGAGTCGTGGTTTGGGGGTGTTTCACGGTGAAATAGGTGACAGAGGGAGTGAGAAGAGTGGATAACGTGAGGAACGTGGGTGATAGTGATTATTTGTTAGTGATTGTGAGTACTGTGAGTATTGGTAGAACAGTAATATGGCACGAAAACTAAAAAGCAAGTTCTCTGGCAAGAAGGCAGGGTCCTTGAAGCTGAAGCTTTTAGCCCTCCAAGAGTCGGAGTCCAAGAAGACGAAATCAAAAGTAGACGGTGATAAGGATAAAAAGCAGAGCGGTAGCCAGACCGATAGCCAGACCAATGGCCCCAATACCAACAAAAAGAGATCCACCGATAAAAACCTTGTCTTCATTCCCTTCGAAGAAGACGACAAAGTGCTTCTCATCGGAGAAGGAGACTTCACTTTTGCGAAAAGCATCGTGCAAGAGGGCATGGTGCCGCTGCAAAACGTCATGGCCACCTCGTACGACTCCCTCCCAGAGTTGCAACGCAAGTACAAGGACAATATCGACGAGGTGTTGCACTTTTTGCACTCCAACAACGTCCACCTCCTGCACGAGATCGACGGCCAGCTGCTAGTGAAAAGTCTCAACTTGTCCGAGAAGAAGCCACTGAAAAACCGGCACATCTTGAACGATCTCGATATCAATGTGATCATGTTCAACTTCCCGCACACGGGCAGCGGCATCAAAGACGTAGACAGGAACATCAAACAGCACCAGGAGTTGCTCGTGGGTTTCTTCCAATCTTGTAACCAGTTCTTCACTCTTTTGCGTAACACTAGTCAAAATCTGAATCTGTACATTGAGAAGAAGCCCAAGGTGATACTATCCTTGTTTGAAGGCGAGCCTTACGACAGTTGGGGTGTCAAGAAGATCGCAAAGAACTTCAATTACAAAGTGCAACGGTCGGGCAATTTCAATTGGTCCACCTTCAAGTCGTATCATCACCGTAGAACCAACGGCACTTTGAAAGACACGTCTACGCCTGTGTTACAAAGAAGAGCGAGAATCTATGTATTTGAGCCGTTTGTGGAGGCCGACTTGCCGAAGAAAAAACGACTGGACGGTGACGACTCGGATGGTGAATGAGTGGTACGGCTCTGTACTTGGCAGGGTGTTTACTCTACAACGACAGAATGGCCTACTGGCGTTCTCTATATTGTTTTGCATGTTATTACTTCATACTGTACCTGAAATATGTACCTGACATACTTCAATTATGTACTCTACATATTATTTCCACTCCGGCAGCAACAGAATGGTCTACTTGTGTGCTGTTTTGTATCTTATTATTTCAAATATGTTTCTGATATACTTCAAATTGTATACTTGATATAATAATTTCGCTTCTACAACGATATAATGCCCTACCTATGTGCTGCTTTGCATCGTATCACCTCAATTAGGTACCTGTGTTCCTACAGTTGCCTACTCGTGCTCTATTATATCCTCCATCTTATTATGTACCTGACATAGCATGTCCTATATAATCACTCGCCCAGCTCATGTTGGGAACACCTTGCTGATCTCACTGCTCAGAAACACCTCATTACTCAACGGGTCCTTGAAGCTGAAATTGCCCAAGTACTTCAAATCCTCAAAGATCAAGTCCTCGTTGAAATTCTCTCGCTCAAAGTAGTTCTGCAACCCGTTGGAGTCCGATTCCAGATCAGACTCCCAGTTCAACTCCGACTGCGACTCCGACGAGCTCGACTCGGGCGAGATCGAACTCACGTCGTGCATGCTGGCCTCGTGCGAGCCGTACTCGCCGACATCGAGCTCCTCTTCCTCTACAATCTCGTCCTCCACAAGTTCCTCGCCGTCGTCCTCCTCCTCTTCATCTTCTTCTTCCTCCTCCTCTTCAGAGTCCTCGTCGCTGTCCTCGTCACTGTTCTCATCGGTGTCGTCCTCCGACCGGTTTCGCATCGAATTCACTACATTGCGGCTCCTAACACCAGCACCACGGCGCTGGCCGTCGCTGTCGTTGTAAATCTGCTTGTAGAGCCTCTTGTTACGCCTCGTGCTCACGAGTTGCACCGAGTTCCGCGATTTCCGTTTCTTGGTCTTGCGGTAGCTCG
This sequence comes from Nakazawaea ambrosiae, assembly GCA_024271865.1. Classification (NCBI taxonomy): domain Eukaryota; kingdom Fungi; phylum Ascomycota; class Pichiomycetes; order Alaninales; family Pachysolenaceae; genus Nakazawaea; species Nakazawaea ambrosiae. The sequence goes on along the minus strand of JANBXG010000004.1, from coordinate 428,173 downwards.
CGTGGAGCGCCAATGGCAGCCCCGTTCCAGAGGCAGACATCACTTTCAAGCTCTCGTTCAACTTCATCAACTGGTTCAACTGGTAGATGTGGCCGTTGGGCAACATCACCGGGTTGTTGAAGATGTTGGACACCACCTGGTGCGAGTACGGGAGCGATCGGGACAAGTACTTCAACTCTAGCGAGCAGATGGGGCACGTGTTCAACGCTTTCACCAAGAGCTGCTGGTCGTCCTCCTTCTGCAAGAACTCGTCGAACGAGATCTCGTCCGGGGACACTTTCGGCTTGTGGAAAAGGTCCTCGTTGCAAGTCTTGGTCTTCAAAGCAGCGATCCCCGTGCTCAACAACACCAAAAAGTCCAAATTCTGGTTGATCCCGTAGAGCTGGTTGTAATTGTAGATGAAGAAGTCGGCCAACTTGTCCCATTTCTGCGACGAGTACAAGCTCATGCACCGGGCAAAGAAGTTGTCCTTGAAGTTGCCGTCCTCGTTCAGCTCTGGGTCGTAGTAGTCCAACGCAGAGGGTTCCTTCTTGTTGTGGATGATCAGCATGAACTTGGAGTACACCGATTTGTGGTAGTTTTCCACATTCTGGCGGCTCTCCGTCACGCCAAACAACCGTTGCAGGTCGAGCGAGTCGTAGATCAACAACCGGGCAGCGTCTGTCAACTTGGCCAACATCTCCTCGTCGGTGCTGGCGAGAAACTGCGCCGGTGGTTCTCTTTCCGACGAGAGTGTCAGTGAACTGGTGGCTGAGGAAGTGTCTACGGCAGCCGTTGGGGATACATTTTGAGTCAAATTCATGAGATCTGACAATTTGGGTTTACTTGTGGAGAAATCGATCTCTTCCTCCTCGCCAATTCTGTTGATTAGAAATTTTTTAGACAACTCAATGCTGTCGTAGATCCGGTGCTCTTTCAAGAGCTCAATAAACTTCTGGAAATAGGTCTCGAACTCCAAGTTTTCACCATTGCTATTGTTCAATTTGGCCAAATTCTTCTTGTTCAGGTCGCACCACTTGATCAACACATCCAAATTCTTCTTCTCCTTGATCTCTTTATAGATCTCGAGTCCTTCCTCGATAACGTCCCGGTCGACCAACTTCTCGAGTCCCTTCTGGGTCAACAACCCGTATCCAACGTCGATGTGGCCCGTCCGGATCAAGTAATTACTGATGGTCAAGTCGATCTGTTCTCTGTACCATGGGGTCAATTCTCTTAGTAGGTCATCTGGCGATGAGTTGGTGCCACTTTTGGCCACGATCAGCTCGAATTCCATCACTTTGGACATCCGCATTTGGAGTCTTTCAACGTACTCGTTGTGTTTTGCAACCAAGCCCTTCAAATTCTCTAGAAACGATTCGTAGTTCTTGACAATCTTCAGAAACGAGTCCGCTTTATTGGGGACATTGGACTCGATCAACCGGTTGATGTTGAGTAGCAAGGTCTGGTTCTGTCTTTCCACGGTTTTGGAGATGGTCTTGTGGTTTTTCTTGATCAATTCCAAGGGGACTTTGAATGAGGACTTCATGAGTTTCAATTGGAAATTGAGGGAAGGGATGATCGATTCCGATTTATTCATTTTGGTGAGTTATCATGGACAGTGTATCGGTAGAGGGGGGGGTGAATATTGGTAAGAAAGTAGTGGGTGATTTGGTTGATAATGGTATTGGTTGATAGAGTTGATTGATATTCGTTGATTGTAGTGGTTGATTGTAGTTAGTTGATTGATATCAGTTGATTGTAGTAGTTGATTGTAGTGGTTGATTGTAGTTAGTTGATTGATATTGGTTGTTCAATAGTTTGTTGATCGGTAGTACTCAAGTATTGATCACTTAATTGTAATCAGTCAAATTAATTAATAAATTATCGGTGATCAATCAGTGATTAACGATGATTAACCCTTGGTGATTAACGTTATTAATAAATAGTAATGGGTAAGTACTCAATGATTACTTTATCAATGATTAAATATTTAATCAATAATTAATTAATTATCACTTAATCAATGCCACAATCAATTACAACTAACTACTCATTAATCACTAAATCATCTCAATTTCTAATCAAATCCCTAGTTTACCAAAGAAAAAGTTCAACTACTAAGAGAAAGATATTGTCCATGACATATGCGCCTGGCACAGTGCATCTGTGGCCCGCACCAGCGATGTTCTCGTTTTGGTGGACTTGTCACTACTATCTTGCAGAAAAAGGTGTATGCACGAGGTGTTAAGAACAGAGTGCCATATTCTGCGGGCCTAGTCTTGGAGTCTTGATGTCTTGATGTCTTGGTGTCTTGGTAGTCTTCGTAAGTCTTGACTGGTCTTGACTGGTCTTGACCGGTCTTGACCTGGCCCGATCTTCAACTGAACCCTCTTGTTGTAATCTAGGCTAGACTTTACTTACTTTTCAACTCTTCTTATTTCAAACCACTGTTTGAATAGCTTCTTTAACTCTTTAGTTACTCTTCACTTTCTCTTGAGTTACTCTTTAACTGCTCTCTCTTTACTTTTCAAATACTCTTCAAATACTCTTCAAATCCTCTTTAAACACTCTTTACTCACTCTTTACTCACTCTTTAATTACTCTTCAATGACTCTTTACTCACTCTTTAACTCCTCTTTACTCACTCTCTACTTACTTTTACTCGCTCTTCTCTTTAGTCACTTTTCACTTACTCTTTACTTACTTTTCACTTACCCTTTACTTACTTTTCACTCTCTCACTTCTCACTTCCCTTCATACCGTTCTCTCTACCATTTACTCTCTTATCAAAACTGAATAATATTGTTCTAGATAATTTATATAACCGTATATACCAAGTACATACTTATAATATGAATTGCGGATGGCTCCTCTTTCTTCGTAATGACATTCTTTCAAGAACAAGTGCTAACCACTCGAAACCTGCAAAAGATGAAAACAAAAAGGTATTAAAGAGTCTTCAACGACCTTACCCCACGAATAAATAACGACAAATAAATATAATCAAAAAAAAAACTGTTTTAATGTTTGTTCATTCTTCTCAACTTGCAACTGCACAACTCTCTATCACCCTCTTCGTATCTTTCTTACGTTTTATATATCATATATTCTTCTCTATCATTACAATTTACTCAAGATGGCCTCGGTGAACTCGGTGGTGGATGAAGAACCTCCAATGTCCTTGGTGGTGTGGGTGGCCTCGGCCAAGACGTCGTAGGTGGCCTTGGAGATGCTGTCGGCGTAAGAGTCCAAGCCCAAGTGTCTCAACAACAAGGTGGAGGACAAGATCATGGCAGTTGGGTTGGCCTCGTTCTTGCCCTTGATGTCCAAACCAACGTGTCTGCATCCTGGCTCGAAGACGGCGTAGTCTCTACCAAAGTTGGCACCTGGAACCAAACCTGGACCACCAACCAAACCGGCACCAATGTTGGACAAGATGGAACCGTATAAGTTAGGGGTGACCATGACGTCGAATTGTTGAGGCCATGAGACGGCTTGCATGGAAGCGTTGTCGACGATCATGTCGTTGACCTTGATGTTTGGGTACTCGGCAGCACCGATGTCCTTGACGGTTTGTCTGAATAAGCCGTCACCCAATTTCATAATGTTGGCTTTGTGGATGGCAGTGACGGTTTCTCTCTTGTTCTTGTTGGCAAAGTCAAAGGCAAATCTGGCGATTCTCTCGGTCTTGAACTTGGTGACGATCTTCAAACTCTCAACGACACCTGGAACGGATTGGTGCTCCAAGCCAGAGTACTCACCTTCGGTGTTTTCTCTGACAAGGACAAAGTCAATGTCGTTCAATCTGGATGGAACACCTGGGATGTTCTTGACCAAGACCAACGAGGCGTAGATGTCCAACTCCTTTCTCAAGGCAACGTTCAAGGACTTGTTGACGGCGTCGGTTGGGGTGTACAATATACCTTTCAAACCAACCTTGTTTCTCTTCAAAGAGGTGATGGCATTTTGGATCTGTTCGGCCTTGTTTTCGGTGTCCAAACCACTGACTTCAACGGTCTCGAATTCAACTGGCACATTGACCTTGGCGAAGATCTGTTGGACAGAGTTGGTGATCTCCTTACCAACACCATCACCTGGGATTAAGGTGACTGTGTACTTACCGCCAACTTTCTTTGGTAATCCGGAATCGGAGGCAATGGAAGCAAACGATCTCTTTGGGATGTTTAAGGCTTGTCTCTTGGCAGCTTGGAACATTTTGCGTGTGAATGACTATAGGTATATGTGTTTGACAAAAACAAATATCGCTTGGTTAGATTCGAATTCTACTGGTTATTAAACTGGAATCCTTTAAAGTCCAAATTCCCTTTTTTTTTATTTATAATTCACAAATGACGATCAAATTGAAAAAAAAAAAAATTCAAAATCAAAGCGAAAATCAAAAAGCAGCGATTTTTCTGGTTTTTTTTTGGTTTTTTTGCAAATTTCGGTTCCGTGATTTTGATTTCCTAGTTGGGTGTTTCTGATTTGGGCAGTGTAGTGGTGTAGTAGTACAGGGATCGGTATTGTGTTGGATCAGAGTTAAGTTGGTGTATAGCGGAGTAGGATTTATCTAGTGGAAATGAGTGTGGACTCGTGTGTAAAAGGATCGTATGTGTCATTGCTCCATGGCCTCAATGCAACATATTGTGCAATAGTATTTCTGTACGTTGTAGGATTTTATTTTCCCGAATCCGATAATGTCCATACAATTTTCAGATTTTTGACTTCTTGGAAAGCCGGTGCAATTTGATACGGGAAAGTATATAATAGTGCCCGGACTCTGGCTGTTCTGGAAGCTGGTGTAGGTCAACACGTTGTGAGCCAGCTAAAGATTCTACCGTTGTATTGAGACTCTTGGAGTGGCACAAGTACTATGAGCTTAGCTGTGCTCAACTGTGCTTAACTGTACTTAACTGTGCTTAACTATGTGAGCTTAACTATGTGAGCTTAACTATGTGAGCTTAACTATGTGAGCTTAACTATGTGAGCTTAACTATGTGAGCTTAACTATGTGAGCTTAACTATGTGAGCTCAACTATGTGACCTTAACTATGTGAGTTTAACAGTATGCTTAACTATGTACTCTTAATTATGTCTGCTTAACTATGTCTGATTAACTATGTCTGATTAACTATGTCTGCTTAATCATGTCTGATTAACTATGTCTGATTAACCATGTCTGCTTAACTATGTCTGCTTAACTATGTTGTGCTTTTTTACAGCTGCCAAAGACAATGCCTCTAGTCAATTTTTACGATGGTTCCACAGGACATTCACTAGTTGTTCATAAAGAAGATGAGTCAAACCTTGTCCTGTATTTGATGGTACCAAACATAAGTTTGCCAATATTTTGTGCAAGCCCAGGAGAAGACCAACTCAACAAAAAGTCGATAAGATTACGAAGACATAAAACCTATACTATTGTAATTAACATTTTAAACACTATACAACAACTAACGTCTTTTTTTCCTGCTGAGTACTATACAACATTCAAATTCCACTTAACTTGCATGCCAATAACTCACACGTCGTACGCAACGGCTGATTACCTACCATCTCCCGTTCATTTAGGTTTTGGCACTATATTCATCCCAATACCCCACACCTGTTTCTGAACTCCAAACACCTTATCAGTAAGGAAATTATTCTTAACAGGCTCAGACTTGATCAATTGCCATCCCGGCAACTTCTTCAACACGTTCAAGATCTTTGTCTCGAAGTCGTACACCTCGATGAAAATCCGAACAGGCTTGCCGTTGCTCTTGGATAAGTTTCCTTCCTTGATATACATGTCTCTAGCACGCAAATAGGCCCATTGGATAAGATCCTGTTGTAAATCGGTGCTGGCGTAGACTCTGCGGACACCAAGGGCATTGATCTTGACGGCATATTGATCTTCTCTGGAGAGCAGTTCGTCTTTCAGTATAGTGATCACAGCAATTGGGACAGATCTGTAGATTATCACTTGGGTGTTTTCACCTTGCAGGATCAATTTCTTGTACTCGGCAGATGAGTTTTTGGAGGCCTTCTTGTCTTGTTGAGAAGCGGCATATTGGTACTCTTCCTCGGTGTCTGGAAGCAGGGCAAACAGTTTCAAGTCGAACTTGAACACTTCTTCAAGGTTATCACCAACGGAATCGGCCTCTTCTTTCAAGAACTTTGTGAATTCTCCAATCAGGGCAAAACAGATACAAATGATCATCATGGATGCAATGAACATGTAAAAGACCTGGATCTTGAAGTTGGAGTTCTCCATAACTTGACGTAAGGTTCTATATTGAATCAAATCTTGAAATTTGATGTAGATGTATACTGAGATCCCTGCGACCAAGACGGACCAAGTCTTGAAGTTCCAAAACAATTTCTTGGTCAAGTCCGATTGCAAAGTTCTCTTGTAATCTATGATCAAATTGATTGACGCCTGCGATAAGGAAGGTTTCAAATTGCTCAGAAACAATTTAGGGGCCTCTTGATCGCTCAAGGGCTTGTCGAGTGAGTCTTCTTTCTGTATGGCCATGGTGGGATATTGAATTTGGTTTTGTAAGTCCACTTGTTGATTGAGTGGATTAGTTGGCTTCTTTTTTTTTTACCTTTGAATCTCAAATCTCAGTTCAACCCTTCAATTCTTCAACTTCAAATTCTTCAATTCAATTTCAAATTCTGCAATCCTCAATTTTCACTTTTAATTTTTCACTTTTGATTTTTCACTTTTAATTTTTCACTCTCTAAATTTTTGATTTTTCACTTTTATCTTTTCCCTTTTATCTTTTTACTTTTATCTTTTGAACTTGTTATCTCAATCCCAAGTCTAATTCTTTCACCCAAATCGCAAGTCCTATAATGTACATCAACTCTTTCTTCCAATTTTAATCCAGTTCTATTCAATTCTATCCGATTCTATTCAATTCAGTCCAATTCTATTTGATTCAATCCAATTCTCCCAACCTCTTTTTTCCACCTTGTTGTCGACCACCGTTCGTTATCTCTGCCCTTTGCCTTACCTGAAAGGCACAAGAGCCGAGATTGAAAATTTTTTATGCAGATGAGAAGCACAGGACCACGCATAGATAAAGATTGGCATTGCACGTGGTGGTTGTGACGAATGTTTGGGATTATGTAGGGAATGTGGTAGTGTGAGACTGCTCAGGAAGTGTGAGTTTGCGACTGTTCTGATTGTAGGCAAATACTTTGTAGAAAGTAGTGTTATGTGTGGTCTTTACAGTCGATTTTCAATATAAACTCTTCTTGGTTAATTCTGGAGTGTTGTGGATTTTAGGTATGGTGGAGTTTTGAAAAAAGTCATTTCTTTACTTAGCAGATTCCTTGTGTCTGGTGAGGTCAAGTCTCCATTGCTGACTCTTCATTGTCAGTTGTTCAGTCAATTCTTCAGTCAATTATTCTGTATAGTTGATTTTCACTATACTTAATTTTTCACCATACTTAATTTTTCATTCTACTTGATTTTTCACTATAGTCAATTTTTCACTATACTTAATTTTCACTATACTTAATTTTCACTATACCCTATGGTATTCAATCCTTCCCAGTATTTTTGTCAATTCTTGAATAATCAATGTTGACAACGTCTAACGCAACTCTTTCACCTCTACACTTCCTCCTACAACCCTCATATGAACATAATAGATACAAGTTTATTCAATATGTACGTAGATCCCTCTTCAAGTGATCAAAGCCCCTCTATAATAATTGCTTCTCGTATACCTCTTCTTATTCAAGTGGACCCTCACAAATATACTAATGATGTACACCACGATCAGCACAAAAACCCAAAAGCATATCGTCTTGAATTTAGAGAAATAGTACGACAAGGCAGACTCGTGGCCCTTGTACTTGATTTTATTCTCCTCTTTGGTTCTTTTTTTCAATCTCTCTTGCAGTTTGTGGAGTCTCGTCAATGTCCGTCTGCGATTACGTCCGTTTCTCGCAGTTCTCTGTTTCTTGTAAAGTCTGTTTCTTTGCAGCGATGTCACCACATCTGCCTGCTCGTCTACATTCTCATTGCTATTACCGGTTTCCTCTTGCAAATGGTGTTGCAAGTCCTCGTTTATCAGTGTGATCGACTTCACAGCATTGCCTTCGTCGTCGTACAACGCCGACACTTCAAGCAGGTAAATATCTACATTATGCGAAAGATCCCCCGTCTCCCCACTGACTCCAATGAACAGATTTGCAGGTATTATGTCCTTTTGCTCCAAGGTGAAACAGTTTTTCCAATTGCCGTTGTTTCTCAAATCAAAGTCCACCGACAAATACCCGCTCTCTCGCAAGTAGATCAACCTCATTCTGGATTTCTCGCTTCTCACGTTGTGGATCTTGGTCAACGAGCAACCAGCCAACTCGGTGTCCGCTCCGTCGGTGTCCTTATTGTAGTGGCCAGCCTGCCCGTTGTTCAACTGCAAGCTGGCATATGGGAAACCTCTTGCTCTGAACGCCTTGTTCTTGTTGTTTTGGAACGTGTCGATGAACAACCCGATCCCGTTCCAATTGTCTTGCATCCCAAACAGTGTTCCGCCTTGTAAAGGCCTATCCACCAACCATAATGCCATTCCGTCGCCGTAGAGGCCGTTTTTCTGGGCCAGGCCGTGGAGATAAAACTCCAACTCCATCTCGAAAGAGGCGTCGCTTGGGATGCTGGACTTGCTGAACACGTGCCCCGCCTGATGAGGGTGGTCTGCGACGATTCGTATCATGTCGTTGCCGATCATCGTGTTCCCGCCGTTGTTATAATTGTACAACTCCAACGTGGTGGGAGACAAATACGGCCTGGCGAGCTTCAAATCCGATATTGGTCGTCTGTGGATATTGAACTCGTTCTCGTCCGAGGTCTTGTCCCCCTTGAGTATGTCGTTCAACTCCTCGTTCGTATAGGAGCCCGTATCCACCGTCTTGGCTGATCCAAACAGCCAGTTGGTCAACTTGCGAGCGGTGATGAAGAAAGCGACCAACCCGAGAACAAGTATGGCAATACGGCCTTTCGCAAGAGGCCGCTGCCCACGTCGTGTCTGGAAGTCGAACACGTTCTGCGATCCCATGTTAAGGTGTCCAGTTGGATCTATAGTTTTTAGCGCTGTTCAAATTGGATCGCTCATCTTGAGAGCTTCGAGATTTTTCTGATAATTTTTTTTTTTTTGAGAAAAGTCACGTGGCCAAATCAGTCTTCCGAGGCACGCAGAGGGCGATAGCTCGGGCATTGTGATGCGGGAAGGGATGAGACATCGGTGGAGAAGGGATGGGATATTGGTGGAGAAGGGATGGGTTATTGGTGGAGAAGGGATGGGTTATTGGTGGAGAAGAATAGACAGGGAAGGGAAATAGCGATGGTGAAGTGAGGGAAGGGAGCTAGTGTGGATCAGGTAGATAAGACCGAGAAGGAAAGTGAAAAATTAGTGAAAGCAGAAACTAGAGAGAGAAAAAATCGGGAGTAGAAATTTGGGATTAAAAAATCACTGAGACTAGCAAATTAGTGAGAGTAGAAATTTAGGAGAGTAAAAATTTAGGAGAGCTAAAATTTGGGAGAGTAGAAAATTAGGAACAGGAAATTAGTGAAAGGAGTGCGTTATTAGGGGGTAGGAAATGTGAAATTAGAAGAGTGTAAGAGAGCACAATAGAGTGAAACGAAAAGACACAAAAGAAACCAGAACTGAAAACCACAGGCGACTATTAAAATTGATGAGAATCTATAAGGATTTATCCGTAAGAATATATTTGTTAGAACCTATCTCTAGGAATGCTAAGAATCTACTTTAATTGATCACTGTAGATGTAGGCACTAATAACTACAACACGAATTACTATATTGAAGTGTATTCAACTTCAGCGAGGAATAGATTTTTTTATGATTTATAGTGAAGGAGAGCTTAACAAGTGAGAAAAATAGTATAAAAGGGTTGTAGGAGAGCACTATAAAGCACTACAAGCACTACAGTAAAGCACTATAGTAAAGCACTACAGTAAAGCACTATAGGCATTATGGTAAAGTATTATAGTAAAGCACTATAGTAAAGTACTATAGTAAAGCACTAGCAACACCAAAGCACTATAATAGACTGCAAGAAAACTGTAAGACTATAAGAAAGTACTAAAAACTACCTCACATCTAAGTACTCCTCATTAAACTGCTTCACATTAGGTACTTCACATTATAGTACCATGAGAAAGTCACAAAAAACTATAAAAAACTAGTATAGGAAGCTACCATATTATGGAATCATAATGGACTACAGAATCGCTACACTTCAAGAATCACTATTTCAAGAATCACTACTTCTCACTATACGAGTCGCTACTTCTCACTATACGAGTCACTACTCTCACTATACCAATCACTTCTCACTATACCAACCACCACCCCCACTACACCACTTCATTCCCATCCAGCCCCGATGAGCCCCCAAACAAATTTTTGATTCCTTCCTTCTTTTCTATTTACCATTTGCCAAAACAGGAAAATCGCACAGGTCGAAAACATTTTTTCACACAGCAAAGGGGATCTGAGATGATTTCAGGTATTTGTTTGTTTAATAAATAGGGACGGGTTGGCAGAAGAAGTGAGAAACGTGAACATATACACGAAATACACGAAATTAGTTGCTCGGACACTTGAAATACATCAAAACATCCACCATGTCCGATCCCTTCAGTGATTTCAACGGATTGCCCTTGTCCAAGCCCGCCAACTCCTACTCGGCGTCTTCCTCCCCAAGAAGATACGGAGCGGGAGCCGCAGGGTTGGACGACAACTTCACTGCCTCGCCAAACGTCTCGCCCAGACGCAACCAGCTGTCCCCCTCGAGAACCGCCTTGAAATACTCACCAGCGGTGTCTTTTACAAGGAGAAACGAGTTGCCTGGCAGCGACGAACGGTACTCCCGCGCCGCTGAGGAGCCCTCAGGCCCTAGCGAGCGGTCCAAATACACCAGTAGGGAGTCGCCAAAGCGCAACAGACACGAGGTGATCGTCATCGACGAGAACGAAAGCGACGACGACGAAAATGACAACGAGTATGACAACGATTACGACCAGATACGCAGAGGAAGCCCTTCCAGGTTCGGCAGGTCCCCAACGAGAGTGTCCAATCCGAGTCGCGGCAGCTCCGTGATAAACTCAGTGGTGTTGCCGCCGCCAAAACCGATCTTCTCCGCAAAGACATTTGCCGCGGCCAACTTAGACACTGCCAGCCAGGCCGACACGGAGTACAGACACACCAGCAACGGCTCCGGCAGCACGATAGCCGGCTTCGACGACGACAACGATGACAAAGAGGACCTGTTTTCCGACACTTCCTCTGTGGAAGGCGACGACCAGGACACCGTCTACGGGAGAACGAGATCGCACTCCTCGGGAGCACCGTCTGAGTACGACGACGACGACGACGACGTCCATTTCAGAGAGAGCATCGACGGCCACATGTACTACGACTTGCCAGCGGGCCACCAGCCACGGAGATACAAGCACACCACCACGCAGAAGGAGTTCTACTTGCAGAACGGGAACTTGATCCTCGACAACCCGGTGCCTTCCAAGTTGATCCAGTTCTTGCCCAAGAAAGAGAGAGAGTTCAAGTACATGCGGTACTCGGCCATCACCTCGGACCCAGACGACTTCGAGAAGGCCGGTTTCTCTTTGCGGGCCAACGAGTACAATAGAGAGACCGAGTTGGTCATCTGCATCACCATGTACAACGAGGACCAGAACTCCTTCGTGAGAACCATGCACGCCGTGATGAAGAACATCACCTACTTGGCCAACCGTAGAAAGAGCCGCACCTGGGGGGACGGCAGTTGGGAGAAGATCGTGGTGGTGATCGTGTCCGACGGGCGGGAAAAGGTCGACCCGGGCGTCTTGGACGTGTTGAGTGCCATGGGAGTGTACCAGGAGGGCATTGCCAAGTCCAGCGTGAACCAGCAGAAGGTGAAGGCCCATTTGTTTGAGTACACGGCGCAGATCTCCATCAACGAGAAGTTGAAGTTCTCGGGCTCCGACAAGGGGTTGGTGCCTGTGCAGATCTGCTTCTGTTTGAAAGAGGAGAACACCAAGAAGATCAACTCGCATCGGTGGTTGTTCAAGGCCTTCTGCCCAGTGTTGAACCCTAATGTGTGTATCTTGTTGGATGTCGGCACCAAGCCGGACAACCGCTCGCTCTACCACTTGTGGAAAGCCTTCAACCAGGACTCCAACGTGGCCGGTGCAGCCGGAGAGATCACCACCATGAAGGGCAAGTACTGGCGAAGCTTGTTGAACCCGTTGGTTGCCTCGCAGAACTTCGAGTACAAGATCTCCAACATTTTAGACAAGCCGTTGGAATCTGTGTTCGGGTACATCAGTGTGTTGCCTGGAGCACTTTCCCTGTACCGTTACACCGCCTTGCGGGACAACGACGACGGAACGGGGCCCTTGGCTGCTTATTTCAAAGGAGAGCATCACGCTGACAAACCCGAGACAGACATCTTCACCGCCAACATGTATCTTGCCGAGGACAGAATCTTGTGTTGGGAGTTGGTCGCGAAGAAGAACGAGAAATGGGTCTTGAAGTACGTCAAATCGGCCACCGGTGAAACAGATGTCCCTGACACCTTGCCTGAGTTTATCTCCCAGAGAAGAAGATGGTTGAACGGTGCCTTTTTCGCTGCTCTTTACGCCCAATACAATTTCAGAAAGATCTGGGCCACCGACCACTCCATCACTAGAAAGATCTTCTTCCACATCGAGTTCTTCTACCAATTCATCCAGCTTGTGTTCAGTTTCTTCTCCATCGCCAACTTCTACTTGACCTTCTATTACTTGGCCGGTACTTTGATCAACCTCTTCAAAGGTGGTGAGGCAGTCTTCCAAATCTTGAACTACATCTGTTTGTGTGATTTGGTTGCCATGTTCATGATCTCCATGGGCAATAGACCACAAGGAGCCAAGAAGCTTTTCCTCATCTCCTTGGTCATATTGAGTTTGTGTGGCTTATACGCATTAATTGCCGGTGTTTACTTCATGGCAACTCTGCTTGACTTGCGTGCTATCAACACTGAAAACGTTTCCGACAACACTTTTGCCGCCATCATTATAAGTATCTTGTCCACTTATGGTCTTTACACCATTATGAGTGTCTTATACTTGGACCCATGGCACATGGTCACCTCTGCTTTACAATACTTCATCATGCTCCCAGGTTACACCTGTCTTTTACAAATCTACGCCTTTTGTAACACACACGATGTTTCTTGGGGTACCAAAGGTGACAACAAGCAACAATCAAGCTTGGGTGATGTTGTCATCAAGAAAGATGCCTCCGGTAAAGACATTGTAGAAGTGGAACTTGTAGGCGATCAAAGAGATATCGACGAATTATTCGACGATGTCTTGCTTAACTTGAGATCTAAGAGAAGCAGTTATGATTCGGAAAAGAAGAAGCAAGAATTGAGTGTTCTGAGCGCTGGAGTGTCTAACGAGGACTACTTCAGAGATATTAGAACTAGAGTTGTCTTGATTTGGTTGATTTCCAACTTGATCTTGGTTATGACAGTGACCCAAGTCTATGAGCCGGACTCCATCAATTCAAATGGCTACTTATTATTCATCTTGGTCAGTGTTGCCTTCTTGGCTCTCTTTAGAGCCATTGGAAGTTTATCTTATTTGGCCCATATCTCGCTTAGATTCTTGGTTCAAAGCAGAAGCAAATACGAGTTACGTAAGACGAAACCTACAAACAAGTTGAACTATCAATGAATAGAGAAATTTTACCCCTTTGCTGCACTTTTAATCTATGGACAAAAAAATGACTTGAACTTTTTTAAAAAATCCATTTTATATCTACATTAAATATATATACCCATTCATTTAATCAACTCGGTAATGTACATCGACTCAATTATGTAGAGCCATTCATTTAATCAACTCGGTAATGTACATCGACTCAATTATGTAGAGCTTGGATTCTGCAATTCTTCTACTGCTGGTATCGATTGAAAGTTAGCTGAAAAAAATTGATAAAAAAATAAAAAAGAAATGGACGAGTCCGGAGTCGAACCGGAGACCTTTCGCATGCTAAGCGAACGCGCTACCAACTACGCCACACGCCCTTATTCTTGTTTAATTTTAACCTAACAGGGTTCTCATTCAGTATTTTATGAAAGCTTCAAATGCTTCAAATTCAATGTTCGGCTACTTTCAGTGGGTTCATAGTTACCTTATAGAAACCTGGACTCCTTATGAACCTCTATTCCTAAGTTGTTTTATTTTTTGAAAGCTTTGTGATCCCCAAAGGTTTAGTTGGTACTCTCAGAATATATATTGGAAACTTTTGATATTTTGCTCAAAGTTGAAAAGTCGAGATATCTCTCTTAACGTGTGTTGGAATCTGTGGTGATTGACAAAGGTATGATTCTCATGCTTTTGTCATCAACCGAGACCCATTAGTTACGTCTGAGAATCATATATTATGATCTTTATCAACTATTCATAAACTCTTTTGGATATTTTATTATAAAATATATTTATTACATCTCCAAATTTTTATTACCATCCCCTTTGAATGCTAAAGAAGGTACGTGATTGACCATTATTTTGGGGAGCTTTCCCGAAAGTATCAAACAAGTCTCTCTCCATGCTTCAAAAAAGGCTTTTTTGAACCCACTTATTCAGTGGTATGTCATAATTGAGCAACATTCGTTAGAAAGCAATTTACGAAAACGTATAAAACAATTTGTCACCTATCAGAAGAAGACCAGCAGCCAAATATTGCTCCACTGTCAAACCTGAATCGTCTCATGCATTCCATATACACACATAATACAGGTCGCATACAGGTCAACAAGTTTCTAATATTATAAGTCAAACCTCACTCAAATAAAATAATAATGCAACTATTTTTCGTTCATTCGGAGTCCTCGATATTGCGTGTGCATCAAGTGATTGAAAGCACCTCTCCTGCAGACTCATCATCGATAAATTAAGTCCAGACATTTTTTGAACCCTTGTTTAGTCCCAAACCTACACATCTTCTATACCAAGAAGTCTTACGATATTGTCAAAAAAAGAAGCGCAAAAAATTTCTACTTCAGAAAATCAGCACATTTTGTGAAAAATTCCTTTTTTGGAATTACGCAGTGAAATTATGCAAAGTGGTATCAGTTGACACTCTATGAGTTTTGGAAGTACAAACATATTTAAAGAATGAAGAAAGATCCGATATCTTATCTGGGATTAGGCTTTTGTACGTATCAGATCGACAGGAATAACCAGTTTTACCAAATTTTACCATGAGCACTATTGGACCACAAATACTATTTAAATTTCTTCAAGTAGCACCTTTGAGAATCTCATCGTCTGCTATATTTTCGGTTGAAAAGCTGGTGTTGGCCGCAAGTCTTTACGGACTGGGCTCTATGTTGGCTGCTAAAAAACTCGAAGGTACCAAGGGGGCAGATCACTTCACAGGAAGCGTCTTAACATATGTTTAACATGATACGATCGTGCGTTGGACGATCCCCTTCAATAATCAAAGCTTGCTTTTCAGTTCTCGCATCCCATTTATAGACCTTTTGAATTTCCTGGGGAAGCCCACTTTCCTCATTGTTTTTGGGATAACTTTATTATATACATAATTAATTTATAGAAGGGAAAGATATGAATTTTCTTACTCACTTCATTAAATCTTTGAGCTCGTTGATAATAGAACTCATTATAACCTTATGGAACCTCGACGAGCCTTTTTTCTTGCTTTCACTAGATTGGAAACCTTGAGGGTATCTCTTGTAGAATTGCTCAAACAAATCTTTGAAATACCTTTTCAATTCTGTAGCTTCCATGGCATAATTCTGATCCGGTGCTTTTGAAATGACTAGATCAAGATACAAATCTCTGAACTTTTCGTTGGACAAAATCATAGCAAGATCTTCCAGTTTCTTAGAGAAGAAATGGTTGCTCAATTTTTGCAAGTCATGAAATGAGAAAATATCACGTCCTTCAACACAAGAGAATTGGTGAAGTACGGTAAACAAGTTTTTATATGATCTTTCCCATAAGACAAGACCCAATTTGTCAACAGTGTCAAGGATTTCAAAAACCCCTTCAATATTTCCTTCCTGGGAACCTCTGTTCAAGGATTCATTCAAGCAAATATGAGCAGTTTCCTCGTTGAAGTTAAAAAGATATGGAAGTATGGAATCGTCGTCTAATTTTTGCTTGTAAAACTCTAATAGACTCCCATTGACTGCCCTAAATGCCTTGTCCTTCTCAAAACTGTCCATATTAGTTTTGAGTTGGGTCATTTCTAACAACCATTTCAACAAATTGAATCCACTTTCAAAATCACCCATAGAGAAGCATGACAGAATTAAAGAGTTTACTAGAGGAGCAGTCAGATACTGATTAGAGTTTAAAAATTTTTCCAAAAACCAAACCAACCGTTCAGTATCTTTCAAAGTTCCAAGCTTTTTGATTATAATGCTGTAGCTTTCTACATTGGGCTCCACACCACTGTTTTGGAATTCTTCCAATACCTGCAAGAACAATTCAGTCTGATCGTATCTCTGGGTGTTGACTAGCACTGCGTTGAACAAGACGACATCGTTCAATTCGATTTTGGATTTGAGGTAGTCATAGATTTGCAATGGTGAGGAGTGTCCAATCTTGAAAACATTGTTAATGATTTTTGATTTCTCCTTCACTGTCATGTCTAAAGAGGCATCTCTTAAATTGGAGATCACCTTGAGGAAGAAGTGGTTATCGTCAACATCGAGTAAGATTCCCATGAGGTATTCGAAATGAACTGGCTTGATATATAGTGGTTGTGGTGATGGTAGATAGTCATAAAATCGCTCTATCAATGCAATGTCGGGGTTCTCTTCGTAGAGATACTTCAAGAAGACAGCGTAGTTCTTCATTGGAGCATTGAATCTGGGGACTTTGCATCTCTCTTGCTTGATCTTGTGATCCTCCGATAGCACTGTGGACTCTTTAAGTTCTCGGATCAGAGTGGTCAATAATGGGCCATCGTCGTTTTCAAAAATGTCCAAGAAATCGGTCTTACTCTTGAATTTGAGCAGATTCTGAAGCGCCTTGTCGTGTGCTAAGTATGTTCTTGTGCTTGATTCAAGTGCCATTTCTTTACTTCTCGGCACTGCACTCAAGTCTTGTCTATTTATCAATGTCTTGACCAAACTAGGGAGCCTGTCCCTTGGATCGGTGATTGTATGTTGGGTTCTTCGCACTATGAAGCGAGAGCTCAATGAACCACAGATGGTCTTTGTTCCGAGTCGACGCCTCAACATTCCGCAATCCAGTATCGGAAATCTGCTGCAGGTGTTTGTATCTTTGAAATGCAGACCTTTTGGGACCTGCTCTGAAGTTCGGTCTTGTTGCCACTGCCAATTGACTCGCCGATTCACGCCAACTCTCTCAACTTCAAAGTCTTCTCGAGCTCTTTTTTCTCCATTTTCGCTGGAACGTTTTGGGAAATCGAGGGCTGGGAAAATAATTGCACAAGCACGACTTAGTGATTCAAGATTCAAAACAGACATCAATTCGGGCGTGTGGCGTAGTTGGTAGCGCGTTCGCTTAGCATGCGAAAGGTCTCCGGTTCGACTCCGGACTCGTCCAATTTTTTTGCCTTTTTCTGGGTCCAGGTTGCATTTGAAAGCTTCCGATGGAAACACAACCTTGGCCCAGATCTTTTGTATTTTGAAGTCTCTTCGTTCCTCCAAGTTTTTCCTGCTCACCATTTTTCCTGCCCATTTAGCATTTTCTGGTTTTTCCTTTCACAGGTTCCTTCTTTCCAAGTTTTCCTCGTCTTTTCCCTTCTTTCAGTTCCTTCCTCTTTTTAGTTTTTTCTCTTTTTTTGACTTCCTCCCTCATTTTAGTCTTGACTTTTGTTCAAGCTTTTTTTTTTTTTTTTTTTTTTTTTTTGATCAGCTTGTGAATTTTCGATTGACAAAATTCAACTCCCATCAGATAAAAAGAGCGGAGGTCAGCCCGATCAGAGTCCAGAAATCCAGATCAAATCCATAAGATGTCGTTTGATTTCAAACCGTTCGTTAGCCAGTACATGGTATCGGTTGAATCCAACCAACCAATGGTGTCGGAACTCGCTTCAGGAATCGTCCAAGATAAGTTCACTTTTTTGGAGTTCATCCAATCTTTGGGCGGTTATTTGACCGAAGACAAGGAATCGATAAGAGCCAAGGCCTCGGATCTTGTGTGCGATGTGCTTGGCCAGTTGCCACCGAACAAGTTGTCCGTCAAAGAATGCTACTATCTACTGGCGTTCTTGATCAACCCTTTGGATGACGACTTCAAGAGTTCAATGCCGGGACTCGAATCCTTGATAAGGATGGACAATTTCAACTCCACAGAATTGGTAGAACAACTTGTTCAAAAAATAGAGGCAGACTATCAACCAAGACAATTGCTCGCCAAACACCGTTATGCCGTTTTCAAAGTATTATCAGAATTGCTATCCAAATTCGACAGCTTCTTGTTATCAAAGAATGATTTATTCATAAAAGCTTTTATAAAAGTCAGCACCGGAGAAAAAGATCCAAGGAATTTATTGATATCGTTTGACTTGAACTACAAGGTCTCCACAACTTTCCACATCGACAACTATTCAGAGGACTTGTTCGACAACAGCTTCTGCTACTTCCCAATCTCTTTCAAGCCACCAGCAAACGATCCATACAAAATTTCCAGCGAACAATTGAAGAAAGCATTGCGGAGAGTGTTGAGTTGTAACTCCAAATTTGCCAAGGACTGTATTCCAAACTTGATAGAAAAGTTGTCCTCCACTTCTAGTATGGTCAAACTCGATTCCCTATACACGTTGATCGACTGTATAGAGAACTACTCCGATTCCACAGTCAAAGAATACTCAATCTCCATCTGGAATTCTTTGAAATATGAAGTGTTGCACAACGAGTTGCAAAATTTACAAAACTATGACGACTTTGTCAACAAGTATGTCAACTCCAACATTGAGGAAGACCATGTCTTGCCCGTAACTTTGGCATTGTTCCAAAAATTGTTTTTGAAACTCACCAACCACCAAGATCACGAAGAACTGGAACAACATATGACCGTTGACTTGATGATTGAAGAGTTGTTGGGCAATCTAAAGCCATTGGACAACCAAAAGGCCAAACAATCGGTATTGATCTTGTCATTTTTAGCATCGACATCCGTGTCAAATTATAATTCAATCATTGCCAAAGTTTTCCCAATCTTGTTGAAGTCCGACAGTCTTTCGATTGCCTTGCAAAGACAATTGATCGTTTACTCGCAGTTTTTCTTGGACTCTTACTCACAATTATTCCTGTCTGGTAAAACTCCATCTGGCATACATTTGATCAATTACAAAGATGACTTGTTTGTGCAATTCTCCAAGTCCTTGATGTCATCATCAACCTCGGAGGTATCCTTGCGTTGTCTTGCAATCGAAGCCTTGACAAAGTTGATCAAACTACCTCAGTTCTTGGAACAACGAGAATTGAACTTGATCGTCCAATATTTCACTGAAGTGTTGATGACAGATGACAACCCTAACACCTCATCGAAGGTGATGTCCAGCATTGTAGAGATTTCCGCTAAATATCCTAATTCTGTTCTTGAGATTACTGTGCCAAGGTTATTGATCTTGTTGCCGGATTCTGATACCAGTGACAAGTTGATCGAGGTCAAATCTCTCAATTCTAAAGAGAAAGTATTAGAGGTAATATCCAAAATTGTCGAAAACAAACAAATCTTGGATGTCATCTTGGTGAGATTGCTTAACAAAGTCTCGGTATTGATCTCTGGGGACAAATTTTCCGTAGAATATCTGAAATTGCTTGTCGTTAAGATGATCGAGATCTTGGAAAAGACGAGATCCAAAACGTTGGAGGCCGACCAAGTCTTGGTGTTGGACGACTACTTGAGTAAATTTGTTCCTCAGTTCTTGTACTTGATCTTGAACCATGAGCTGCTCACCACCGATGACTCTTTACTCGAAGTGTGCTCCAAATTGATGAAATTGATCGTGGTAAACACCAGTGCGGCACAGCACCAACGTCTTGTTGACTCTCTTGTGAATATCTTCATCAAGGGCAACACCTCCGATGATTTGTTGACGCAAGCGATTCAAAGTCCTATCAAATTATTGGAAAATCCTAACAAGTTGGTGAATTTGTTCGTCAAGATCTTATCGGCAGTTGATAAATCTACTACTCAGTTGAATGGCATTGACGTGGAAGAGTATATCACACAATTAATTCAAATTTGTCAGTTGGATTCATTGATAAAGTTGCCATACTTGAGGTTAGGATACTTGTTGAACTTGAGTTTAGTAGTGAACAAATACTTGAAACCTTCACAGTTCTTGGAATCCAAGCTCTCAGAGTTACGTGCCCCAGGAAATAAGGCTGCCAATGTGACCTTCTTGAAAAATTTGGAAATTTTGACTTGGACAACAAAGGCCTTGACCTTGAAAGATGATCCACTTGCTGAGAAATCAGTGGACTACATCATTGAATTGCTATCAAACGAAGACGCAATTCTCTCCAATGCCGTTTGTAAATCTGTAGAAATCCTTGCAGCCAAATGTGAACTCTTTGAAGGCTACACCAAGCCAGTTGAGATCTTTGGTAGGAAGAAACAAGTGGTGTTCAACCTTGATATCAAGCCTTTGTACAAGCAAAAATTCTACAACTCCATCATTCCAAAGTTGATTGAGAAATTCGAAGAGACTGATTCCAATCTGTTGAAGAAGAACTATTTGATTTCGTTATCACTCAGTTTGAAATACGTCAATGAGGCCATCATGTCATCACATATCAGGCAAGTGTTCCCATTGATTTCGAAATCGCTATTTTTCGATGTCGCAAGTAACACCTATGTGATCAAATCGTCTGTAAACATTATCTTGATGTCGTTGTCTCAAGATCCTTCATTGGTCACCGCTGAGCTGAAGAGTGTGATTCCAAGACTACTTGAATTGATCAATTCGAATGCCGCTACCGAAGAGATCAAGCTGACCTCTTTGAGATGTTTGATAGAAATTTGCGACAAGTTGAGCTTGAACGTGGTGATGGATTACAGAGAAGGTGTCATTCGGAATTTGGGTTATGCTTTAGACGATAAGAAGAGACATATAAGAAAATTGGCAGCAGATTGCAGACAACTTTACTTTGATTTGGGTCAACTGAAAGATTGAACCTGTTATTTATAGAACTATATATATATTATTAATCACTATCCTCATCATCATCTGTCAAATCAACAGGTGCCAAACCCGGTGTTAAACCAGGATATGCAACAATACCTTTTTGTAATTTTCTATTGAAGTCCATCTTCTTTTGATTCTTTTGTTTGATCTTCTTTCTACTCTGCTGATCTTTGTTCGATAACTGCAAAATCTCTTGCTCTAGACTCTTCAACTCGGTTTTCTCCAGAATCTCCCACGATTTGATGGTTTTCAACTTCTTTTGTATTATCTCTTGCAACTCTGCATCGTTGTATCTCTTGTCTTTCTTCAATTTTTCAATCTTCGCCACTTTATTCACTTGCTTCGATCTCAGTAAGTTCTCCAGGATCTTCTTTCTTTTCAGCAATTTCTCTTTCAATTTCAGTTTCCTCGATATCTCTTCATTCTCTTGGATATTCTTCTTGCTGCCGATCTTTTGATGGATAATCAGAGCGCCCGATGTTGAGGACAATGGCTTATATGTTTTTGCACCGTTGGCGCCTATACCTTCAGATCCGGGAAGAAAATCCAGGAGCAACTTGTTGACGTTTGACAGCGCTTGAATTCTAGATGACTCCGACTTGAACCCTGACATCTTCTATGATACGTTATTGCTATGATTTGCTGTTATTCACTCCAACACTTCAGCTCTATCCCTAACAACTGAAAATTATTCACTCTAAAATTTTTTTGAATTTTTTTGAAATTTTTTTTTTTTTTTGAAGTGAAAAATTATTTAACTTCTTCTTTAAGGCGAGATGAGATAAACTACGGGAGGAGATTCAAGGCACTGAGCAGTTTATTAATTTACACGTAATGGTCAATATACAGGGGAAAAGAGTAAAACATTAGAAATCAGACAAAAGAAAACCAGGAACAAAGTTTTTCGGGGAACAAATGGGTGAAAACAGGCAAGTGCATCAAAACAGATCAAAATCAAGTAAACTAATTCATAAAATCGTAGCAAATAAAGATGAAAATCCTCAATAACTCTCATCCAGGTCGTTGTCATTATCTCTTCTCTTTCGGTTGTAAGCACCAGAGTCAAACGATTGTAAACTTACATTCTCGATTTCCACCTCAGACTCACTGTCGTCTTCCTCACCACTGCTTATTGTGATTGTCTCTGGCTCGCTTTGAGTTCCACCTTCTGTTTTCGTCTCAGGGGTATCGACTTTACGTCTCTTGGTTCTATTTCCAGTGGTGGACACCGAAGATGGGCTTGGCAATGCGGATTTGATCAAGTCAACGGATTTGGAATCCAATTGCTCGGATGTCGGGAATCTGATGAAAAACTTCACTATCAAGTCCCCAAACATTCCACGTTTCCCCCGTCTCGGCATACCATAGTTCTTGATCACTTTCAACTCCCCTGGCCGTATCACTTCTCCTTGTGGTATTGTGACATGGAGCTTTCTCTTTTCGAAGAAATTGATCTCGAGTTCTCCACCTGTGAGAGCCGTCACAAGGTCAATTTCCGCCTTATAGATCAAATTGTCGCCGTCTCTCTGGAAATGCGGGTCTCTGAGCTCCTTCACCGTGATCACCACATCGCCAGGGTATATGTTCGGACCTTCGTCTGCCAGCCCCTCTATATAGAACTGGTCGTTGGCAGTGGAGCCTGCAGGGATATCAATGTTCAAGATCTCTTTTGTCTGGTGGTAGCCGTGGCCACCACAGTTTGTGCACTTGTCCTTCGCATTGATGTACTTGCCGTTCCCGCGACAATACGAGCATGTTCTCTGAATTCTCTGTCTC
This sequence comes from Nakazawaea ambrosiae, assembly GCA_024271865.1. Lineage (NCBI taxonomy): Eukaryota > Fungi > Ascomycota > Pichiomycetes > Alaninales > Pachysolenaceae > Nakazawaea > Nakazawaea ambrosiae. Next base: position 405,210 of record JANBXG010000004.1, on the reverse strand, counting down.
ACAAAGCCGGTATCTTTCTGAAACACCTCTACACCATTCCCACCACAGTTACCACACGTCTTGATATTATGTTTCTGGGCACCTTTGCCGTTGCAGGTCTTGCACATGACTTGCTTGCTCAACGATAATTTGGTTTTTCTGCCCGTGTAAAGAGACTCCAACGTGCATTTCAACTGGTGCCCTATATCTCTGCCTTTCCTCTTCTGATTGGCATAGGCTGGGCCCGAGTTGGAGGTGGTGGTGAAGAACAGACCGGACCCGAACGACCCAAAGGCGTCGCCGAACATCTGGGAAAACAAGTCGTCTGGATTCAGGAACACAGCACCGTTTCTGGCACCTGGGAATGCACTCTGGTGGTACTGCTGCCGTTCCTGGATTTCACCGTTCAAGCCAGCCTCGCCGTATTTGTCGTAGACCCGCCTTTTTTCTTCGTCCGATAGTATCTCGTACGCTCTGGTGATCTCTTTGAACTTCTCTGTGGCGTTCTGGTCGTGCCGGTTCTTATCTGGGTGGTATTTCAACGCACTGGCCCTATAGGCCTTCTTGATGGAATTGGAATCTGCGCTTGGGCTCACGTTCAAAGTGTCATACAACAGGGTTTCTACCGCCATCTTGCACTTTAGAGTTATCGAACTGTTGAGCAGTCACAGTGTCACGTAATCTCGATTCTATCTCCGGCTTCCTCGACGCTGAATGCTCTCCAATACTCAAACGTGATATTCGAAAATTTTGATCTGAGGCGCTCTTTATCTTTTTATCTTTTTTTTTTAAAACGCTGCTGTTTGACTAAAAAAGGGAAATGGAAAATTCTACAGATTTCCAAGGGGTAAGATGAGCAAGGGCAGTAGGACAGTTGGGAGGGAATAGCAAATAATTGGAGTGGAAGTGATTTTTTATTGATCTGATGGAGAGGGAAAATATGAAAAGTTTGACATTGACATCGACACATTCTTATCCTTTTACTAGAACTATCCACCTGTCTCCTTCTCTCCCTTTTTCCCTTCTCATCACTTCTTCTCTTCTCACTTCTTTCTTCACTTCTTTCTTCACTTCTCTTTTTCCCTTCTCTTTTTCCCTTTTCTTTTTCCCTTCTCTTTTTCCCTTCTCCCCTTCCCTCCTTTTAGTCCGAGGCCCACGTCTGAGCTAACGCACACGACCCCCATCGGCTCGCCAAGGTCGTGCGCCGAGTCTCGTGAAAAATTTCAATGATGAGCTCGACAAGGCTTTAAGGCAAGGAGGACACACACGACAAGGCCCTAGACCACAACGCCAGACACCTCAAGAAACAGTGCCACATCCACACCAGCCATGTCGAAAGTGCCATTGGTCATCAGAAACAAGTTCGTCCCCTCAGCGTACAAGTTGCACCTCGACATCGTGCCTTCGAAGCCGAATTTCCAGGCCCAGCTCGAGATCCACCTCGTCGACAACGCCAACTATGCCGGTCCCCAGCAAGAGCTGGAGCTTTCCTTGGACTTCCACTGTTCCAACATCATTGTCACCAGTGCCGTTTTCCAAGACGATCACGCACAAGTCTCTGAAAAGGCCCATGTCAAGTACAACAGAGACCTCGAGCTCGTCTCCTTGAGTGTTGCTAACTCCGCCGAGAGCAAGTCACATTTCGACGGGCTCTCCAGCTTCAAGATCGTGCTCAATTACGTGGGCAAGATCGCAAGCATAAAGACGTACAAGGACCAGACTGTAGGTGTGTTCAAAACCAACTACTTGAACGGGCTAACCGGCAAGGCAGACAACTATATCATCTCCACTCATTGCCAGCCCAAATTTGCTAGATTGATATTCCCCTGTGTAGACGACCTTTCTAGTAAACCCACCTTCGAATTGTCCATCAAGACCGATATCAGATACACCTGTGTCGCCAACGCACCTGCGACACACACGGAAATCGTCGACGATGTCAAGAAGATTGTCCATTTCCTGAAAACACCCCCAATGACACCTTCGGTCTTTGGGTTTGTAGTCGGCGACTTGGAGTACGTAGAACAGAAAGTGAAGATGTCGAATGACAAGGAGGTCCCTGTCCGCGTATATACCCCAATAGGAGAGTTGGAGAACTCGTCGTATCCTTTGAACGTGGCTGCATTGTCGTTGCCAGAGTTGGAGAAGTTGCTCCACCACCCGTTCCCATTGGACAAGATCGACTTTGTCGCCTTGCCCTTCTTGTCAGACTCTGCCATGGAAGACTGGGGATTAGTCCAAGTGCAGCAGGCGTACTTGTTGATCGAGCCCGACTTGGTGAGCAAGAAAGAGTCCGAGCCCCAATTGAGGAGCTTGCGAGAGGTCATTGTCCACGAGTTGGTGCACCAGTGGGTGGGAAATGCCGTCACTTTTGACGACTGGAGCCACTTGTGGCTCAACGAGGCATTTGCCACGTTCCTGGCGTACGCCTTGTTGGCCAAGTTGAACTTGACTGCCAGCGACAAAGCCATCTGGGCCGAGAAGTGCAATTCCGACTTCCAGAAGTACTTGGACCAGGACTCGTTGCCTAATCTGAACCCGATCTTTGTTAGACACGCTTTGGAGGTGAAGACCACCCAGGATGCCTTGTCGCAGGATGCTTATTATAAAGGTATCCCCTTGTTGCGGAGCTTGGCCAACACTTTCAACGACAATGCCGACGACGACTTCTCGGTTTTCTTCGAAATGGTGGGCCAGTTCATTGCCCAGTGGGAATTCAAGACGTTCAAGCCCGTAGACTTGTGGAACTCGTTGACCAAGTCGCCGTTGAACTTGCAAAAGATCGACGTGTCGTCGTTCATGCACTCTTGGACACGATTGCCCGGTTATCCGATCTTGCAAGTGTCTGTCAACGAGCACAACAAGGTCCAAATCACCCAACACCGTTACATTTACGGTCTCAAAGTAGAAGAGAATGACTCTTTCGAAGACGTGCCTTATCACGTACCAATAACGTGCCGGTTGTCGTCTGCAAACGGCACCACTGTCGTTAGAAGTGTGTTGACCGACAGGTCCAAAGTGTTTGACATCGACCCAGACACCTTGGTCAGTGTCAATGCCAACTATTGTAATCTTGCCAGGGTGCAATACAACTCTCGTATATATAAAAACATTGCCCAGGGCATCCGTTCCAACAAACTCAGTGCCTTGGACCAACTTGCCGTGGTCACCGATTTGGGCAAGTTATTAGGCGGGGTCCACCAGGAGGAGTCCGATGTGGTGGGATTGTTGGAAATCGCCGATGCCTTTGCCTCGAAGACCACTGTGTTGCAGTTCCCAGCCTTGGACTCGCTTTTGAATGCCATACAAAACATCTGCTTTGCCGTAGAGTTGATCAACTGTGACTCCAACATGAAGATCATCAATAAGTTCAACCAATGGACCGCAAAAGTGGTGGTTGCTTTGAAGGACAAGTTGCTCTGGGACGTCAAGGAGGTGGACTTCTCGAAACTTTCAGTGGAGGAGTTGAAATCCAGGAACTCCATCTTGATGTTGGGCTTCCAAATAGCTCCACAGGAATTCCTGCCCTTGATCAAGAAGTTGTACCACAACTTGATGCATGGGCCTAAGGAAAGCATTCCACAGGAGTTGTTGAACAGTATCTTGGCAGGCACTTTGAGCATCTTCAACCATCAGAAGGAGTACAAGGAGATCTTGGCCTTGGCCAAGCTGCCTTCTTTGACTGTAAATAACATCATCAGGAACGGCTCCTACGAAACCCAGGTACGTGCTGTGTTGCAAACTTCAGCTGTTCTCTCTTTAGGTTACGTCTCGCAACCTGATTTGGTGTTGAAGACGTTGAATTTTGTCATGACCAACATCGATTCCAAGTTGATCGAGTTGGCCTTGGTCGGTATTCAGACGCAGAACGCCTTGAGACCGCAGTTGTGGGACTGGTATGTGTTGCATTTCAACCAATGGTGCTTGAAATCGTTCAGAGAAGGTTCCGCGTATGCCAAGCAGATGAAGGCCACCTTGACCAACATCTCCAAGATCGTCTTTGGCATGATGACCAGTGCCAAGAACACCAAAAAGCTCAATGCTTTTGTCAGGGAGAAGATGGCCAGTCCTTTATACAATAAGTTTGATCTTCAAGCCATTTTGGATGATGTCAAATTGGAGAATGAGGAGAAAGTGAAGTTGAATTCGAGTAACGATGCTGTATTGAAATGGCTCAGCGAATAAGCGGACTTGTCTAGAAATGCCTGTTTTACTGAATAGTCTATGTATATATGAAACTGAACATTCTCAACACTGACACGATGTTGATAGATGTAGTTCAATGGTATTGAAGGTATTTTCCAAGATGGTTGACTATAGTTGACTAAACTGTCTATGTAAGTATAAAAGAGGTATCAAACACGGACCTTCTCCATGTTAATTTTGATAGAAGATGTTAATTGTAGATAGAATATGATAGAATATGTTGGTTTCTAGATAGAAGATGTTAATTGTAGATAGAAGATGTTTATTTCTGGATAGAGTATGTTCATCTCCAGTTATAAGATGTTAGATCTAGATAGAAAAGCTAATTCTAGATCGATGTTAGATCTAGATAGAAAAGCTAATTCTAGATCGAGAATATTCATTTCTAGTCACTGACTTGAATAACATAAAGGCTTTAAACTTCAAAATGACTATTTCTCACTAAGTAGTCCGTCTATATGTATTACTTACGACCATTCACGACAACCAACCTCTATCAAACACCTTGCTTGGCTCACGTAAGCAGAAAACCACTGCCTATTTCACAAATTAGTCGTTAAATAACTCATTAATCACTATTAAACACCTCGCTAATCAAGTAAGGTGTATCATCTAATCTCATTAAATAGTCTCTATAAACTCATCCCGACACCACCACCTCTTCAACCTTTATCACTTGAAACTATGAAACGTCAACCCGGAGCCAGCAGAACTCTGAAATTTTAAATCAATCAAATTCTCAAGTCTCCCACTCAGAAAAGACTCCTGCGACAAGTCAAACAGCCGTCTGAGCGGGGAGTACTCACCTCTATTTACATTGGACTGCGACACAAAGTTGAACTCGTGGTCAGGATCTATGGCATCGTGCCTGGACTGGAGCTCGCTCGACGACGAGTTCTCCAATTGCGTCCGCAAGGCGATCTTCAGGGCTATAAGGCGCCGCAAATAGATCGTGAGGGCCAACCTCTTGATGTGGTCTTCCCGTGCTTTCGAGATCTGCGCCAACACAGAAGAATCCGTCGTCTTGAGCCCAAAGACATAGCTTTTAAAAGCCCGGTAGTCTTTCTCCGTCCCCGTCGGCACTACAGAGCTCTTTCTACTACTCGCACGAGACCGTCTAATGGACGAGTTTCGCGAGAACCGTGGTCTTGTACGTCTTACACTTCGCATGGTGCTCTTTCTGCGGGCCGGACCGTTGTAAGTATAGTTTCTATAATACGCCTCGTAATGGTCAGAGGTGGGCTCTGTCAACACCAAGTTGTTCTTCATGTCTATGCTGACCACTTTCAAGTGGCCTTGCAACCTGGGCGATGTCTTGTATTTTTCCAACTGTTCGAGCTCGAATGCCTGCATGAGCAACGGCTCTCGCTTCGAACTCTCGTATATTCGCAGTTGCTCAAACCTTTCCAGGCCCTTGAACAGCTCGCTCAAGGTACTCCTGTCGTTGTACCGGGCCTTGACAAAGTTCTGTTTTTTCACGAAGTTGAAAAGCTTCCTCTTAGAGGCATAGAAGCTGACGTTGTCGAAGTTTGTGTGCTTGCAACGGGCCGAGGCCTTGGAGGCAGTGGTGGCCTCGCTGATCATGGAGACTCGATTACGTTCTGATTTGATCGACGGGGCCCTCTTGATGACCGGTTTGCGTCGCGAGGACTTACGCCTGACCAAACCGGGCACCCTGGCCACATGTGGGTCCACACTGGAGCTGAAGGCCTCGTCTGGGCTGCGGTTTTGTTGCCATTCTGCCGTTTCAAGGTATGAGTCCGGATGTATTTGGGCATGCCGTACTCGTCCCACAGGCACTATATGATCTCCACTGGGTGTTGTCGAGGATAATCTGTACGAAGAGTCCGTGATGGGCTCATAGCTGATGGAAGATCCGGGGAAATTGAGCGATACGTCTATGTTGTTGCTCCTGGTGTGGTGATGTTCGCTGTGGTATTGGAGTTGCGAGTCCGTCCGGGATGCCAGTTTCCTGGAATTGGTGGTGAATTCGGAGCTGTTGGGGATCTGGCCCGAGGTGAGGGACCGTGTGGAATCCTGCTCCTCATCATCCGTGGTGAGAAGCCGTATCACGGACGATCGGTCCGATAGGTTATCTCTAAAGTCTTGCATCCCCGTGGGTGGTGGTTGGCAAGAGTTCGACTACAGTTTTGGATAGTCGACTGGTATTAATAGGTGGTTGGAAGTTGTTTACCAATTAGAAATGAAATGTGAGACATGATTAGTTTCGATATAAGGGAATACTTCAGGTTAATATGTATTGGAGAAGAGATTGGCATCCGCTTAGCGATTGTTAAGAGTGAAGCAGAGATGGCGAGCTTTTAATTAATATCACTAATGCAGCAATTGCACGTAAGAGACCGAGGGCGCGCAGGCGTTGAGATGGCAGAAAAAGTGAGGCAGGGCAAGAGGAGAGACAATCGAGAAACAGAGACACGACGAATTAGACAGTTTCGAGACAGGATTGGACATGAGAGACAAGGGGAAGTGAGCTGAGTGAGGGAAAAAAGGGAAGAGTGGAAGGAAGAGTGGAAGGAAGAGTGGAAGGAAGAGTGGAAAGAAGAGTGGAAAGAAGAGTGAAAAGAAGAGTGAAAAGAAGAGTGAAAAGTAGAGTGGAGAAGAAAAAAAGAGATGAGATTGAGAAGTTGAAGGCGGTTTGAGGTGGAAGAGAGGGGCGAGACAGAGGCTAGAGGGCAGGAGGAAGATAGAGGGGCAGAAAGAGGAAAGAGGCAGATGAAGGACGAAAAATCGAATAGAGAATAGACATGAAGGAAGAGATGGAGATGAAGAGTTACTCGAGAAAGGGCAGACATTGAAGACAGAAATTGAGACTTGACTAAAGAAAGACAGTTGAAGAGACATAGATGAAGCAGAGGTGAAGCAGAGAAAGGCAGAAATCGAAAAAAAAGAGAATATGAAGAAGTGGGAGAGTGAGAGAAAGCAAAGACAAAAAAAGTGTAGAGTGTGTGAGGAGTGTAGAAAATAAAGAAGTGAAAAGTGTGAAAAATATGAAAAGTGTTGAAAAGTGTAGGAATAAAAATACGGCATCTTTAAAAGCTCCTAGTTTAGAGGCTGTCGAATACAAGGAGTGCTAGAAAAGTATGCGATTGGTATAGCTGTAGTATGGCAGTAGTATAGTAGTAGTATAGCAGTAGTATAGCAGTAGTGTAGCAGTAGTGTAGCAGTAGTGTAGCAGTAGTATAGAAGTGGATAGCAGTAGTATAGCAGTGGATAGCAGTAGTATAGCAGTAGTATAGTAGTAGTATAGCAGCAGTATAGTAGTAGTATGGTAGTAAGCAGTGTTGTAACTACGGCAGCATTATCTACCCAGTACTAACAAATTTCAAAACAAACTCAAAATACTGGCCAAGTACTAAGAAAAGTAAGCACAGAAATTTACCATAGAAAAGCCAGAAGAAAGCGAGAAAAAATCAGAAAGAAAAACTGAGAAAAACTCAGAAAAAAAACAAACCGATTGGCTTTTCGCACTGTTTGTGTTTTTTCTTCTTTTTCTTCCCTTTCCCGTTTTTTGTTTGGCTTTGTTTGTGTTTTTCTTTATGAACAACACTTTTTTTTTTTCTCGTTTGTTGAACCAAATCGGTCTGAAACAAGAATTTGTGTATATCTTTTAACTTAATTTTATAAAAAGATCAAATAAATTGATAATCAATTGATAGTTATATCATATACAAAGAGATTGAAAATGGATAAATTAAAGGAAGTAAGTAGGCGCCGAAGAAGATGGATTGGTGATTGATGATGGGTTTGATGAGAATGGGTTGATGAGTTGATGGGTAGATGGATGATTTGCACGCGTGAATACTCTTCAGTGAGTTTTCAATGGGGTTTTCCATAGTTTCCAATGGTTTCTTCACTTTTGTTGTTCAATTACAACCACATAAATTGACCTGTCATTTTGTTTTCATCTTTTGTTTTCACTTCTGTTTCACCATTTTACCATTTTACCTCCTTTACTAACCACCTTTTCTATAGAAAATCAGTAAATTAAAGTTGGAAACTGAGTCATGGCAAGAAAAACATGATGACTTGTCTGATAAAGTCAAACAATTGGAACAAGAAAACTTGGAAAAAGAAAACGAAATCCAATCCTTGACAAGAAAGAACCAAGTCTTGGAAGAACAATTGGAAAAAACCGAAAGTGAATTGGTTGAAAACAAGGCCACCGCCAACGAATCAACTTCTTTGAAGACTTCCAACGAGAACTACAATAAAAAAATCCAAACTTTGGAAGCTGAATTGGAAGAAACTGGAGACAATTTGAAGAAAACTACCGATTTGTTGAGAGAAGCTGACTTGAAACAAGAACAAGCCAACAAGAAAATCGAATCTTTAGAATCTGAAAGAGAAGAATTGGAGAAGAAGTTGGAAGAATTGGAAGCTAAATACGCCAGCGCAAAGGCTGAATTGGAATCTATCACTGCCGAATTAGAAAACTTGTAATCGGATTATTTAGATGGTATGATTGACACCATCGAACGGCAACATCACCAACAACAACTATCGGTTCAGCTTCTTCCATCTCCCGATGAGAAGCTCCAATATTATGTCGTGATCTTCTTGATAGTTCATCTTATCTTCGGTTGAATTTTTCTTTTTTTTTTAATATAAAACAATCAGTTGGATATATATTATGTAATTGATTTGAATACCTTTATGAGTGAGATGTAGTTGGAGGGGTGGTAGTTGTAAGGGGACGTGGGGCGTGGGACATAGGATGTAAGATTAAAAGAGTAGGACTTAACATTGGCACTAGCAACGGACTGGCAAAACCATGCCAACACCATGCCAACACTAGCAACAGCGTATCATGCCGGCCTTTTAGCATCAAACACACTACAATTTCCACTCTACAATCCAACCATCTACAATCTACAATCACAACCAAAATCACAACCACAATCACAAGCCAATATTCATTACTCTATATACAGATAAGCCAGACTCAACCACGTCTCTCCAATTTATTCAACTTTCTAGCAGTTCTAGCATTAGTTCTTGTGTTTTGACCTCTAACTGGTAATCCAATAGCATGTCTAAGACCAACGTATGAACCTGTCAGTCTCTTCAACAGAATGTTTTCTCTCACTATGGATCTCAATTTACCCTCTATTGTCATGTCAGAAAGCTCTTTTGTGATCGTCATGATCTGTTGTTCTGAGAGCTGATGCATTCTCATCTGTGGATACAAGTTCAACTTGGAACAGATTTGCGTGGCGGTCTTTTCACCGATACCATAAAATTTGGAAGCCAATCCGATCTGAAGATTGAAAATAACGTTAGTAAAAAGTTTGGTGAACGGAATTCTGCGGTGAAGAGTCCACTGAAACTTACCCTTATAAGTGTTTTCCCTGGAAAACCTTTCCCTAAGATGTGTACAACCATGTTGATATATTTCGATAACGTTCGACGGTCTAAGTGGATCCTTTGATAACTACCAACTGCCAATTTATAGCCAATTTATCGCCAATCCTTGAGATGTTCAAAAAAGATTTTGATTTTTTTTGCAAAGTGAAAAATTAGCGGGATTTTGAGAAAAAAAGACACGACTTTGAAAAGTGAAGAAGTGGTGAGAGAGGAAGAAGTGAGGTTGATGAGGGAGGAGGAAGTGAGATGAATAGTTGTCGGTGTACTGGTGATATTTGGTGGGTGCACAATAGCACACACTTACTAAACGATCCGAAAAAGCACAAATTTAACTCCATTCCAAACTATATAAGACTATATATACTACTAAACCTGGTGTAATGATGTTCAGGCACCTCTCGATTAGATCTCTGAGTACCGATTAAGCATGCTTTCGACGTCGAGTTTCAAGATCAACAAGTTTCTGATCAAGCCGATCATCGTAATGAAACTGGCCACTCCAATGGGGACCACTGCGAACACTGCAATGTTATACAAATCGATAAACCTTGCATTTTTCTTCTTCTTCTTCTTCTTTGTTATATTTATTATTCCGTCCTGTTGGTGCAGATTGAACTTGTCATCTTCCAATTCGTTGCCGTTGTAATTGTCGATCGAGAGGTTGGATGTCACAAAGCTCTGGAAAATATATATCCCCGTCAAAGCACAACTGATCAAGATCCATACATGGAGATAGTAATTGCCGTCTGGGTTGAAAGCCTTGGTCAACAAATGGATGATCATGACGATGAACATGGACATTGAGATCATCCGCATGATGACAGCGGAAGGCGAGTAGATGATGATCCAACGGAGCATCAAAGAGTCTAGGATTTGGTAGGTGAAATAGCCACTAACCACGCACCACAAGGCAGCCATTAGTAACTCTGAAGATCTGGCACTTGTCAAAAGAGTTGGAGTTGGCGTCGTGTTGGGCACAATGGTATCGGTGGTTGACTTTAATATCAGATCTAGTTGTAGATTCTCATGCGAGAGTCTATACCATTCTTTCATGATGACATAGAGATCTCTGATGATGGCCAATAGGCTCAAGTCTCTTCCCAAGGCAAGGCCAAACAATTGTCTAGCAGTCAAGAATTGCAAACCGACTCTTTTGATGTTGCGTCTTTCTTCGTTCAGGGCCTTTGAGAGTTCGAGACTAGATCTGTGTTGTTGGGAGGCCTCTTGAAGTGAGTGGACAGAGGAGTTTCTTGGAAATCGGTTCTGTATTATATTGGAAGAGGAGCTGTTTCTATGCAAATGATGAGATTGTACTTGTGGTTGTGATTGGATTTGGTTTTGGAATTGTTCGAATTGCGAGGTTTCGTAGGAAGGGACTTCATCGTCGACGATTTCTAGGTAGCTTGAGTTGGGAATTTGGAATTGGGAGATGTCGTTAGGCGCATTGCCTGAGTGTGTCATATTATGAGGAGGAGTGGTGGGGATAGTGGTAATGTAGTGATAGTGATAATTGGTAGTGTCAAGTGGATGTGAACTGAAGTAAATGAGTCAATAATATAGTCAAATGATTTGGTAAATTATATAAATCAAAGCCAAGCGGATTGATTAACTGGAGTAAAATTAAATGAAATGCACTGGATTCGATTAAATTACACTGAATTTGATTAGATCACACTAATTTGATTGGATTATTTGCCAATTTGCACTGGATCTGACGTAACTAAACTGGATCTGATTGGATTAAACACAACTGAGCCTTTCTTATTCGTAATGATACAACTGAGCCTTTCTTACTCGTAATGATACAACTGTTTCGAAATTAACACCTCCTTATGAAGAGAAGCGTTTTCTTTCTTCTCTATTTTTCCTCTCTATTTTTTTTTATCTCAATTTTCTTCTCTACTTTTCTCCTTCTCACTTTTTTATCTTTCTCTACTTTTTCTTCTCTCTACTTTTTCTTCTCTCCTTTTTCTTCTCTCCTTTTTCTCTTTTTCTCTTTTTCTCTTTTTCTCTCCCTCACTTTTTTCTCTCCCTTCTGTTTTTTTCTCTCCCTCACTTTTTTCTCTCCCTTCTGTTTTTTTTTTCTCCCTCACTTTTTTCTCCCCTCTGTTTTTTTCTCTTCCTCACTTCGTTTCCTTCTTTTCTGCCCCTATTTCTTTACTTAAAAAAATCATAACAACAAGATCAAATCAGCCTTAGAGAAAAGCCGAACACCATCAAAAGCAGAAGAAAAACGAACAACATCACGGTGAAACGTAGCGAGAACTGATCAAACCCCACACGAAAAGCAACACCAGAACAGATGGCCCTAGGAAAAGAACCGTCTAGGTTACCTGTGAAGGAAGAACCCAACTTCCTATCGTTGAACCATGTCTCAGATCCTTCTTCCTCGATAAGTATACCTTCAGTATCGACCCCCGTGATGGGCAGCAACCCACAATTCCAGAACTTGGTGACGCCCCAGCTTCCGCCACCGCCGCTGATCACCCCAACACATCCAGTGAAGCAGGCCAGCAACTTGGAAGGCAGAAGATTGACCCTCATCACTGGCCAGGAACTAAACGATGTCCGTAAAAATTTGGCCACGGATCAAAAAACGCCTGCTGAATACACCTTGCATATCTTGTTTACCCAGTTTGTTCGACACGCCGAGAGGAAACTCAATCTCTGCTTGAACAACTACTCTTTGGAGACAGAGCCACCCATCGTGGAGTTGTTGAGTGAAGGTGCCGACCCAGAATTCGACAAGATCATCGAGTCCTTGGGTCGTATCGCCCGCAGAAAGCCCAAGTCGGTGATCGATTCCGTGATGTTTTGGCGCAAGTCCAAATCGGAGGTGTCCATGTTGGCTGCCACCGGTGTGGAGAAGAGCTTGAAGAATTTGCGGGCGGAGCAGAGGAAGCTCAACGGTTCTTCGGCATCGTTGGGCAGCTCCGACTCGAAAAATCTGCTTCACCCACAGCTGCCCACACAGTTGCAACGGCCGGCCCAGATCCAGCAGAAGGGCCTCTACCGTCAAACGTCGCTCTCCTTTATACGGGGCCACCGCAAGAGCAACTCCAGAACCACGTTGACCACCAACAAGAGCTCGTCGTCGACGGACCCACAGTCGCTGGCCGTGTCGCAGCAGCAGCAGCAGTTGCAGTCGAATGCCACCGTCCGGGCGCTCGAGATCAAGCTCGAGGAGGCCAAGATCACCGCCATCCAGGGCGAGCGCAAGTCCTTGATCAGTATCTACATCTTGTGCCGCGTGTTGATCGCCGTGGTGCGGCAGATCCCGCCCGATGTGCTTGGCGAGGACCTCGGCGATAAGTTGGAGGACATCATCTACACGCAATTGAAGACCACCGACCCTTTGTTGATCAGTGGCAGTGTGATCCGGTCGTCCAATTGGAACTTGTTTGCCGAGTTGTTGGGACACATGTCCGAGAAACGGTTCCTCAACGTGAGCGATCGGTTCATCGCCGATTTGGAGAAGGTCCCTCCCGTGGTGGTCAACGGTAGAGTCAACTACACGCTCACCGAGCCGCGCCTCCCCATCGAGGATCTCTTCAACGAGACGGGGGACAACCAATATATAGAGGAGAGCTTGGCCTTGCTCATCCACGGCATGCGGTACTTGAAGTTGAAGCACTACCCGCTCGAGGACTTTGAAGAGTGTGCCGATTTCCTCCAGAGTATCGGCAAGTTCTTCAGCAAGTCGGAGACCGAGAGCATGATCGTGCTGTTTTCCGAAGTCTTGAACCTGCTCTTGCTCCCGTTGGCGGGTGTCATCACCGCAGAGGTGAACCACCCGCAGTGGAGGGAGGCCATCGATCTCATCTACCAGAAGCTGCTCCGCATCTTGCAACAGGAACCGGACAAATACTGGGAATGTGCGTTGAACTTGATCACCACGGTGTTGACGGTGTCGCCGACGGAGATCTTCTTGAAAAACTGGATGAACGTGATCGAGGCCAACGCCGTCGTGTTGAAACCCAAGATCTCTGTGGACGACAAGATCATCTACGTGACGTGCTTCTCGCGGCTCTTGTGGGTCTACCTCTACCGTTGCACAGAGTCCTTGAACTCCACGCACCGGACGTTGGACTCGCTCTTCCAATTATTGTTTTTCAAACAGACCGGTGCTGCAAGTAAAAAACAACAATGGCTCACGTCCGACTTCGACTTGATCGAACTGCTCGTGTGTTTGATCCGCATCGTGGGTTACTCCTCTTTGAACTATACTTTGGAGAAGATCTTGTTGCCCTTGATCAAAATGGGCTACAACGGCGGGCCAGGCTTGGAAAACATCTCACACCCGTTTTTGATCTTGGCCATCCGGTGCTATGTCTGCATCTTGAACGACTTTGAGATGAAGAAAAGACCAGGTTTCCCCAGCGACGATCTCGTGGAAACTGTCAACAACAACCAGTACATCCAAAACTCTTCCAAGTTGTCCGTCTTCACCACGCAGCAGCCCGTCTTCCAAAAGGACACCTCGAACGCCCTGATCTCGGAGGAGATTTCCAATGTGTTCCAGCAGGTTTTCTTTCTTCTAGATCAGTTTGTCGGTGCGCCAACATGGCAATCCACTGAAGACCAGGCCTCGCATTCTTCCAGCAACTCCGCTGGCTCCGCTGGATCGTCGCCCTTATCACCATTTGCATCCAAATCCCCATTCTACTCGCTTTTACACGGCAAGGACCACCAGACTCAACTTTCGAAGTCCCAAAACTTGGAGTTATTCTCGACATTCTTGGAAGCTGCTCCGTTCATGAGCGACAACATGGGCTCCAAGAAGTTGATTGAGATATTGGTGAGAAACAGCATCCACCACGACGTCACCATCAGCAAAAATGCCATTGACTCGTTGAAAGTGTTGATGGTGAAGAAGAACCCAAAGCTCTTGATCACCGTTTTCGCCCGCTACGCCTTCCAATTGGACGACAACCCAAAGCATTCGTTCAGCCTTGCATTCTTGACCTCTGCCGAGTATTTGAAATTGTTGAAAATATACGTGGAGTTGTTGGTATGCTGGTTGAATTCGTTGAGAATGAGGGTGGAGTCCTTGGAGAGCCAACAGGACGATGTCGTGGTACCGATCAACGGACACCCATTGCTGCTCACCGTGACAACGTCCTCCTCTTCCAAGAACGACTTCCAAAAAGTGAGCGACGAGTTGGAATTGAAAAACATAAGCACTATCATCGAGGAGGTTGAAGGCAACGGCTTGTTCTTCTTGTGCTCACAGGACTCGAACATCCGTGGATTGGGGTTGCAAATCTTGAAAATCATCTCCAGGTTCGACGATGTCATCAATGATATCAGCACCATATACAAGACCACGGCAACAAGTGCCACTGCCACCCCAATATCACGTTCGGGCTCCATCAAGAAACACACGAGGACGCCTTCCAAGTTTGCTGCAGAGTTTGGCACTCGTCTCATCCAAGTCTTGGACCTGATTGACTTTTTCGAGTTGATCGCCCCATTGGAAAACGAGATCAGTTACCCGGAAAAGTCCCGTTTGAGGGAACTTCGACTGAGAAGGAGGAAAAATCTTTTGACATATCTTGCCAAGAGTGATTACGGAATCGACAGCACGCTTTGGTTCAAGATCTTCCCCAAGATTTTGAAGATAATCTTTGACAAATGTGCCATGACAGTGGCATTGTGCCGGTCCATTGTATGTGTGAGATTAGTTCAAATGTACGACAGCATATTTGAATTTGCCAACTCTTCACCGGCTCAGCAAAAAATGCCCCAGATGCCAACACACCAGTCTTCCAACTCGACATCTTCATTCTTCTCTGGTTTCAACTCGACTTCTAACCAAACTGATCCCCAGAAAACGTTTGGGTCACAATCGAAATTAGTACACAAACACTTCTCACCACCGGAATTGCTCGTCGAACAATGGAGAATCTACTTGATCTTTGCATGTTCCACGTTGACTGCGACGTATGACCAAAGGATGCACATTCCAACATCATCAACGTCCACCACTGGAAGCTCTGGTTTCTCCAGATCCCATTCCAGGAAGAAATCTCAGCAGATATTCACGGTACAACACCAAAAGATCACCAGTGCGAAGTCGATCTTCAAGATGGTGATCCCGTTGTTGGGAACACAACAGTCCATTGTCAGGGACGCCATTGTGGCGTGTCTTTCGTCCATCAATGTCAACATTTTCAAGAGTTTCATAGAGAGCGTGATACCTATTGCGGAATCGTGGATGGATGAGTCCAGACTGCGCGATCAATGGAGCGATAAGGTGAAAATCGAAATCGCAAGAGTGCTCAACAATGTCACTTTTGGCTTTCTCCACAATTCTTCCGCCTATAGCGACGACTGGGTCTTGGCCAATTTGGTCACCATTGTCAAATATCTCAAGACATTCCTCTCGTACCCTTCCGTGCAAGTGAACATTGAGTTCCAAAGATTGCGCAGATATTTTGCCGGCATCTTGGAAAATGTGTTTACCGGGATAATGAAGACGGAAAACCCAGAGAAATGGTTCCCTTTCGAGGCCCGGATCAGCTGTTTCAAGTTTTTGGAAGAGTGGTGTGGGTACGGGAAGTACGCTGCGACTACAGAGAGTAGATACAAGGATATCATCGCCAAGAGAAGCGGACCCTCGTCGCGGGACTCGATGTCTGTGAGTGCGGCAGTGGAGTTGGAAAGATCGGCGTTGGAGTTGGCATCGATCAGTTGCATGGCCACTCTTTGTTCGGCACCTATCACCAAGGTGGTAGAGGAAAACGATCAAAGTGTAACGATGTCATTCGACATTCCGGGACTATTACTCTGGATCCATAGCTTATTTAACTCCTCGAACGAGAGAATCTACTTGACTGCGAGAAGGGCACTTTCTAACGTCCTTATTGTGAACACCTCCAATAAGGACATCTTCTTGGACATTATAAATCAGTGCTATATCTCATACGACAATGACAAATCGAGCGAATGCTATTTCCTCACCTTGACAGACTCTCTCATGAAGATGAAATCGCTCCCAGTTGAGCCGTATCGCATCTTGTCTTTGTGTTTCTTCGCGGTAAGCAACGACAACCACAAGATCAGAGTCGCTGCAGCCAAGACTTTGACCTTTGTTGAGAAATTGGTCTACGACACTTCCAACGTCGAGCCCCTCACAGAGAGAATCTGTAGTAAGTCGAAACCCGTGTACAAATCGGGACTGTTCCACGTGGCTGCCATTTTCTCCAAAGATGTGCAGATCATATCCGAATTGACCCATGTCTTCCACATTGTAGGCCCAGAATACAGAAGAGACATATTGTCAGCACTCTTGCCCTTCGCCAACAGCACGGAACTCCAAGTGGAGGACCCTGTGACCGATGAGGCGTCGCAGATGGTGTTGCACAATCTCTTGGAAATAACCATCAAGTATAGCGACATCATGCCAAACGAGATCGAAGGGTTGTGGGTCGCGTTGGGCAACGGCAATAATGCTCAAAATGTCAGACACATCTTGACCTTCATCATCTCCAACTCTCTTCAAAGAGGCAACCCTTACTTTGTGCAATACTCCAGACAGATCATTGTCTATTTGTCCAACACCCCTGCTGGTGGGATGCTTGTTGGCGAGTTCATCTCGAATCTTGCGCCCAAGAACATGGTACCCAAGCAACTGACGGAACCTGTGATGGAGCCGCAGATCAACAACATGCCGTACATCTCCGATATATGGGAAACATTGTCATACTCGGGCAAGGAGGCCATCTTCTCCTTGGGCCAATTGTCGGTGATTTTCCTCTCGGATCTCTTGATCTCGCCTCCAGAGGCGCTGCAAACCAACCTCCCATTGCTTTTGCATGTATCTTTTGTCCTCTTGGACCATTACTTGCCTTTAGTGCAAGACGTTGCATTGGAGATGCTCATGCATTTGGTGCATGGACTCGCCGGCGACGATCCAAAGGCTTTGGAGATCGTGGCTTTGTTGAGAAAAAGAGACCTAAAGTCTCTTTGGGTGTACGATGACTTGAACAGTGACAAGAACGGCGCCAGAACGCCGGCAACCATGGACGTGTTGATCCGCAACGTTCTCAAAGTGTTGGGTGTGAAATTTCCAAGCTTGCAAGAAGAATGGAGTCGTGTGTCACTCTCCTGGGCCACCACTTGTGCCGTGAGACACATTGCCTGTAGGTCGTTCCAAGTGTTCAGATCGCTTCTTTCCTTCTTGGACCAAGGAATGCTCAGGGACATGCTCCATCGTCTTTCCAACACCATTTCCGACGAGACCCCAGATATTCAAGGGTTTGCCATGCAGATCTTGATGACGTTGAATGCCATCACGGCAGAATTGGATGCTCTGCAGTTGATCGACTTCCCTCAATTGTTCTGGTCCAGTGTGGCATGTCTCAGTTCTGTCCACGAGCAAGAATACGTCGAGGTGCTCTCCACTCTTTCGAAGTTTGTTTCCAAGATCGATCTCGACTCGGAATTGACGGTTTCGTGTCTCACATCGACGTTCCCACCCAAATGGGAGGGGAAGTTCGATGGGCTTCAGCAAATCGTGATGATTGGGTTGAGGTCGTCGGACTCCTGGGAACATTCGTTGAGGTTGTTGGACCGTTTGAACAAGTTGCACGATTCGCAGATCATTGGATCGGGAGATTCACGAATCTTGTTGGCGGTTCTTTGTAATCTTCCTCGGTATCTCCATGCCTTCACCACCAATAACTATACGGAGGATGTGATTGATTCTGCGGAAACCATCTGTCTGATGGTGGACAGAATCGATCTCGCTGCGGAGCCAGAGAGAGACAGAAGCTCGTTGAAGAGGATCTTGCAGTCCTTTGTCAAGAAGAGATTCAGAACAAAGCAAGATTTCTTGAACGAGGTGACAAATAAGATCGTAACCTATTTCTTCCCCACTTTCCAAGCTCAAACCTTGGTTTTCCTACTAGGTATCTTATCTAACAGCATTGGCTGGGTGAAGATCGAGACGATGGAAGTGTTGGAGAAGATAGTTCCAAAGGTGGATTTGCAGAGCGAAGAGTTTATAGGAGTCGGTGCGGATTTGATTTCGCCTTTGTTGCGGTTGTTGTTGACGGACTATGCAGAGCAGGCTTTAAAAGTGCTTGATGAGGCGGTCAGCATCTCGGGTTCGCAATTGGATAAAGACGTTTTGAGAATGAGTCTTGGTAATAAGAGTATCAGAAAAGAGTATGAGAAGACTGCAACTTTGTTCGGAATTCCAGACGAGACCGGATGGGCCATTCCAATGCCTGCTGTGACTCTGGCCACCACAAGAAACAATGTCCATGCTGTGTTTTCCACGTGTGTCCCTGCCAACAGCAACACGGAGGCCGAGCAACAGACAAACACAGCCAATGTCGAATTCCACAGAGAGGAGTACATCTACGAGGGATCCAATGGTGAGATGGGCGAGGCCTTGTCCACTGTGGCATCCTACCAGCAACCACCAATAGTGGAGCAACAGCAGGACCCTTCATTGAGTCATATCTACGCGGCATTGGTCAATTTGGACTCTTTCTTTGCCGATGACACCGACACCAGGGCCTTCCCTTCGTCCCGTCCTGGTATTTCACATCAATACACCTCCTCTATCGATACAAAGGAAAGTAATATCGAACCTGTCATTCCATTTGAGTCGGCACCTCAGGTCTACGACAAGAAAGTGTCGGCCATTTTGAACAGAAGTTTGGCGAGAACACCTTCTAATACTTCGTTCAAGACCTCGCTTGCAGATTCCTTCGGCAGCAGTCCAAGTGGCTTGACCGACCAGTACATCACTCGGGACTCCAGTAATTATAGCATTTCACAAAGAGGTTCGGCGATGTCGTTTAGAAGTAACCGGACCTCTGCGAGAAGACTGGCATTGGACACGGCTTTGGTGACAAGTTCAGTGACCGATTTGACCAAGGCCGAGGAAAGATCTCCTCACAGGACACCACCTTTGATGTCTCCTTCCGTGAGAGATTTGAATTCGCCATTCTTGAGTTCGGATCAGCAGGAACCTATCCACACACAAGCGATCCAAACACAACCATTTTCTTTCAACCAGCAACCGAATCATGAAAGTTCTTTCAAATTTGAAGGAATTCTCAGAAGTTCCAACAAATCAAGAAGAAAATCCGGTAAGGTCAATGGGAATGGCAACATCAATAACAGTAACAACACCACCAATAATAATAACAATATCAACACCAACATTGTTCACTCCGGTCATAATGGATCCCATGTTTCGGTCCCAACATCGAGCAATGGTTCACCCAATGATATCATTATAAGTCATAACATCAGTGACTCTTCAAGTCCACTGACACCAACCATTGCTAATGCTGGTGTTACCAAATCAAAGGACAGGTCTTCTGTTTTCAGCAGAGCTGCAAAGAAGAATCCTCCAAAAAGTCTGCTGAATAGAAACTGAAAAGGGCACTTTATTGTATATAACCAAATTAATAACTCGACATGAGTGGATAATTATGAGAACCGAGTTCATTTCATTTACATATGTTTTTTATAGTTTAATTGACGGAATATCAATTCTTTATGAGTGTTGGAGTTGTAGATTGAGCTGTTAGGGGGTTTAGCCCGGCCTTAAAGTGGATGACGCTCAAAAAAAAAAAAATGGACGAGATCGGAATCGAACCAATGACCTTCTGCTTGCAAGGCAGACGCGCTACCAACTACGCCACACGCCCTAAATTTCCTTAAAATTAAGCCATCTCGGAATAAGACGTGGTTTTCGGTAGGGGCCAGGAAAGGTGTATTTTTGACGTTGAATCGGGCTTTGGGAGTTAGATATGGTTATCTGAAGACATTTGGACATTAGACGGATCAATTGGATTGTAAGAGAGAAAATAGTAGATGAAGGGAGTTTTCTGATTGCTTGAAACCAGTGCGGCTTTGATATGATGGTGATAATAACAGATGTATAGATCAATAATCAAAGTCTCGAACCATGACAGGTCGATTGACAGAATTGGTTCACAGAGTCACAGAATTATTTCAAAACATTAATAGAGTACTTCTATTTTCGTCAGAAGAGTTGAAGCACGATTAGTTAATTATTTCACTAAATTATACAATAAAGAATCATCCTTTTATAAATCTTGGGCATTGGTTTAGGGTTTAATTTAGATCTAGTTATAATCTCTTGGGTTCGTGGGATTGCATTCGATATCCCCCTAAATGTGGCGTTTCCTTATTGGATTACAATCGAAGGTTGTCGAATATAACGTTCCGATATTAGATTACATTCAGTGTTTCTCGAGAGTAACACTATCATATCATGAGTGTCACGTCAGATAGCCTTTTTACTTCGAATGAGAGTTTCTGGGATACCTGAAGTCCCTATTGTCTGCTCGTGAAAACGTAGTTTTTGGTGAATCTATAATCATCATGAAGACAAGGGCAATTGATATTTGTAATTAACCCCTCGGAGCAACTGCAGGGCTGTAAATCTTTCAGAGGACGCTGGAACAAAGAAATGCGGGAAAGACAAGAGAATTGAAGCGAGGGAGGTGAATAACGAGGGGAGAGTCGGTGAACTTAGTAAGGGAGAATGGTAGGTAAAAATATTAGAAGTAAGAACAAAGAGTGAGGCCAAGTAGTAAGAGCAAATAGTAGGAGAAAGAACAAAACGAGTATACAAGATCAAGAGACGAAAGAAACGAAACCGAAAGACAAAAGAAGTTGAATGAGATTGAAGACAAGAATTGGAAAGAAAGGAAGTACTGAAGAATTGAAGTCAGATCAAGACAGATTGGAAAAGTACAGAGAGTATAAATCACCGTAGAAGGCTAACTATAAATAGCTACTATGTAGTGCGCGCATGAACAGATACTAAAATGCTGATGCCAATGGATGGCCATTGGGATGACTAGTTCAGAATTTTGCTCAAAACATAAGTGCCCCAAAATCTCCATAGCCATATCCTAATCCAAACAACATCCACATCCACATCCACATCCACATCCACAACCGTTCACATCCACACCATCACAATTCCACACCACCACCACCTCAAGTCCAACAAAAAGAAACGAAATCAAAAAAAGAAAAGAGCGCACAATTTCACTAACAAAAACGTTTCCTCTTAAAGCGAGAAGGGCGTTTTTTCTTTTGCTTCTTTTTTTTTTTCTTTTTTGGAAATCAAAAAAAAAAAAAAATCATTTAATTCAATTAATCATCATCATCATCACCACCATCAGTAGTAGTTCAGGTGACATATAATTAAGGAAATAGATACCACATCTATTCACCATATATACCGAGCCGTCGACGAGAGTGATAGAAACACGTAAAAGCGAGATGTCCGAACCAATCAAGAAGAAGTTGGGTGAAATTGCCGCTGCCCCAACACCACAAAACACGCCAGCGTCAGCTGCAGGCTCGTATATGAGCAAATCGCATCAGCCAACGATCCCAAACACGATCGACGAGGAGAAGGAGGAGTTCAAGAAGAAGTTGTTGAGCAACCCTGCCTTGTTGTCCATGATTGAAGGTAAGTTGGGTGATTTGGTTGGCACAGACTCAGGATATATCAATAGCTTAACAAAGAGCACGAAGAACAGAGTATATGGCTTGAAATCCATCCAAAAGAGACAGTTCGAGTTGGAGGCCGAGTTCCAACAGGAGTTGTTGGAGTTAGAGAGAAAATACCACGCCAAATATAAGCCACTTTTCGAGAGAAGAGCCAAGATTATAAACGGGGCTGAAAAGCCAACAGCCGCTGAAATCGAGGAAGGTGAACAACTCTTGGATGAAGACTCTGAGGACGAGGAAGAAGAGGACAAGATCAAGGAAGTCGAAGAGGAAGAAGAGGAAGATCAGGCAACAGCATCAGACGACAAAAAGAAGTCCTTGGAATCGGAAGATGACGACGACTCCAAGGGCATTCCAGGTTTCTGGTTGACTGCCTTGGGAAACTTGGAGATTGTCCAGGACACCATCACCGACAGAGACAGCGAGGTTTTGGAGCACTTGGTCGACGTCAGATTGGAATATTTGGAGGTTCCAGGCTTCAAATTGATCTTTGAGTTCTCTGAAAACGAGTTCTTCACCAACAAGATCTTGACCAAGACCTATTATTACCAAAAGGAATTGGGTTACTCCAGCGACTTCATCTATGATCATGCTGAAGGGTCCACTATCCATTGGGTTTCCAACGATACCAATGTGACATTGATCGTTGAGAGAAGAAAACAGAGAAATAAACACACCAAGCAAGTTAGAACCATTGAGAAACTCTCCCCACTGGAGTCTTTCTTCAACTTCTTTGACCCTCCAAAGGCTCCAAAGACTCTGGAAGAGGACGATCAGAGTCCAGATGTCGAAGGTACCAAATCCGAGCACGGTGACGACTCAGATCAAGAGATAGACGAAGAGTTGGAACAGAGATTGGAGTTGGACTACCAAATTGGTGAGCTCTTGAAGGACAAGTTGATCCCAAGAGCCGTTGACTGGTTCACTGGGGAAGCCTTGCAATACGAGTTCCCAGAGGGTGACGATGGAGAAGACGAGGACTACGACGACGAGGAAGGTTCTTTTGACGAAGACGAGGACGAGGACGAAGATGATAGCGAGGAGGAGGAAGAAGGTGCCACCAAGACGCAGCCTCCAGAATGTAAGCAGTCGTGAGGCTTTGAATTTGTTTAGTTTATAAATTAATTGAAACAGTTTTGTTTTAGTCGAATCTGTGATAACACCTTTGTGATGAACACCGTCCAAGCAACATCGTAACACCACATCATTACACCACTTGATAACATCGTAACACCACACCATTCATCCGAGGCTGGTAGTGCAAAGCTGAGTGCAACGCTGCGCTGAAGCGGCTATTTGACCGTGAAGTGCGTGACAGCATCACATGGCCTGGGAACACAACTCGGAATAAAAAAGAATTCCCCTTAAATTTAAGAGTGAGTGCTGATTCGAGTATTGTCCTCCTTTTTGCCAAAGAGATCAGTTCATTGATTAATTGATACCAATTAATTAACACCAATTTATTTACACCAATTGATCGACGCCGATTAATTGACACCAACCGTGCCAGCTCAAAAACATACTAAATATCCAGTTCCCATCGACTCCACGTCTCAAATCCTAGTTCTTATCACAGAAAGTAAGTAATGATTATCTCTTACTCACTTAAGCGCCATTGCTCGCCAGCAAATTTCAGCCTTTAAATTTTCCAAATTTTATCTGAATTTTACTTATTCAATTTTTATAAAATTCACAAATTTGCATTTTTTTACCAAACTGCCCTTCTTATTAATTATTCATTGATAATCACAATCAAGATCGAATAATACAATATCCATCAACATCTTCCGATCACTTTACTAACTAACGCCAGTTCTTTAACCAGAGTATATGTCAAAGTTACCGCCGAAACCTTCAACTAACTTTTATTCTCAAAATGTCAACCTGAGCTATAGGAACAATCCTATTGGAAAGTTGGCGCTCTTATGTTCGCTATTACCAAAATTGACGCACGCGATTCCAATTGCCATCGCGGAGACTTTAGACAAGTCCCATTCCGCGCCTCACCACTCGCAATTGCAAGAGGATGAAGACTTCTTGTTATATTTGCTTGCCTCCGCTGTGTTGGTGTTGTTGGGTGGTGTCTTTGCCGGCTTGACCTTAGGTTTAATGGGGCAAGACGAAATCTACTTGAAAGTTATTTCCAACTCGGGCACGCCTCGTGAACAGTACTACGCAAACAAGGTGTTGACCTTGTTGGGTAGGGGCAAACATTGGGTCTTGGTCACCTTATTGTTATCAAATGTCATCACCAACGAAACCTTGCCCGTTGTCTTGGACAGATGTCTCGGTGGAGGCCTCGTTGCGGTGTTTGCGTCCACCGTTTCCATCGTCATTTTCGGAGAAATCATCCCGCAGTCTGTCTGTGTCCGTTACGGCTTAGAGTTGGGTGCCTATTTCTCTCCCTTTGTCTTGTGCTTGATGTACCTGATGTACCCGGTGGCCAAACCGGTGGCCCTGTTGTTGGACCACATCTTGGGCGAGGACCACGGAACCGTGTACAAGAAGAGTGGGTTGAAGACATTGGTCACCTTACACAGAACCATGGGTGTTGAGAGATTGAACCAGGACGAGGTGACCATCATCAGCGCCGTCTTGGACTTGAAGGAGAAGCCTGTCGGCTCCATCATGACCCCTATCGACAAAGTGTTCACCATGAGTGCCGACACCGTCTTGGACTCCAAGGCCGTCGACGATATCTTCAATTCCGGGTTCTCCAGAATCCCGATCCACTTGCCCAATGAACCGACCAATTTCATCGGCATGTTGTTGGTCAGAGTCTTGATCAGCTACGATCCAGAAGACGCCTTGCCCGTGCTGAGCTTCCCGTTGGCCACGTTGCCCGAGACCTCGGAAGACACCTCGTGTTTGAACATCTTGAACTACTTCCAAGAGGGGAAATCGCATATGGTGATTGTCAGCGAGACGCCAGGGTTGCTGTCGGGCGCCAAGGGTGTCTTGACGTTGGAAGACGTGATCGAAGAACTTATCGGCGAGGAGATTGTCGATGAGTCTGATGTGTATATCGACTTGAACAAGAATATCAAGAGAAACGACCCGGGCCCGTTGTCCAAACGCAATCTCTCAACCTATTTGCACAACCTCTATGCGACCCCACTCTCGCAACGTAACTCTGTGGAACTGCCACTGGAAGGTAGAACTCCTAAGTCGCCATTTGGTGAAAGTAAGTTGGCGTACTACCCTAAGAACGCAGCCAAACCTTCCAACTTGGCCTCCAACCCTATCGAGACGAACAAATCGTTTGTCACCATCAAGAAACAGCCGGAGGACACCATGTTCAAGTTGAGTCATGCGCAAAATGACAAGTCGATTGTCACTCTCGAGGTGCCAAACGGTGCTGGTACCACATATGGGTCTACTGCAAACGACAAGAAGTTTGTATTGCCAAATGAGAGAGAACGCGAGGCTGATATCTCCACCATCATGATCAATGGCGGGAACGAAAACCACAACGGACACCGCCACAATGGAGACGAAGAGTTGGCAGTGCCCCGAGATGCACAAGAACCTGCTACTTTGGCCATTGCGCCGTCCTCTTACAAGTTGATCAACCATAATCACAAGACGATTATCTGTGCTGTTGACGATTTCGAAGAGACACACGAGCAGCTTAATTACTCTGGTGGTGTTTCATCTGAAGAAGAGGCCAGTAGTGAAGATGCGTTGATGGAGTACTCGTCTGCTTCAAATAGAAACACTTCTTACCGTAAGAAGAAGAAGAAGTCTAATAGATCTCATTCCATTATCAAGTATATTACAGGATCCAATTGATGATCATCGTTGGGTCATATGGTTAGCTACTTTTTTATACCGTTTCCGTGATTTGTCTTTTATTTTAGTCCGAGTCTGTGATTTGGATTTAAACTGCTTTGATTGAATTGTATTTAGTTTTTTATCACGTTTTGCGATTTGTCTTAGCTGGAATGAATATTTATAATTTTGAGAAGATGTAGTGTGTAGTGTGGGAGCGATTTTAGTGGAGGAGGAGTAAACTAGTAGAATTGTGCAGTGGACTATACTTGTGCAACTATAGATGTGCCAATATTTATAGGAAAGTAGAGTAAGATGCTAGAAAAAGTGCAGGTTCTAAGCAGTACCACTCTAAGCAGTAGCCCGCTAAAATGCAAGTAGTACACTAGTTGGAAGGGCTAAGCCTACACAGCATTAATAAGCAAGTAGAGCACTAATGCCTTTGAATTTGAGGCTGTCGCAGAGCAGACCAGGCCACAAATAGCACAATCCTACGCAAACAAACGAGAGTATAGATTGAGTAGAGACTGGGTGTAGATTGAGTAGAACTTGAATATAGATTGAGTAGAACTTGAATATAGATTGAGTAGTACTTAAGAAGAGATTCAGTATAGTTTGAGTATAAACCCAGTAACCTTACACAACCTATCACTTCCACTTACCCATCCGATGCTCGAGCCGGTCGGATCAAAAAAAACTCTGGAGATGCCGAGCTTGGAAGAAAAAGAGAGCAAGAAAAAATGCCATCAAGTGTCGGGAAGTTTGTCTGAGAAAAAGAGGGCGTAGAAAACGAGAACGAAGGAAACTAACGGAATAAGGAAGGGAAGAAGGGAATGGGGAGAAAGGAGGGATGGAGAAGGGATGAAGAAGGGATGGAGGAGGGATGGAACAAGCAGCTAATGGATGAGCAAAGAAACCAACGAACAATTCTAATTAGCTAGAAAGTATATCAACTCGAAGACTTAGCTGTGGTGTATTGTGTATATATGCCGTGCTTGATCTATTCTATGCTCTGCCATACTATATGCTATGCTCTGCTCTACATTTCTTTTTTTTGATAACACTTAA
This sequence comes from Nakazawaea ambrosiae, assembly GCA_024271865.1. Lineage (NCBI taxonomy): Eukaryota > Fungi > Ascomycota > Pichiomycetes > Alaninales > Pachysolenaceae > Nakazawaea > Nakazawaea ambrosiae. The sequence goes on along the minus strand of JANBXG010000004.1, from coordinate 378,282 downwards.
CCTCCATCCACATACACATCTACATCTACATCTACATCTACATCTACATCTACATCCACATCCAAATTTAAACCAATCGATAACTCATCACTCTATTCTACTCTGTAATCAATCCATCCCTAATCTATACTTCTCCTGCGGGATCCATTTTCTAACCGAGCAAGCCTTTTTAATTTTTTCTGAAAAATCTCGTGTACAATTAAACCACTTTGAAGATCGTTGGATCGAACAATTGTGAGTAATCATCGAGGTTAGGCCATAAACGAGTGAAAAACCGATACAATCAGTGGCGCATAGTGTAAATCGTAGCCAACGCCCATCAATCAACCACTTTCAACTCCATTTCTGGCACTAATTCCCAATGTCTTTGAAGAACAAATTGGCCAATTTGAGGAACACTCCTTCGCCGCAGGTGATATTCACCGACGACCAATCCGACCAGAAATTGAAACCCACGCACAACTCGTCGTCATCATTGGCCAACTTCTTCAACAAGTCCCGCACTGCGTCCAACTCCTCTTTGAACCATGTACTGTCCAACGAGTACAAGTCCAATATCGCAAATACCGCAAATAATGCAACCAAGACCAAGAAATCCGACAAGTTGGAGCTGCTACAATACAACAAAGGATCGTTGTTGTCACCGAAAATGTCCCAGAGCTCCTCGAACTCGTCCACGTCGTCCAAATCCAAGCATTTCTTCTCCAAGCAGCAGCAGAGCGACCCCCATTCCGACGTGCCTCACACCTCCTCCAAGTTGGAATTGAAAAGATTCTTCAAAAACGTCATCAACCCGTCGTCTTCCTCGAGAAAAGACCACCAAAGCTTAGGACATCAATTGAAAGAGAACGTAAAGAGCAAGCACAAGCAGATCCACAGCCACCACCACCGTTTGGGCCACCGCTGGTCCGGCAGCAAGGACTCCAAGGGGCACTCGGACCTGAAAATGACCGAGACTGCCGCGGTCCAGGCACCGCAACTGGTACAAACACCGCAGGATAAGATGTTCTTCGGTGCGGAGACGTCGCTGGAGTTGATCCGCAAGTACGGAGTGCCGGGGAAAGTGTTGGGTGAGGGTGCTGGAGGGTCCGTGGCCATCGTAGAGAGGCCTTCGGACGGCCGCATCTTCGCCGTGAAGCAGTTCCGGGCGAAGACACCGAAGGAGTCGGACTACGACTATAAGAAGAAGGTGCAGAGCGAGTTCTTCGTCGGGTCCACGTTGCACCACCAGAACGTGATCGAGACCATGGACATGTTGCAAGAAGGCCTCAAGTTCTTGATAGTGATGGAGTACTGTCCGTACGACTTCTTCACCATTGTGATGAGTGGGTTGCTCCAGAAGAACGAGATCGCGTGCTATTTCAAGCAGATCGTGCACGGCGTGAGCTATTTGCACTCTATGGGGTTGGCGCACCGCGACTTGAAGTTGGACAACTGCGTCGTGACCCAGGATGGCATCTTGAAGTTGATCGATTTCGGCTCGGCAGTCGTGTTCAAGTACCCGTTCGAGGAGGAGACTATCAAGGCGAAGGGTATCGTCGGCTCTGACCCATACTTGGCCCCAGAGGTGTTGACCTTGACGCAGTACGACCCAAGACCCGTCGATGTGTGGTCCATAGCGATCATTTTCTGCTGTATGACCCTCAGAAGGTTCCCCTGGAAGGTGCCAAAGTTGTCGGACCCTTCGTACAAGCTGTTCGCGCTGGTGCCTTCGTCGTCGTCGGCCACCTTGAGCAACAGCGAGAGCACCCTCGACTTGGACCATTTGAAGCACGATGAGCTCTCGACAAAAGAGCTGCACGAGATGCAGATGAAGACCAGCATGATCGCCAACAAGACCACGGTGCTGTTTGCGCCGCGGTCCAAATCCAAAGGCCCTTACCGGTTGCTTCGGTTGTTGCCGCACTCGTCGAGACCGCTAATTGGGGCCATGTTGGAGTTGGATGCCTCGAAGAGAATCTCCATCGAGCGGGTGTTGCAAGACGAGTGGTTCGAGTCGATCCAAGTGTGCGAGGTGGATGGCGAGCAGTGTGTCAAGGCAGGAAACCACACGCACCACTTGGTTACGGAGGACCAGTTGAACAAGATCCAGGAGGAGCGGGACAGGCAGAAGAAGCTGAAAGAAGAGGCAGTAGAGGCAGGTCTGGATCTGGGTCTGGGACCGGGACTGGGTCTGGCAGTTCCCGAGCCCACTGTGGCCGTGGAACAGCCCGTAGTATGAAGGGATATTATTTATTAGCGAGGAATAGACCGTAAAATAGATCAAGACACTCTTTTAACTGTGGTCTTGAGGAGCATGTATACGACCATTACTGTGTATATGACCATTGAATATACCATGTGGTAGTAGTTATACTATGTATATGAGTGGTAGTCAGTTATACTAAGTATATGAGTAGTAGTTAATTATATTATGTATATAAGTAGTAGCTAATTATACTATGTATATGGGTGGTAGTAGTGGTAGTAGGTACTACGTATAAGAGTAGTAGTAGTGGTTAATTATACTTTGTATGTGTTTAGAAGTAGTTAATTATACTATCAGTATGAGTAGAAGTAGTACTAAGTATATGAGTAGTAGTTAGTCATACTATGTATATGAGTAGTGGTTAATTATACTATGTATAATAGTAGAAGTAGTTAAATATGTTTTTTATGCTATATTTATGATTAGTAGTGATAGTATATACTATGTATATGAGTAGAAGTAATTAGTGTAGAAGTAATTAGTTGTACTAAGCATATGAGTAATAGTTTATCATACTATATTTATGGTTAATAATTTATAATAATAATAATAAAAATAGTAATAGTAGTGGTAGTAGAAGTAGTAGAAGTAGTAGCCAATCAGGTTAGGTAGTCAACTATGTTATGTGGTCAATTATGTTAAGTAGTCAATTATGTTATGTATATGAATAGTAGTAGTTTAGTATATTTATTATACAGTATATGAGTGGTAGTTAATTATACTATTGAGGGCAACCGTTTATGTATTTTTCTTTATGTATATATTGAGTACTCTATGACCATACTATGACCGTACTGACCATGCCATACACTTCCACCCTGGTTCCGCTCCATTGGGAAACATAGTCGAACCCTGCAAACCACTTCTCCACTGCTAGGGTCGTGCGCACACGGCCAAACCACAAAAGAGGAAAACCCAGCCTGCTGCTCGTATCACTGTCGAGTCGAGTAGACTAGCCGGAGTGGTGAACAGCGATGGGCTCCAACAGGTAACGACATGGGTCATTCATCGGTTAGATGTGATTGGGATGCGACGTTTGTCGTATGCCTAATGAAAGTAAATTCTAATTTTACTTGTCTAACCTTACCAAAAACCTATAGTCTATCTCGGGGGGTTATTTTTCATTACCCCGGATTTCGTGAAAAAGCTTAAAGGTGAAGAGCACAGCGAGGTTGGCACAGCGAGGATTGGCATATATAAATGGGACGAAGACGAGCTTTTTTTTGTAATTGTGATTCTAATTCCGATTCTATTTGCATAGCAAGCAAATATTATCATATCACTTTACCAACTTACCAATTTCTATTGTACCTACTCCTCTCACTTCAACTGCGACTACACCATGACTATTTCTCCAGTCACCTCCATTAAAGAGAACGAACAAATCCACGACTTGGTCTTGAAGACCTTCAGAGTCTACATAGCCGACATCGTCGAGCACTACAACGGAGGCCACCCGGGGTCCGCCATGGGAATGGCAGCCATCGGCATTGCCTTGTACAAATACCAGATGTTGTACAACCCTAAGAACGACCACTATTTCAACAGAGACAGGTTTGTCTTGTCGAACGGGCACGTTTGCTTGTGGCAGTACTTGTTCCAGCACTTGGTGGGCTATCCACACATGACCCCGGAGCAATTGAAAAGCTACCATGCGTCCAAGCCTTCCTACTCGCCAGGCCATCCAGAGATCGAGAACCCAGGTATCGAGGTCACCACGGGCCCATTGGGCCAAGGTATCTCCAATGCCGTTGGGTTGGCCATCGCCTCTAAAAACTTGGCTGCCATCTACAACAAGCCGGGCTACGACGTTGTCAGCAACACCATCTACACTACCGTGGGAGACGCCTGTTTGCAAGAAGGTGTTGCTTTGGAAGCGATCTCGTTGGCTGGCCATTTGAGATTGAACAACTTGGTGGTCATCTACGACGACAACAACATCACTGTGGACGGCTCCGCGGACTTGTACAACGACGAGAACGTGAACGGCAAGTTTGCAGCTTGCAATTTCAACGTTCTCGACGTTTGGGAAGGTGATAACGACGTTGAAGAGATCTTGAGTGCCTTGATCAAGGCCAAGGCCTCGACAGACAAGCCTACTTTGATCCACGTACGCACTACAATTGCCAAGGACTCCGATATCGAGGGCACCTGTGCTGCCCACTGTGCTCCCTTGGGCGAGAAGAGCTTGGCTGCGATGAAATCCGGCTACGGGTTCGATCCTAGCAAGCATTTCTACATTCCACAGCTGGTGTACGACTTCTTTGCAGACCTTGTTCCAAAGGGCCAGCAGTTGGAAGACGACTGGAACTTGTTGGTAGACAACTACGTGAAGGAGTTCCCAACTTTGGGCAAAGAGTTTAAGTTGAGAGTTGCAGGCAAGTTGCCAGACAACTGGCAGTCGTTGATCCCAGCACCTAAAGACAGTCCAATTTCGTCGAGAATGGCCTTCAGCGAGGTCACGAGAGCTCTCTGTGCCCAGATTCCAACATTTGTAGCCGGATCTGGTGATTTGGAGGCCTCGATCAAGTTGAGATGGGACGCAGCCGTCGATTTCCAGAGCCCAAAGACCCGGTCTGCGTGTGGAATCAACGGAGACTACACCGGCAGGTACATCAGGTTCGGTATCCGTGAGCATGCCATGGCCGCCATTGCCAACGGGTTCGCCGCCTACCAGAAGGGCACTTTCATCCCAATGACACACACCTTTTTGATGTTCTGGTTGTATGCAGCACCGGCAGTGAGAATGGCCGCTTTGCAGAACTTGAAAGTGATCTGTGTAGCTTCGCATGACTCCATCGGGTTGGGAGAGGACGGACCTACCCACCAGCCTATCGCGGTTCCAGCCTTGTTCAGAGCCATTCCGAACTGCTACTTCATCAGACCTGCCGACCGCAACGAGGTTATCGGGTTGTTGGAGTTCTACTTGAGTGCCGACGAGATCGGGCCATCCATCTTCTCGCTTTCCCGCCAGAGTTTGCCTCAGTACCCGGGCAGAACATGCAAAGACAAGGCCAAGAAAGGTGGATATGTCTTTGAAGAGGTGGAAAACCCAGACTTGCAGTTGATCGGAACAGGTTCCGACTTGAGTCTCTGTGTGGAGCTGGCTGCCGAGTTGGGCAAGAAGGGTTTGAAGCTGAGAGTGTTGAGTTTCCCATGCCAGAGGCTCTTTGACCAGCAGGACGAGGCGTATAAGAAGTCGGTGTTGAAGAGAGGTGAGGTACCAACAATTGTCGTTGAGACTTACTCGCCAACGGGTTGGGAGAAGTATGCCACTGCCGGTTACAACATGAACGGGTTCGGCAAGTCGTTGCCTAGCGAGGTGAACTATGAGTATTTCCACTTCACGGTGCCAGAAATCACTGAGAAGGTGGTTAAATATTACGAGTACTACCAAAAGAACGACGATGCCAAGTACTATTTCCAGGATTTGAACTTGGAGTCGGCCGTTCACAGGTGAAGGTGGTTTGGGAATTTGCGGGGAAGATTGGCGAATAATGATGAATATTGACTAGTATTTGACCGGTATTTGACCAATTTGATCCAACTTTGTCCAAAATTGACTCAACTGATCCAATTATATACTCTTTTACTATTTTACTAATATGGAAATGTCTCTTGGTTAATTTAATTCCATTTATCAATTTATTCCATTATCAACAGTACAATATTTACCCTTTGGGACCGTCTCGTAGCTGATTAAATCCGGTTATTATTGGAAATGTCTCTTAGTTGACTAATTCAGTTATTATAGAGATGTCTCCTAGTTAACTAATTCCAATCAATTATTCAAGTCGACAAAATAGAATACTTTACCAGTTACTACGGGACTGTCTCTTTGCAGATCAAGTCCAGTTACCATGAAAATATCTCTCAATCAATTCCATTTATCATTGAACAGTACAATACTCTCTCACCATCCATGATCAAAAAGCATGCTGACACTTTCTCCGTTGTGGATTCTCCTGATCAGCTCGGCAAACACCCTGGAAACGTCCAAAACCTCGATCTTGTCGCCCAACTCCTTCACATTGTGCTCCTGCGGAACAGAATTCGTCGTGATGATCTTGTCGATGCTCGACTGTCTAACTCTCCTGATGGCATCGCCGCTGAACACGCCGTGGGTGATGATGGCGTACACGTACGAGGCGCCTTGGTCCTTCAACAACTTCAGCAGCCTCGTGATGGTGTATGAGGTGTCGATCAAGTCGTCGATCAAGATGCACACCTTCTCGTTGACGTCGCCCACTAACATGGTGGTTGCAATGACCTTTTTCGAGCCTTCCTCGGGTTTCAAGCTGTTGATCAGTTGCTCTGTCAACGACGAAGGACTGTCTACTTTGTTTCTACGCTCCTTGTGGATCAAGGCAAAGGGCAACTTGAGTTGGTCCGCAATAGAGGCGGCTCTCTTGGCACCTCCTGCGTCGGGACTTACGATTACCGCATTCTGGTAGTTAGGGATCACCTGCTGGATGTAGTGCTGCAACAAGGGCTTCGAATAGAGGTTGTCTACGGGCATGTCGAAGAAACCTTGGAACTGGGGGTCGTGCAAGTCCATGGTGATGATGTGGTCGGCACCGGCAGTGGTGATCAAGTTGGCGATCAAGGTGCCCGACTGGGCGACCCATTTCTTGTAACCGGAGACGCTGGTGTTCCTGGTGCCTACGGAGGAGGAGTTGGTCAAGATCTGCTTCGGCAGGTAGGGCTTAGGTTGGAAATACGACGAGTTGGAGGCGGAAGAGGTGGTTGGTGGGGTGTTCAACAGGTCGTCTTTCAACAACGAGATGGAGCTGTCGTTGTCGAGCCGCGACATGGGTCTTGGCGTGGAAGGCACGCTCTCGAACGAGTACTCGGACTTGCTTTTCAACGTCAAGGGCGAGCCTTTCTTGTTGTATGGCACGTCTGACTGTCTCGAGTAAGGGAATAAGGGTAACACGGCGGTGACTCTCTTGGCAGAGGACGCCTTGCAGGCACTGAGCATGATAAGCAATTGCACAAAGTTATCATTGACGTGGCCGCATCCGGACTGCACGATAAACACATCTTTTTCCCGGACAGAGTCCTTGATGGTGACGGCGGTTTCTCCATTGCTGAAGTTTCTCAAGTCCACTCGGCCCATGTCGAGAGACAAGTTGCGGCAGATTCTCTCAGTCAAGTTGGGGTGCGACAGGCCGGAAAAGACGACGATATCTTTCATTGTGGATGGGAATAAGTGGGTACTGGCTAAAGAAGTAGCTGAGTGAAGAAGCTGAGTGGAATAGTGGTGAGTGAAGTAGTGGTAAGAACTATTGACCCTTGTCAAGGCTCTTGTCAAAAAAATGAAATTTTTTATTTTTTTCAGCAGCCTAAAAGGGAAGGAGAGAAGAGGAGGGAAGAGGAGGAAAAGATGGAGAGAAATGGAGAGAAGAGGAGAGAGAAGAGGAGAGAGAAGAGGAGACAGGAGATGGAGAGATGGGAAACGGTGGAAATGGAAACGGTGAGAAGTTATGGGAATGACGAAAATAATGGGAAATGATTGTAATAACAAGAAATGATGAAAGTAGTTGGATTTAGTAAATTATACATAGATATACTTCAGTGAGTGCAATAGTCAGATATGGTTCAACGTAATGAAGAGTGGTGAGATAGCGAAAGGTAATGAAAAGTAGTGAAAAGTAGTGAAAAGTAATGAAAGAAGAGAGAAGTTAAACAGTGAGAAGACCAGTGACAAGTTAAACAGTTAGAAACAGTGGCAAGTAGCTGAGAATAATGAAAAGTAGTGGGAAAGAGTGAGAAGTAACAAATAGTGAAAAGTAATGAAAGAAGTGAGATGTACATAGATGTAGTGAGAAGTAGTTGATTATAGTTAAATATAGTCAAAAATAATGACGAGTGATGAATGATGGGACGTAGTTAAAATAGTTAGATAGTGACCAGTAATTATATAGTTAGAAGTAGTGAGAGGAGTGAGAGTGGTAAGAGTAGAAAGAAGTAAGAAGTAGAAAGTGGTGAAATAGATAGAGGCAGTGAGATGCAGTGGATAGTGACGAGTGAGATCACCATATCAAAAATAGTCAAGTGCACAGACCTAGTCACATGCCTCGGCAGTGAGCTTCATGATATCTCCTGATTACTTCAATGCTTCAATGCTGCAATACACACTTCAACCTCATAAGTATTTTAATACTGTAATACTATAATACTATAATACTATAATACTATAATACTATAATACTATAATACTATAATACTATAATACTATAATACTATAATACTATAACACTATAACACTATAATACTATAATACTATAATACTATAATACTATAATACTATAATACTATAACACTATAATACTATAATACTATAATACTATAATACTATAATACTATAATACTATAATACTATAATACTATAACACCATAATACTATAACACCATAACACTATAACACTATAACACTATAACACCATAATACTATAACACCATAACACTATAACACTATAACACTATAATACTATAATACTATAATACTATAATGCTGTAATACCATAATACGATAATACCATAATACTTTACTATAATACTATAATATAATACTACAACGCCATAGTTAGTGTAATACTACGTAATACTCCAGTTTCTTGAACGCTATAATTATCGTAGCACTGTAATTACTGTAATAATATGATTTCTTCATTGTCATGATTGCTTCAGTCTCATAACTACTGCAACTCAACGCCATACTCTACCCACTTCTCCCTCAGTACCTTATTTCATAAGAGCCTGCTTGTGAAACGTATTTGACCCACTTGACCAGCTTGGTATTGTCTCCCTCGATCCGCAAAAACCGCACGTTCAACCCACTACAAGAATACATATTGATCGAGAATTTCAACAACATCGGAGGCTTGGTCCAGTTCAAGATGTTGGACGAGTTGCTCAACTCCACAGAACACTTGACACTGGCCTCGGTGGATCCTACAAACTTGTTTATCTTCCACACGATGGCATTCAATTCCGGCTCGAACCTCAGCTTGCCCATCGTGGAGTCTGCATTGGTCTTGATGGTGCCCTTTGGCACCGGGATGATCAATTCCACATCGTTGGCAAACAACTTCTTGCTGATCATCGACTGCAACAAGATCTGGATGTCCAACTTGTTGGTGGTGCGGGACTCGGTGAAATTTGGCATCACTTTGAAGGGCAAATTGATGTTCTCGTTGGACCGGTACGTCATCAACTCGAACTCGCCGTCCGGGGGAACAAACGTGATCACCTTGTCGTGGTCGTACGCTTTGAAATCCACACATTGGTGGAACTTGAAGTCCTCCAAGGACACATTGGACTCGCCTCCAGCGTCTTTCAACTCGTTCAACCCGATTTTACAGACGGGCATTCCGGACAACTGCGTCTTCAACATGATCTTGCCGTCCACATACGACCGCAACCGGGTGCCATTGGCCGAAATGAGAAGGTTCACGTTCTCGTAAACGTCCAAGTAGATCTCGTTCTTCCGGTACTTGATGCCGGTGTTTCTCCATGGCACTTCCGAAGAAGCCTTGCCATGCAGCAAGGCCGTCAACGACGAGTTCCTGCGCTTCAAGATGGTGGATTTGCGGCCAATCCACTTGTTTGGCGGCGCAGACACCAACGAGGTGGACGTGATCGGTTCGTTAGATAATTGGAACCCATTGGCCTCTGTGGTCTGCGGGTAACCGAACTCGAAGATCTCGTCCAAGATCTCGTAGATCAAGGTGAAGTTCAACTTGATGTCGCTTTCCGTGATGGGGAACTTGCTGCTCAAGATGTGCAATAGTTTGTACAAGCTCTCAAACACCACCGAGGCGTCAACATTGGATCGCAACACCGCCACGAGCCAGATGTTGTTGGACTTGATATGCAAAAATGTGGTGGAGCCCAAAGTCAAGATGGGAGATCTCACGTCGTTGTTGGAGATCACCTGGATGCGGAACACGTCTGCAATGCTGCGCTTGACGCCTTCGCGGAAAAGCTTCGATATGAGCACGTCCCCTTTCGGGTTGAACATGAGAAATGCCGTCAACATGGTGTGTGGTCCTGCTTGTTCAAGTGTTGGCTGACTTTTTGTTTTGATTTGGTTTTGGTTTTGATTTTTGGTTTTGGTTTTGATTTGGTTTTGGTTTTGGTTTTGGTTTTAGTTTTGATTTTTCATTTTTTCTTATGATTTTTCATTTTTGATTTTGATCTTTGATATTTGATTTTCGATTTTCGATTTTTGGTTTTTGATTTTTGATTTTTGATTTTTGATTTTTGATTTTTGATTTTTGATTTTTGATTTTTTTATGATTTTTGATTTTTGACTTTTTTGCATTTTTTTTATGATTTTTGATTTTTGACTTTTTTCATTTTTTTTATGATTTTTCATTTTTCACTGCCTTCAGATTTTGGGGGTTAGTTCGTGTGCAGAATGGGGGTTAGGATGGCAGTGTGGAGGTGTGGTGAGATTGCTCATGGCCAGATGGTGTTAATGGGTTGGGTGTAAATGGAGCGGGTGTAAATGGAGTGGGTGTAAATGGAGTGGGTGTAAATGGAGTGGGTGTGAATGGAGTGTAGTGGTGTAGTGGTGTAGTGAAGATCTTCCTTGATCTCGTTAATTTCTTATTACCTTCAATAATCTTTCTTACCTTTGGTAACATTCAACAGTCTCTACTATCTCCAATAACCTCTACTATCTTCAACAAACTCTACTTTCTTCAATAAAGTTCAATAATCTTTATTATCTTCAATAATATTCGACAACATTCAATAATCTTAATAATCTTCAGTGATCTTAATAATCTTCAATATCTCAATAATCTCAATAATCTTCAATATTCTTCATCTCAAATTTAATATTCTTCATAATCTTTAATATTCTTCATAATGTTCAATATCTTAATAATTTTAAAACCTTTTATGATAATCTTTAATATCTTAACAATCTTAAAACCCTTTGGTAATCTTGATAATCTGAAATCTGTGTAATATCATCAATCCTCCATCACATTCATACTCATCCAGTACCCAGTCTACCCACTACAATCTTATACAGTTCATAAATCAAATTCAAATACTATACAACTCCAAATCTTGTCTCAAGTCACCAAAACACTCTCTCATATCGAATCACCAGTCAATATTTCTCAACTTCCCAAACGGTTTTATCTCCATAAACTGGTTCAACAACTCGTCCACATTCTCCAAGTACGGACTCAACATTCTCAGCTTCTCCTCCATCGATTTACGTAAATACCCATCATTAGACGGCGTCATATCGGCGAAAGACTCACCCAAAGATGTGGAATTACTCATGTAATCATGCCCATTGGCCTCAGTCAGTGTCGATCTCGTTGTGGAAACTCGCGAAGACTCCACAGAAGCACTGCTGCTGCCACCACCACCACCAGATTGCACCTCTGGAATTAAATAGAACATGAGAAATTCCAAAGATTTATGTTTTACAGATTTCTCTTGAGTGTTGTTGAAGATCTTACAGATGAGTTCCGGACCATTCAACTCTTCAAACACTCTCAAGCTTGGCACGTTACGAACTAGAATACATACAAAAGTTTGGATCACCGTGGTGATCAACTCTTGTGAATGGGTTTTGTAATTTTTCAAATACTGTAGTAACAAATTCAAGTTCAGCTTCCTATGGAAGAGCGAACGAGACTCCGGATGTAGTAAGAGACAACCTTGCAACACGTTATTTACCAAGACCAACGTATCTTCCGCCAATTGGGACGACTCTGAGTTGCCCTGCAGGGACAAAAGTTGTATGATATGACCTGTAATATTGTACTGGAAATTGTCTTGCAAGGCGACAAACTGGCCAAACACCATGTCATCCTCGTTGGGGACTTTCCACACTTTCAAAATGGGTTTCTGAGTCTTGGAGATGAACGACTTGGTTTTGGTGCTTGCAGCGGATTGCAAGTTGATATGGTTCGATAGTATGCAGAGTTGTCCCAAGAAGGAGTCTATCATTTGGAGGGCGTCTTGACAAGTGGAGGAGTTGGAGAGTTTGTCAAGGGCATCTTCGAGGTATCGTTTGACTTCCGGGGTTTGGTCCATGGCGGGTAGTGGGTAGTGGGACAGGGACAGCGGGTCAGTGATGGAATTAGTAATTTGGACAGAAACGTTGAAGCGTACGGGATCACCTGTGGGATAGACAACAAGACGTGGAGATCAGATGAAAAAATAAGAAAACAAAACAATTTCCTTCTTTGGCAGGGCGAGGAAATGGTGCGGAGTGCACGACTGTCTCACGAGCATTTAGTCCCTAGGCGGGCTGAATGGGTTGGGCTAGGCTAGGGTTGGGCTAAAGCTGGGCTGGGCTGGGGCTAGGGCGATGGCTAGGGCTAGTATGGGAAGTGATTGTGGTGTAGTGTCTAGTTTGTTTATGGTGTTACGCAGTTTCACCGTATCGTGGCACTCAATCTCTTATGCCACTCAGTCTAGCCCTTGCCTAATTTATTCTTGCCTAATCTATTCTTGCCTAATTTATTCTTGCCTAATTTATTCTTGCCTCATTTAGACTCGCCTAATTGCCTGCTTCAATACTGGCTATCCTAAGCACCTTCAGCACCTTCATTATCAAAGCACCTTCACTGTTTTGAATTTCTTCCTTATCCTGATCACCTGTCCTCCTGCTACGTCCCTTCTCAACACCTCCTCTCTCACCAACCCATCTCTAGCCCTGTCTCTAGCCCTGTCTCTAGCCCTTCTAGCCCTATCTCTAACCCTTCTAGCCACGCTGGCCAGCCCCTATCATATTCGCAGGCCCTTGCCCAGCCCCCGTTGCGTGTATTTTTAGCAAATACAAAACCACGAAACAGTCCAAACCACCCAAACCACCCTAACCACCACCGCTCTGCACAGACCCATTGCACAGACCCATTGCATAACCTATCCATCATGGTGGCGACACACGCAGCACGCCTCCACGCCGCACAGTCAGGCATTTCCATCACCGTCGGCATCCTTTCCGCGGTGCTCTCGTCGCTGTGCCAGTCGGTGGGCCTCATCCTTCAGCGGAAGTCGCACCTCCACTACGAGAAAAAGAGCAACCATTACTACAAGCCGCCGTACAAACGGTCGCTCTGGCGTTTTGGGTTCCTCTTGTTTCTCTTGTCCAACGTTTTCGGCAGCTCCATCCAGATCACGACGCTCCCGTTGATCATCCTCAGTCCCTTGCAGAGCATCGGACTCGTGTTCAACTCCTTGTTCAGCTCGTTGCTCTTGAACGAGGTGTTCACACGGAACTCGTGCATCGGCACCGTGCTCATCGTGCTCGGTGCGTTCCTCATCGCCACTTTCGGCCGCTTGCCCGAGCCCGACTACAACCTCGACCAGTTCATCGGCTTCTTGCAGCGCCGCAAGTTTGTAACGTGGTGCGCCTGCAACGCCGTCGTCGTTGCTGCCTTGTTGGGCTGGATCGTGCTCAGCTTCAACAGCGTGCACTTCGCCCAGTTGACCCACGACGGCGTCTCAGAGCTGCATTCCAGCGCCTCTGTCTCGGAGGAAGAGGAGGAGTCGCTCATCTTGGACAACGACAACTTCATCAACTCCACCTTGTCCAACGAGTACGAGCACTTCCAGCAGCGCGAGCACGTGGAACAGCCGCAGTGGCACAAGGCGCTCTCCAGACAGTGGCGGCGCTTGAAAAGCTGCGTGCACCGGCTCCATCTGCTCGTGCTGCACCAGTTCTTCGACGTGGACCGTAAAAACATCAGCCTCTTGCAGGGCATCTTTTTCGGCTGGGTCAGCGGCACCTTGTCCGGGTTCTCGCTCTTGCTTGCCAAGTCCACCATCGAGATCTTGGTCAACTGCCTCGCCTCGAAGTCGGACCTCGACAAGATCTGGCGCCAGCCCATGATCTGGCTCGTGGTGGGCACCTTCTTGGTGCTCTGCCTCTCGCAGTTGTGGTTCCTCAACCAGGGCTTGAAGTTGATCACCACCAGCATCTTGTACCCGTTGGTGTTCTGCATCTACAACATCGTCAACATCGGCAACGAGTTGATTTTCTTCGACCAATGGGCCGTGGTGTCCGCGTGGCAGCTTGCCAACATCTGCCTCGGCACCAACTTGGTGTTTGTCGGCGTGCTGTACCTCAGCTGGCGGTTGGAGGACGAGGCCAACGTGGCGGAGGACGCCACACGGCTCCGCTCCGCGGTGCGGCTGCACAGTGTCTCGGCTGCTGGTCAACACGGACACCTCCACACGCACCAACGCAACTTCAGCTTGGACAGCTCCACCAACAAGAGGGTCGGCTTGAGCTCCATCTTGCTGGCGAAGTCGCCTGTGGACCCGCTGCAAGGCGAGCCCGTGTTCGATGTGATCCACGAGTCCGAACGCTCCTCGTTGAAGTCGACACCAGTGTTCAAGAACTACTTCACCTTCCACAACAGCTTCTCGTCGACGCCGCAGCGGACGCCCACCAAGGCCGGCCGCGCCAACAACACGCTCACGATCAACACTTCGCCGCTGGAGGCGGACTTCGACGAGGGCCACTCGGAGTACATCTCTTTTGGGTCGCCCAACAACAAGTTCTCGCCTTCCACGTCCGAGTTCGACCGGCTTCCGGACCAGGAGTTGTTGTCCTCGCCGCTCTCGACCAAGCGGAGCCAGTTCCAGTCGAGTCTGGCTCCGACACCGACCAAGTTGAAGTACGAGATCAACGGGTTCCAGACCACAGACATCGACCTGGTGTCCAACAGGTCCGGCACAAGCATTGTAGAGCGAGACGCCGCTGTGACGACACCGAAGAAGAAGTACGGCTCGTTGGGGAACATCTTCGGCGGGGGTGCAGTGAATAATGGCAGTGCCGCACACCAGCCGCAATTGGCGAGCCATTCACGCCACGGGAAGAGGTTTTTGAGTTTTGAGCAGAACGAGTTGTTGAACCAGTTGAAGCAGATCTAGAGTGAACAGATCTGGTGGGGAAGAAAGTAGTTAACAGACCCGAATGTGTCAGATAGTGATTAGAAAGCTCCTAATTGTGTCAGATAGTGATTAAAAAGCTCCTGATTGTGTCAGTTAAGTGGTCTCATCGATTCAAAAAGATATCATCTTCAGGCTAAAGGTCATATCAAATTAAAGAGACCTGATTAGAAAACTGGTTCTATCAATTCAAACACTCGAGTATCTTCAGAAAAGTGTTTATCTCAAACTAGAGATATTTGGTTATCTTCAGATAAGTGGTTTTACTGATTTAGACATATCTGATTATTTCAAGATCAATGGTTTTATTGATTGAAGCAGATCTGAGTATCTTCAGAAAAAGTGTTTGTACTAATTCAAACATATCTTATGACCATTGGATTTTTGTTCATGCGAGACCTGATCTAGTGGTTAAATTAAATCCAACAGATCTGATCTTAGATAAGTGGTTCTTTATAAATTAAACAGCCCTGATCCTCAGATCAGTGGTTTTATTAATTTAGACATACCTGCTTAGCATCCGATAAGTCGTTTTATTAACTTAAACATACCTGATTTCAGATCCGTCTTTGGTTATTGAAACACCTAAATACCATAGATTTCTGTTTCTGAGGGTGCTTATCGATCTTATCTGTCGGTTGTATTGAAGAAGGCTGTTCAATTGGTGTAAGTCTTCAGATCAATTGGCTCTTAGCTCAATTGAGTATTAGGATTTTTGAGTACTAAAATCAAATAAGTATTAAGCCTACTCGAGTCTTAAGATCAATTGAGTATCAAGCTTACTTGACTCGTTAGATCTATTGAGTATTGACTTTGACTGGGTATTAAGCTTACTTTATCAAAATCAATTGAGTATCAAGATTAAGTCTTTAGATCTCTTGCGTGTCAAGCTTATTGTTAGTTATTGTTTATTCATTTTGGGGGTTATATAAAAGAGAAACTATTTCAAGTCGAAGTAGCCGTAGCCTGTCTTGTACCAGTATATATCTTATTTCTTCACAGTTTGTCTCACAACTCTCACAACTCCATCACAAACTTCCGCCCGTCTCTTCCACTGGAACATAGAACGCTCCAGCCAAGAACAAGGCAGGCTCGTCGAGGTTGTGGTGCTGGTAACTCAAGATCCCAACACCGCCGGCATCCAACATGAACTTCGGGTTCTTGTTGATTGGTATGTCGATCCACCGGGCTGCCAAGCATCTCAAGATGTGGCCGTGGGCAACAACAATGATGTCACTGGCCTTGTCTTGCTCCATGGCGTCTCTATGGGCCAGCTTGATGTAGGCAATAAACCTGTCCAATCTCTCCACAACGTCCTCGGCAACCTCCCCGTTCTCGCACCCGTGCTCCCAGATGTTCCAATCCTCGGAGTTCAAGCCCCGCTGCTTTCTGAGCTCTTTTATCTGCAGCGTCAACAAGCCCTCGTAGTCTCCGTACTCCCATTCTCTGATATCTTCGCTGGTCTCCACTTGGAATTGCGCCTTCACATCCAGGGGAAGCGATCTTGTCAACAACTCAATGGTCTGCTTGGCACGGAGTCGTGGCGACGAGATCAACTTGGTGATCGAATGTGGCTTGACAAGATTCGTAGGCCCGTCCCCGATCAACTGCTCCCCCGTGGCTAACATCTGTTTTACACCGAATGCAGTCAATGGGATGTCTGTGACCGAGGTGTGCTGGCCACTTTTTGACCATTCGGTTTGTCCGTGGCGGACGAAAATCAATCTTGGTGTTGGTGCTTTACCCATGGCGTGTGGTTGGTGTGAATTATCGCTGGCAACGCTGTGGTAGGCTCTTGTCTATCCGATTCTTACCTTTGGCCAAAAGTTTTTCCTGCTGGGAAATTATTTTTTCTTCCAAACTGAGCAATTTTCCGTGGTCACATGGGTAGAGGGGTTGGGCTAGTAGGTCATGGAATATTGGTGTGAATTATTGGTGTGAATTGTTGGTGTGAATTGTTGGTGTGAATTGTTGGGGTGGATTATTGGGTAGGTCTTTGAGTAGGTCTTTGAGTATTTGAGTATATTATTGGTTATTTGATCTTTTGAAGTGGTTTACATTTGCAGATCTGTCTAGTTGGACTAGTCACTTTGCTTTACACTACTCTGAACACTAGTCATACTAGTCACACTAGTCACACTACCCAGACTACCCAGACTACCACACTACTTTTGACAGCCATTTACGTATACTGCATCTTAAAAATCTATTACAACAAGTCAAGAATTCACTCTAATGATCCAATTTCGATATGTATCTAACAATCAAATATAGTCCATGGTTATTCCAACTAATTAATCCGGCATCACCTGCGCCGCGAAGAGCGTCTTCAAATCCGAAAAATCGTATATAAAATATATTTTTTATAATTGAAAAAGTGTAAAAGGTTAGCTTGGATTGAGCTGGAATTGGATATTCCGATTGGTGGAACTGAAACACCAAACTGACTCGTACAACTACTACCAGCAACTTCCCAACTTCCCAACCACCTTCCCAACCACCTTCCCAACCACCTCCACAACCAACTACCACTCTTCACTACAACGTCACTATGATGTAACCTACTCTGTTCTGCACTCGTCCCGCAAACAGAGCCAAGAATTCGGTGATTCTCAACTTAAGCCTTGCTACTCCAGCGTCAGAGCATAGTGCCAGCTCAGCTTCCCAATGCAGCAGCAGCATAGCAGATCATGTTCCCCTCCTTAAATCCGACTGTCAAAAGGCTGAAGGCTTGGACCTCTGGGGTGAAATTTTTCATGCATAAAGGGGCAGGAAAAAAAGGGGCAAATGTGGGGTAATTTTAGACTCCGAATTCGCTTTCAGGTTTTGGTGCTGTTGGGTTTTCGTGGTTGCAAAGGTTCTCCAGGTATAATAATACCCGAATGACCACTTTCTTGGATAACTTGTGCATCACAACACAAGCATTGAACTGTTCGAAACCACAACAATGTCAGTTAAACCCCAGCAATCCAACCCAAAATGGTGGAAAGAAGCCTCCGTCTATCAAATATACCCTTCCAGTTACAAAGACTCCAACGGTGATGGAGTCGGCGACTTGAAAGGTATTATCTCGAAATTGGACTACATCAAGGACTTGGGTGTCGATGTCGTTTGGTTGTCCCCAATGTATGATTCTCCTCAAGAGGATATGGGCTACGATATTTCGAATTATGAAGCGATTTACCCAAAATACGGTACCATGGAAGACATGGACAACTTGATCAAAGGAATCCATGACCGTGGAATGAAGATCTTGGTCGATTTGGTGATCAACCACTGCTCAGCGGAGCACGAGTGGTTCAAAGAGTCCAGATCGTCAAAAGACAACCCTAAAAGAGACTGGTTCTGGTGGAGACCGGCCAAGTACGACAGCGAGGGCAAGAGACACCCTCCGAACAACTGGGAGTCCTTCTTTGGTGGCAGTGCGTGGACCTGGGACGAGCACACGCAAGAGTACTACCTCAGGTTGTTTGCCGAGAGACAGCCAGACTTCAACTGGGAGAACGAGGAAACTCGGAAACTGATCTACGAGACAGCCGTCAAGTTCTGGTTGAAAAAAGGCGTCGATGGGTTCAGAATCGACGTCATATCATTGTACTCCAAGCACACGGACTTGCCTGACCTGCCCGTCGTGAACCCGTACTCGGAGTGGCAGCCCAGCTTGAAGTACACCTTAAGTGGCCCTCGTATTCACGAGTTCGTCCAGGAGATGCACCGCGAGTGCTTCACCGGGTACGACATCATGACCGTGGGCGAGGTGATGAGCGGCGACACCAACGACATCTTGCTGTACACGGGCGAGTCCCGCAAGGAGATCAACATGATGTTCTTGTTCGACCATGTGAGCTTGGGTCAAGGTAAATCTGTAAAATACTTTTACGAGCCTTTCACCTTGCCTGACTTCAAAAAGGCCATAAAGCGCTCTTTTGAATTTGTAGACACCTCTGACTCTTGGGCCTCTGCGTACATCGAGAACCACGACCAGGCCAGGTCCATCTCCAGATTTGCCAACGATTCTCCAAAATGGAGAGTGGTTTCGGGCAAATTGTTGTCCTTGATGGAGTCCACCTTGACGGGGACCTTGTACATCTACCAAGGGCAGGAGATTGGCATGACCAACATCCAGAACAAGCCGTTGGAGTTCTGGAAGGACGTTGAGATCTTGAATGCCTATAAAGAGTTGGCCAAGAAGGAGGACCCAAAGCTTTTGGAAAAGTTTATGGATGGTGTTCAGAAAGTCGCTAGAGACCACGCCCGGTTGCCAGTGCAATGGGATGATTCAGAGTACGGAGGGTTCTCCACTGCAGAGCCGTGGATTGGAGTGAACGAGAATTACAAAGAGATCAACGTCAAGTCGCAGCTTGACGATCCAGATTCCGTCTTGTCCTTCTGGAAGCAGTCGCTTAAATTGAGAAAGAAGTACAAGGACTTGTTTGTATATGGCTACAATTTCAAGATCTATGACGTAGACAACGAGGCCTTGTTCCTTTACTCCAAGGAGAACACCAAGGGCGACCAGATCTATGTTCTGTTGAATTTCAGTTCTGAAGAGCACAAGTTGCCAAAACATTTGGATGGGGAGCACGAGTTGATCCATGGCAACTATCCGGGTCTGGGTGAAGTTGAGACTTTGAAGCCATGGGAGGGCAGGATCTTTCTCGTTAGAAAATAAGTGATATATAAAGTATAGAGTATAAAGTAAGATCAGTATGAAACTCTTGTCGGGGTAGAGATATAAGTAGCAGTATACTGTAGTTATCAGCTCAGTGGTGAACTGGCTTGTCGTGTTAGAGATAGAAGTGAAAATATACCTTGGTTTCGAGTTCACCCTAGTGGTTCTTCAAATGTACAGTCCCACACTTTACAGTAAATGATAGAGGTGAAGATCTAAAGACTAGTAAACACATATAGAAATGCCAGTTAATACATGAAGTAAACACAATTTAATACATGAAGAAAAGACAAGTATATAGGTAAAGTAAATACACAAAGTAAAGACATAAACACATAAAGTAAATACATATGGTAAAAATATAAAGTTTCCATAATGCATAAAGTGAAGACATAAACATAAAGTCAAATAAAGACAGTAAAGGCATAATACATATTATGTATAACTATAACCCTGAAAGATCAAGTCAGATCCAAATTCAAATTGGTACAATCACTCACTGATGTTCTCGACATCATCAAGCTTGTTGTCATTGTCCTCCTTATTCTGGGCATCGACAATGTTGGCAATCTGCTTCTTGTTCAACTTGTTTATCAAATGACCAGCATCAAATGGATCAACCTCGGTGGTTTTGAATTTTCTAGCCTTGACACCCTGCTGGAACAACTCGTCCAACTCGGCAAACGTCCTGCCTTTGGTCTCTGGCAACTCAAAGTACATCCAAACGAGAAAGATTAAACTGATTCCAGCCCAGAAAAACCCAGTCTTGGCACCCCAATTCCATTGTGTGGTGTTCAACATGTACGGAGTCCAGATGGCATTTACAATACCCATAAGATTATAAAAGTTTCTTGCAAGCACCACGGTTTTCGTACGTAATCTGGTGGAAGGCAACTCGGAAACAAGACAGTAACACACTGGGCCTATGCCTAAATCGTAGAAAAACACATACACCAACAACAAACTACCGATCAGCCACGAGGCACTATTGCTGTTGGCGCAACCGAGACCTCCGATGATGAGCAAGAGTACTATTTGGATCGACAAACCGTAGAAATAGATGGTGTATCTACCCATTTTCTGCGACAGGACCCACGAGAGAAGGGTTCCAATGATACCCAAGCAGTACTGGATGATGGAGAAAGTGAAGGAGTAGCTGGTGTCCAAGCCGGCTTTCTGGTAGAAATAGGTGGAATAACCCATCAAGGCACTACCACACGCATTTTGCGTGACCCAGACCAACGAGGCAATCATGGTTCTTCTTCCATCTACGCCTTTGAAACACTCTAGATACGAGGAACCCTGTTGGACCCTCTCTTCCTCCTCGGTGGTGATCTTCATCTTGCCAATAAAGCCGTCCATGAACTTGTCCAAGTCCTCGATGTGCTCGGATTTCGACAACAAACGTTTCAAAGAGTGCTTGGCTTCGGACATGCGGTTCTTCTTGACCAACCACCATGGGGACTCCGGGGCAAAGAAGATACCTACGATGATAGGGGTGGGCCAGATCCACTGGATCAGAAATGGCACTTTATAGGCCTGGGACGAGGTGGACTCGGCATACGCTTTCAAGACTCCACTAGAAATCAACTGGCCAAAAACCCAGCAAACGTTCACATAGGTGGTCAAGTAGAATCTCAAAACTAAAGGACAAACTTCCGAGGCATACGACACCGTCAAAGTCTGGAATGCACCCCATGGGATACCCAATAAGATCTCACCTACAGCCAACGTAGGCTTGTTCTCGGCGAAGAACAAGATGAAAATAAAGCAATTTACGAAGAACATGGAGATGATCAAAGTCCATCTGTGGCCGATCCTGTCGGCAACGAGACCTGCAAACTGCAACCCGATGATCTCACCGACATTGGTACACATACTCAAACTGGTCTGCCACTTTGCCGGGATCTCGTAGGTCCCGTCAGCCGTGAGTTCACCGTACTTCTTCGCAAAAGCCGGCAAGGCATAGAACGAGTTCAACAAGTTGGTATCGTAGCCCTCCATGATGATGGCAGTGGACAACACGATCGACCAGAGCGCAGCCTTCGGGTACATCCTCAAGCCTTGCAACAAGGGCATCGCCTTCTCGGCATTGTCGTTGGACCTGGCGTCCTCGGAGATCCCCAAGAACTTGGCCAAGTACTCCTCCGCCTCGAGGTCAGCCTCAGTGAGGTCAATACCGTTGGCAGAGTCCTTGTCCGACAAGATCTTCTGTGTTTGGCTTTCGTCGCGAATATCTTCGGCGTGGTGTACGCCCGTTGTATCTTTATCCACTGGCATCGTTGAAGTGGAAACTTTAGTGAAAAATGAAAAGGGGAACAAAATAAGAATAAAAATTGGGGGTAAAATTGGGGATATTTATAGTTTGGACAGGATCTGGAATGGGATTTGGAAAGATTGCGAAACACGTCAGTAGCAGAAGCAACACGGCGTCCAGCGTGCCAGTTTGCCATAAACTTTGAAGTTCGTGCAAGTCCAGTCATGACATCTTTTGTTGTTCCTTCATTTCTCGCTAGTGGTAAACTTAATGCAGAGCATGTAAAAAAGTTGACTTTTTTTATTATTTGTTTTTTGGTCATGATCTTGGGGCAAGTTTGGCAAACGCCAGAGCTTAATTTGCACCCCCTGAAAATAAGAGTTTTTTTCCTTGAAATTCCATGGCATGGACAAAAGAGCCGGATCAACAGGGTGGAGGGCAGAGTGGGAAAGGGTGGGAGAATGGTGAAAAGGGGGTAGCAGTGGTGGCAGACGACTTGCGAATGTCTCGTCTGTCAAGTTGGTACCAGAATTTCGGTTTTCGGGGAGCAATAATGGCACAGTATGACGCTGACGTAAGTTTAAGCAGCAATAGCGGGAGGGAAGAGTTTGAAGGAAAAAAGCCCAAAAAAGCCCAAAAAAGCTACAAAATATGCACAGCTCATGCATGGTGTGCATGGGATATGACCTTTTCCAAGAAATGAAGGAGTCAAGAATTGAAAAGACAAGAGAGACAAGAGGCAAGAAGGAAGAAGGGCAGGAAAACAAGAAAAACAAGACATGCGAACGAGAGAATAAGTCAAACAGGAACAATAAAGTACAAAAGAAATAAAGGCATTAAAGAATAAAAAATAAAGGCAACAATCAAAAAGCAACAACTCAAGCAACAACTCGAGCAACAACTCAAGCCACTTTCCCAAATAGCAACCTGGACATCTGCAAAGACTAAGAAACGAGGAGGAAACACAATAGAATCTCCAATTGTGTTCTTCAATCATTTTAACAAACAGTAGAGTACTCCAATGTTCAGCCTTGTTCCCCACACTCCAGGAAAAAATTCAAGCTATTCGTTTTAGTTTGAGCATTTGGATCTAAAATTCTATTGGTGGTCATCCAAGGACTTAAGTTCCAAAGGGGGGCCTTATTATTTCCTTTTCTCCAAATTCCAAGGCGCACATCCGAATTGGGTTTCCCCATTTTTCCCCAGTTTTTATTATCTTGAAACGGAACATTACATGCAAGCGAGACAATACGGCTTATTGAAGATTAGGGAATAGTCTGCACAAGATGAAATTGTCACTTGGTGTTCCATCTTATTGTTTTGTAGAAGCGGAGAGTGCAGTCATGATTTTTCGGAAAAGGTTGGGAACGTGTTCAGGGAAAGGTCATGATTCCCTAAGCCAGACCAAACAAAAGTTGAGTTCAAGTTGAGTCAAGTTGAGTCAAGTGGAGTCAAGTTGAGTCAAGTGGAGTCAAGTTGAGTCAAGTGGAGTCAAGTGGAGTCAAGTGGAGTCAAGTGGAGTCAAGCTCAAGCTCAGCTCAAGTTGAGCTTAAATTAATTTTCATTTCGAAACATTTCAAAAGATTTCAAAACTCCCCCGACAACCATCTCCGAGGCGATCATCCCGTGGCTGTATATAACCCCATCTACATATCCTTGATGCTGCCCATTCTGTGTTCACACTGGCCAACCTCAACTAATCATCCGATTTTATGTTTCCGAACTTCGGGTCTCCTTAGCCTCCTCTTTTGCTCCTGAGGATGAGGGGAAAATTTTAGTTCCAAGACAATAGTCTACTATGCATAAAGCAAAGAGGGGGTGGGCAAATTTCCCAATTCGCAACGCACGGGGAAAACGTATGATGTAACAGCACGGCTTCCCGCTTGGGGTAAGCAGATATCTAAGCGCGCATCAGAGATCTCCATGGAGTCTTGGTTGTAACGGGGTTAGCGCGATTCCCCTTTGAAGCACATATTTTCCCACTCGTGGCCCATATTTAAAGATGCTGTCTTCCGTTTCTTTTCAACAACATCTTTGAACAAGTGTCGCGCATTAGTTCTCAACACCCCTTCTAGAAAGCGTAAGAAAAAAATTCTCTGCATCGATCGAGCGAACCCCTCAAAATGACCGTGGACACTGTGATTAGCAACATTGAACACAAATGGTGGAAAGAAGCCACTGTGTACCAGATCTGGCCTGCTTCCTTCAAGGACTCCAATGATGACGGAGTCGGCGACTTGAAAGGTATTATCTCGAAATTGGACTATATCAAGGATTTGGGCATAGACGTCATTTGGTTATCCCCAATGTACGACTCCCCCCAAGAAGATATGGGCTACGATATTTCCAATTATGAGGCGATTTACCCAAAATACGGTACCATGGAAGACATGGACAACTTGATCAAAGGAATCCATGACCGTGGAATGAAGATCTTGGTCGATTTGGTGATCAACCACTGCTCTGCGGAGCACGAGTGGTTCAAAGAGTCCAGATCGTCAAAAGACAACCCTAAAAGAGACTGGTTCTGGTGGAGACCGGCCAAGTACGACAGCGAGGGCAAGAGACACCCTCCAAACAACTGGGCCTCGCATTTCGGTGGAAGTGCCTGGACCTGGGACGAGCACACGCAGGAATACTACCTCAGATTGTTCGCCGAGAGACAGCCAGACTTCAACTGGGAAAACGACGAGACCAGGAAGCTGATCTACGAGACAGCCATCTTGTACTGGTTGAGAAAAGGCGTCGATGGGTTCAGAATCGACACTGCCGGATTGTATTCCAAGTTACCAGGGTTGCCGGACCTGCCAGTGACAAATCCGAAGAGCGAGTTCCAAGATCCGAACCCATGCACCCACAACGGGCCACGGATCCACGAGTTCATCAAGGAGATGCACCGGGAGTGTTTCAGTAAATACGACATTATGACTGTAGGAGAGGTGGGCCGCGGCGACATCTCGGATATCTTGAAGTTCACCAGTGCTGCAGCGCACGAGATCGACGAGATGTTCATCTTCGATATCACCAACTTGGGCACCTCCGACGTCTTTAGGTACGACTTGACCTCGTTCGACTTGGTGGACTTCAAAAAAGCGGTCGTTAACTGCTTTAAATTTGTAGAAACCTCCGATGCCTGGTCCACAGTGTACCTCGAGAACCACGACCAACCGAGATCGATCACTCGGTTCGGCGACGAGTCCAGCTTGGAGAACTGGGACCACAGTGGGAAGTTGTTAGCCACGATGTTGGCATCGTTGACGGGCACTTTGTACATTTACCAAGGCCAGGAGTTTGGAATGACCAATTTCAAGAACTGGACCATTGACCAGTACGAAGATGTGGACGCCTTGAACAACTACAAGATCGTGCAGGCAAAGAATGACCCGGAGCTGGTGAAGCTGTTCATGGACGGGTTGCTGTTGGTGTCGAGAGACCATGCCAGGACCCCAGTGCAGTGGGACGACTCCAAGCATGCCGGGTTCTCGCACTCAAAGCCCTGGTTTGGTGTCAACGAGAACTACAAGCAGATCAACGCCGAGACGCAGTTGCACAGCGAGCATTCTATCTTGTCGCACTACAAGAAGGTACTCCGTCTCAGAAAGGAACACAAAGATCTCTTTGTTTATGGGACAGATTTTGTGATCCACGACGAGCAGGACTTGAAGCTTTTCGTGTACTCGAAGAAGACCCAAGACGGCTCCAAGCGGTTGTATGCGGTGCTCAACTTTAGCAATGAAGAGGTGAAGTTCAAGAAGCACTTGGAGGGCCAGTACGAGTTTGTTCTTGGTAATTACGAGACGGACGGTGATCTGGAGACGGTGAGACCTTGGGAGGGCAGATTGTATATTGTTACTTGATGAAGCGATGGTCTGAGATTAGTTCTTTGATAGAGATTAGTTCTTTGATAGAGATTAGTTCTTTGATAGAGATTAGTTCTTTGATAGAGATTAGTTCTTTGATAGAGATTAGTTCTTTGATAGAGATTAGTTCTTTGATAGAGATTCGTTCTTTTATGGAGATTAGTCCTTTTATATGGATTGGTTGATCTTAGTAGAGATGAGTTGTTCTCTAATAGATACTAATTTGCTCTTGAATGGAAAGTAGTTGATCTCTTATGGATATAGTTTCTTCTTTGACGGATGTTAGTAGTTCTTTGGTAAAGATAAGTTAGATCATAATGAAGACTAGTTGTTTGCTAGCGATGTTCTTGCTAGAGATGAGTCGTTCTTCATTGGAGATTGGTTGTTCTGAAATAGAAGGTACTTCGTAGTAGAGATTAGTTATTCTTTGATAGAGATTGATCTTTTATAGATACTAATTGATCTTCAATGGAAATAATTTCTTTAGTAGAGACAAGTCTGATCTTGACTGAAGATTAGCTGTTCTTTGATAGAGGTTGGTTCGCTGATAGAGATGAGCTTAGTCAAAGATAAGGTTTAGAGATTGGATTGCACGTTTTGGGATTTGTTCTTGTAAATCTGTTCTTGAATAGAGATCAGATAGTTGTTCCAATAAAGAATAGTCTCTTTAGAGATCGTTCTTCGATTGGGAAGTAGATTTCATATTTTCAACATTGATAGTCTTTGATGGAGATTAGTTCTTGATAGTGTTCTTCAGTGGAGATTCGTTTTGTTATCTGTTTGAGGTTCCAAAGATGTTCGAATAAAGGAAACTTGTTCTCTGTTGAAGATGCTCCAATAGAACGTGTGTTTTCTTTGTTCATGCTCTAATGACCTCTTGGGCCGAACCCCACTTGAGGCCTGACAACATTTACTTTAGATACAAAGCATGACAAGTGACAAGATCTACAGTCTCGCTTAAAAGGTGATCTCCTGTCACATATGTGTCATGTTTTGAAACCAGCATCCGACAATCTGAGACAGAGATAAGTCCAGATAATGCAGATGAAGCCTTAGAGATTGAGATGTGGATCATTTGTTATCTTGGCAAGGCTGAGTGGTTGGGAAGTGGTATGTAGAATGATAGTATGGAGATGATGCAAGAGTATGCACAGAATACCGAATAGTATACTATATACACAGTGTAATACACAGTGCTTTATAGAGCATGGTAAAATAGAAAGTATAATATAGTATAGTATAATATGAAGTATAGTATAATATACAGTATAGTATAATATGAAGGATAATATAAAGGTTAGTATTATATAAAGGTTAGTTTTATATAAAGCTTGAACTAAAGTATAATATACAGCAAATCCTCAATACCTACAGTGTATATACAGACACTACAAGCCTAAGACAAACAATAAATACAAGCCATAACACAACCAAACAGGTGTGGATATGCCAAGTAATTAAAGAAAAATGATAAGCTAATACACATCCAGATTACACAATACAAATATTACGCAATACAAAGATTACACATACAAATAATATACAGATAAGATAAGCACACTGACACGCTAGACACACTCAACACTCAAGTGTCAGTGTGTTTAAGATTACGCAGATTGGATCGTCGTTAGTAAAAGGAAAGACCCGTAACGGGACCGATGCATTCGTCCTTTCTTTCGTCACTCACACTGCTTCCACCACGACTTCCACTGCTACCCGCTACTCAAACTAATTACATAAACTAATACACCGTTCCTTCGTTACACATCAACCTCACTACACCACGCACCGGCACACTCTGCCAGCCCAGCTGCCACAGTCGTGCATCCCCAATCCAGATACCAGGGCGCTGCTCGATAGTTACGTAATCCCCACGAAGCACAGGTGCATGCGCACAGAGGTTGACATCACTATCGCGAGACCTGTGCTAGCCAGCGAAAAACCTGCACTCTCCGGACAATCCCATAGTTAAGGCACCTTTGCGATAAGGACATTACGTTACTCATCTTGCATGAAACCCATGCACATGCGTCTTCGTTTTTGTTGTGGGTGTCTCTCTAGCAGTGAAAAAATTTCCAACATGACTCGCAAAAGTGACTACGATGACGAATTCAAGGGGAAGGAGGACGTTGGGAATTGTTGGTTGTGGATACGTTGGTTGAGATCACCAGTATTACGTGGAGGAGGAAGTTAAATTCCACTTTTCTTTCTTTGTTCTCTTGTTTTTTTACTTTCTTTTTACTTTCTTTTTACTTTCTTTTTTGAGTTTTTTTATTTCTTAGTTACCATTTTTTACTTACTACGCCTTAATCGCTTCCATAATTTCCACTTTCCACTTCCCACTTGCACTTCCATCTCAAACAAGAACTCTTATCGCTGTCACCCACATCGCATAATTTTCCATTCCCCCTTTTTTTTTTTTATTTAAACCCTGGAACTTCCCTGGATTCAAATCACATTCGGAGCCTCCTTAGATTTTGTATCTAGATGATCACAAGGCTGCACATTGCTTCATCCAATACAAGACTCGCCCGAATTTGCCAAATCATGAGTGCCTCCATGTCCTCCAGCGTTGAAACCACCACCGCCACCGCCAATACCGCTGCCTCGCCACGGGACCCGCAGTTTCTGAAGCCCTCTGTGTCGCACCACTCATATCCAGCTTCCGAGCTGTCCACCTACTCGCTCGAGTCGAGCCCCCACGACAACGCCCCTTTCGTGTTGGCAAAATCGTCCACTTTGAAGGACTATTTGGACCAGAATAAGCTCTATGTAGAGAAGATGAACGAGCACCACCCCGAAATCTTCCACTTGAACGGGCAGGGCCAGTCCCCACACACACTATACATCGGTTGTTCCGACTCCCGGTACTCGGAACTGTGTCTCAACGTGTTGCCAGGGGAGATCTTCACCCACAGAAACATCGCCAACGTGATACTGTCGCACGACGTGAGCTCTGCCGGTGCCGTGCAGTTTGCTGTCGAGGTGTTGAAGGTGAAAAAAATCATCGTCTGTGGTCACACCGACTGCGGCGGCATCTGGGCCTCCCTAAGCTCGAAGAAAGTGGGCGGGGTGTTGGACCAGTGGTTGTATCCTGTGCGTCACGTGCGTGCACAGCATTTGAAAGAGTTGGCCGAGATCAAGGACCCCAAGCTGAAGTGCCTGAAGTTGAGCGAGTTTAACGTGATCAACTCTGTGCAGCAGTTGCGCAGGCACCCTTCGCTGATGATGCTGTTGAAGAGAGGCGACATCGAGGTGTACGGGTTGATCTACGATGTCGCCACGGGACAGCTTCGCGAGCTTGACGTGCCGGACGACGATGCCGAGTCGCTGTTCCACGTGAGCGACGACCACGACGACGAGATGCCCCAGCACTGAGCTGTAGTTCATTGAATGAGATACGATAAGGATAAGGTTTGATATTTAGTTACGATAAATTCGATACGATAGTAAAGGTTAAATATTGAAGGTTAAGGTATTTATTAGAGATTTAATATTAGAGGTTAAATATTTACTAAAAGTTCGATATTTGGTAGAGGTTCGAATCGATAACGGTGCGATAATAAAGTTGAAATATCAACAAAGGTTCAATTTCAAAGGTTGAATATTTATTAAAAGTTTGATATTTAGTTATGATGATGAGGCCCGATTTTGAAGGTTGAAATATTTATAGAGGTTCAATATTGGAGTTGAATATTTATTAGAAATTCGATATTTAATATACAAGTTTAAATATATGTCGAAGGTTATGAGTATGAGTAAAGAGGTGTAGTGGAGGTTGGCAGAGTACGAGTAAAGAGGTGTAGTGGAGGTTGGCAGAGTAGGATTGGCGAAATTGTAGAACTAGCAATAGAGGTGTTGGCAGAAGTGTTAGCAGAAGTGTTAGCAGAAGTGTTAGCAGAGGGGCTAGCAGAGAACTTAGTAGAGGTTATAGAGGGGTTAGCATTTGTGTGCATCTACCCAATGTTCAGCATTAGAATATCACTAAAGTGATGATATTCACCATTTCTACTCCATTTTCACTATATCCAATGACATTATTATTGTATTACGGTGTATCAATATCGTAAGGTAAATTTCAAGACAGAACTCCATTAGAATGTCATTGAAGTGATTATAACCATCACTTCTAGTCCATTGAAGTAGTAAAAGTGTCATACTGACTTGTATTTGCCTATAGTTCAGAATAACTCAACTCTCTAGACACACAGGCAGTTCCAGATCTGCATTGAAGTGACTTTTGGGCATCATTTGTAGTCCATTTACCAACTTACGCATTAAAAGTGCCACCAATACTGAGTAATGAAGTATAGACCTTGTAACGTAACTTTCAAAGACACAGTTCAGCATTAAAACTTGGTTAAAGTGACTTTAACCTCCATCTATAGTTAATCTACAATGTACCAGTACTGTAATTAGGTTTCCTCGAATTATAGATCCGATATATTCAACCTTCCAGAGATAATTTTGGATTATTAGTCATCTGGAGTAGTAACAACCATCCTTCGCATTCCAATTCCATTCCATTTCCATTACATTTCCATTCCATGTCCATTCCACTTACACCACTTAATCAGCCTTTTACATCTCTGAAGTGACCCCAGTACCCCACTTACGCCAATGCTAGTACCATAGTTACTCTGTATTGACTTATATATCTTACCACCTCTACAAACCCAAACTCCCGCATAAAACTCCAGCAAAAACCACCATCAAGTCACTTCGCCAGCTCCATCACCTCCAAGACTTTATCTCTCCATCTGAAAGAGCTCCACAACAGCCCATAGCTCCAAGTGAGATCCGAGGCACCCTCCATGTAGCCAGAGTACCTGTTGAATTGCTCCGACATGGACCCATAGTTGTCTACATGCTCTCTGATCACGTCCAAGAACGAATCTGCGTACCGAACAAGATTGAGAGCCATTGAATGAAAGTCCCCCGATGCAAATGGCACCATTTCTGCCTCCCCAGAGGCCAGGAACCGCTTATAAAACGGATTCAGCACCAAATCAACGTCCTCCCCGTTCTTGTACAACTGGTAGATGTTCTTGTAGAGCACCTCCGACAGCGTGGCCGTGGCAATGAACCACGGATTGCCCTCGCTGATGCCGTTGCCGTTGTACACGTCCTCCGGGTACCTGCCCAAGGCCATGCCAATGTACTGGTCGAGCCCTAGCCGCTTGTGGTTGATCGGGTACCGGTACTTCATGTCGTTGACAAGCGCAGTCAACGTGTTCAACACATACGGGTCGTTCACGTCGAAAGGCACCTGCCAGAGGGCCTCGTCAGGGTCGCCCATCTCGTGCGACCGGATCGACAGCAAGATCGAGGCAATGTCCAACCCGCTCCTCACGTTCTTCACCAACAACGAGGGTGTCTCGACGAGGTACGGCAAGTTGGAGTTCTTGAACCCGTAAAACTCGACAAACGACCGCAACGAGACGAACAGCTGCTTCAAAACAGCGGAGAAGTCGCCGTCTTGGTACTTGTCGCTCAACCTGATGCCCACTTGCAAGGCCCGCAACTGGGTCAAGCTCGTGAAGAGGTGTTTCGAGTAGACTTCCTCCCACAAGTCGAAGCCGTCGTTGCTCCAGAAGTTCACCACATACTGCAAATCGGGCTTCACCACGTTGCAGTAGATCCAACGGTCGTCCTGGAGCAACGAGGTGTTGCCAATGGCCCTGCCAGACTGGTCCAACAACCGCAAGTAGTTGGCCACGGTGATGGCCCGCAAGCCCGGCCCGTCTCGCTGCGGCCTGCCCCAGTTCCCACCGAACGGCGAGTTGTCCGGCATGAACTTGGGCTCCCCCAACCCTGTCAAGTCTTCAAAACTGCCGCTTGGATTGGGGACCCGCTGGATATAGTACGCATTTTCGATGTAGCTCTCAATCACCGGTTGCAAATGGAACTCTTCGTCGTCGAACCCATTGTCCTGGAGGTATTCTACTAAAGAGTTCATCGTGATGGCTGCGTCTCTCACCCACTGGTAGAAATAATCGGGGTTACTCTTCGAAGGCGAGGCAATCACTACCCCAGTCTCGACACCTTGCAACTCGCTACCCAAACCCCCAATGTTGTTCAAGATCTTCTGGAACGAGATCCGCCGTTGTTCTTCGAGCCACACTGCAAAGTCATCTCTCGTTATCGATAAGGGAAAAAATCTCTTATCAGTAGGCGATAAGAAAAAGTTCCAAGAGGGCCATGCGATGAGCTTTTGAGAGGGCCAGAGGGTGGATAGTGGGAGGCCAGTTGATAGTGAGGCTGCAGTGAAGAGCCAAATGAACAAGAGAGTGTACTTCATCGTGAGATTCTGCTTTTATATATTGTTAGCACACTGTTGGTCGTTCTAGTCTGTTGATGCTCTGGTGCTATCGACAATTAATTTCGGTTTTGATTTTTTCCGATCTTTGCGATGAGCCATATGAGGGCTGGTACTTATGTGTAGAGCTGGTTATGTGAGGATAATTTTAGTAGTGATAACTCTAATATGTGATCAAGTGATTAGGTGATCGCTTTGATATTTGAATAAGTGAATAGGTGATAACTCTAATATGTGACTTAGTGATCAAGTGATAACTCTAATATGTGACTTAGTGATCAAGTGAATAGGGGATAACTCTAATATGTGATTAAGTGATCAAGTGATAACTCTAATATGTGATCAAGTGTAAATGATCAAACTTCAATATGTGATTAAGTGATGTAGTGATCCAACTCTAATATGTGAATATTCTTACTTGATCTAGGAAGGTGATATAACTCTAAGTGATTCCTCTATCTTTATTTTATGGTTATTTTATAATAATCTGTGACTATTTTATTATCTATGATCTATGTTTATTCTATGACTCTACGATATTCTGCAATATCAACAACAATTGCTTGCATCGGATTCGCTCACATCTATATACAAATCAAAGTCACCACTTTGTGACATGAAATTAGGTCACAAGCACAAAGGGCAAAACACAAAGCAAAGATCATTTTTTTCACTTATTTAGAGAGATTTGCTACACAAAAGCAGAGGGTTGTTGTCAAGAGAATGACCATGTGATCGATGAGGCGATGAGGTGGTGAATTTTGTCACTTGTGCAGTTACTGTCCCGTGACTTTTAAATTGGAGAGGAAATCGACACCATCAGTCTAAACATGTGTTTATGATAGTACTACTTGTAGTTGGTATTTGCGGTGTCGAATAATTGTGGTACCAATACCCATAGTTTTTAATGTGCTTGTAGTATTTAATACTTGTAGTACTTAATACTTGTTTTATTTAATTCTTGTTTTGTTTAATACTTGTTTTATTTAATACTTGTTGTACTTAATACTTCTAGCACTAGTACCATAAATAACGCCCAATACTGTAAACAAATCAACAACATCAACAATAACTCATAACAGTTCTTCTCGAAGTGGAGTAAGCATTGATCCGTCACGATCCTCGTGGGGAATCTGGGGTCACGATTTTTCTGCGCACGGGCAGATGTCTTGTTAGTGACCCGAAACCAGTAATTGGGGGTGTTGGGCAAAGGTCTCGAAACGGAATCAATGGGACCTCTCTGTCTGCAACATTCACTCACTTGCTCACACATCTTTACTGCTAATCATGAGATGAGATGATCTTCTGGAGAGTCTTTGCAATATGGGTATCAGGTGAAGTCCAATGAAGACTGGAATCAGTATAAAACTGAACACCCAACATTCTTCGACCAGCTCAATATATTCACAGCTTCCACGAACTACCACGAACTACCACAACAAATCACATCACAACACATTGACCTTCGCCCGCTGCATTCGCCCACCGCACCACTCGTCGCCCATCTCCAAATTGGCCAAGACGTTGTCGCCCAAATTTTTGATTTCGAATTGAAAAAAATAAAAAAATAAAAAAATGCGCAAACCCGGAATCGAACCGGGGGCCCAACGATGGCAACGTTGGATTTTACCACTAAACCATTTGCGCTTTTCGATGACAAAAAGAGGAAGAATGTTGAAGCGCCTGCTGCACGACTTTATGGAAGAGCTTTCCAATCTGTGAAATGCCATTCAAGTGTCATTGCAAGGGACCACGATCCGGTCCACCAGCAAGACGGCCATATGGGACAGACACAAGACACCAGCAAGCAACCAGTACGACTCTGGACCAGTGAAAAGGAACTCATAAGCGGACTCTCTGCTGGGTTCACGGTGACAATGGTGGCTGGCAGCCTTTGCAGAGCTGGCACCGACAAGTTCCAGTATTCCCCGTAGTGGAACATGCCGTTTTACAGTGGAGTAGGTCATTAGTCGCATTTCATCTTGCTGTTTAGTGGAAGAAAAGTCGTTAGTATGCACTTTGACTGAGAGACATTTCGACAATTCCGCAATATCGAGTACAATTCAGGCCAGACGTGAAGCTTGTGGTCTTCATTGCATCGAACAAGAGTTTGTGGGTGGAAAATTACAAGAGTTAGCTGGAAGCAAGGGATTTTGAGACCAATTTCTTAGTTAAAAGGTTTGGTTGAGATATCTGCTGAGGTCTAGCTCAAGATGTTAGGCTGTCAGAAATTTTGTCAGAAATTTTGTTAGAGCTTTTGTTAGAGCTTTTGTTAGAGCTTTTGTTAGAGATTTTGTAGAGGCATTTACTAAGAGTCTCAGTTTAGGTATTTGTAAAAGCATCTTGTAAAAGTAAAGCGTTGAAAGCATTTAAAGCTTTGCTAAATCATTGTTTGAGCATTTGTTCAAGTATTGCCTAATTGTAGAGCACAATCAAGTCACTACAATTGCTGCATGTAACGATCAACATCCAGCAACAAATTTGGAAGAGGTTGTGTGCAGTTGCAGTTGCTTGTCTGATAATACCAAACTTAAAATCAACGCAATCCCGTAGCTGTGCCTATCTGCTCCAAAGGAAGCCACAGATTTTCTATACCATTTCTATACCAATTCTATACCAAAACCCCCAAAACCCCCATTTAGGCCCTTGTCGATCAAAGTCCAGAACACGATCCATAGAATTGTGCGTGCGGCTTTTTGTCCCGAGTTGCTCCACAGAATAAAAATAGCTCAAGTTGCCGGGAAAGCTGGTTTAATAACGTGGATTGTGCATATTTGAGGATCCAGATTGCAGTCGATGGGGTTTTATAGATTTGATAATTTTTGATTTGGTTTGAGTGCAGCAACTGCAATAATTTATTAGCGAGTTGAAACTGAACGTGGACTTCAATTGTAGGCGATGCAATCAAGTTCAGGCAGGGGTAGGGGTAGTTGTTGTAGTGAGTTTATTTATAGTATTGGGGTATACTATTTTGATATAATGTTGAAAAATAGCTACAGTATAGTAATTTGAATAAAATGTTGGATTATGGTTATGAGAGTAAAGGTATTTTAATATGGTGTTGGAATATAGTTTTTTTTTAATATGGTGTTGGTATATAGTTATTGCAGTACAGTTATTTCAACATAATGTTGGGATATTTTGTCTTGGTTTACTTCTTGTAGTACAATCTATATAGCTCTTCTAGTGCAGTTGATCTATTATATTTATCGAAATAAAATCATTGTAGTATAAGAAATAGGTTGTAGAATAAAATCAACTTCACCAATAAACTTGACCAAGAAACTTCACCAATCACCACATTAATTATATTCACAATACCCTAACTGCTAATTAGAATAAACACTCAATTACAACTAAGACTCATTACAATAAATACCAATCTACAAACAAAACGATATTTGCAATCAACACTCTCTGCATACTTCACCCTTTTCTACTTATCTCCTCTACTTTTACCCATTCTTATCGTACCTTGGTTCTTGCTTCAAGCTGTTCGTTTTAGGAAAGTAATGTGGAGAAGTAGATTGTCCAGCCAGCATTCCACGGAATTCCAATGGATTCCCGAGCGAAAAACAGGACAAAGCTGCGCAGTTTTGGCTGGAATTTTGGCTGGAATTTTCTGAGCCTATTTTTTCTGTTGTAAGGAAAAGAAAGGAAAAAAAAAAAAAGCTGATGCTTCGGTTTTAGTAATTTGAAACCCATCCACTGAAAACCGTGACAAGTAGTCATTACTTGGTGTCATTAGTTGGCTGTCATTAGATGTTTCTTTAATTAGATTAATAAGCTTGGAGTTAAGGTGAGTGATTGAGCAGCTGACAAATAGCATTGGCGGACATAAGTAGCGGACATAAGTAACTGACTCCAAGTAATTCACTTTCAGTAATCCACTTTAAGTAATCCACTTCAAGTAGCTGACTTTATTAATTACTTCAGGTAATTTATCCTAACGATTACTTTCAGCCTAATTCTAATTAGTGGCCTCTTTTCATTTCCTCTTTCCAACCACTTACTCCAATTCCCATTCCAACCCCCATTCCATTCCTCTCATCCTCATTCCCATCCTCTATACCCCACTGTCACTTCCTTGTTTACTCTGTCTTCCTTGTCCATTTCTATTTTTTACAATGCGTTGTACATTCTAATTTTTCCGGGCTGTCTCATCCAGGGCTTCGCGTAGTACACCATACTCAACGCTGCTCACCTGCGCAGAAAAGAGGGTCATCACCTCTTTTCTTTTTTCTTTACCCCGGATTTCGCCACGTTTCTTTTTCTAGTTTTAACTACGAGATGAGAAAAAGAAAAGAGTCAGCACACAAAAAAAACTGAATTCCTTTTTTTTGTTTGTGTTTTTCGCACTTCAAAGTGAGAAAAATGTAAGGAAAAAGAAAAGAAAAAGAAAAGAAACAAAAAAAGAAACAAAAAGACAATCAGCTTTTTTTTCTCTTTTTCTTTTTTTTTTTTTTTTTCGTCTGCACAAAAATCCTCCGTGGTTGGGTTTCGTAGTTTTGAAGAATATATAAATATCCCCACAAATCACTTTCGAGTAGAAATAAACATTTCTGTTCATCATTCTTCATTCAGATCACAATCGTTTAAACAATTGTTTAACAAACACAACAAACACTAAACACAACACATATATACACACACATAATGAGCGTCAACAGCAGCAGCATCGACCAAATGATCAAAGGTGTTGTTCCAAATTTTAGATTAGACGGAAAAGTCACCATCATCACTGGTGGTTCTGGTGGTTTGGGTACTGTCATTGCTCAGGCATTGTTATACCAAGGTTCGCAAATCGCCTTGGTTGACATGAACGAAGAGAGAACCAAGCAAGCTGCCGTTGCTTTGACCAAATGGGGTGAAGAAAACATCAAAGATGCCACTCTGATCCCAAAAGTCACTGCTTGGGCCTGCGATGTCTCCTCTGCCGTCTCTGTTGACCAAGTTTTCGCCAGCATCAACGAGGCCCACGGCCAATTGGCTGACCGTATGGTGCACACTGCTGGTTACTGTGAAAACTTCCCACTGCACGAATATCCTGCTGAAAATGCCGAAAGATTGACCAAAGTCAACTTGTTGGGTTCCTTGTACGCTGCGCAAGCCTTGGCTAGACCATTGATTGCCGCTGGCCAAAAAGGTGGTTCTATCATCTTGATTGGTTCCATGTCTGGATCCATTGTCAACACCCCACAACCACAAGTTGCCTACAACATGTCCAAAGCCGGTGTCATCCACTTGGCCAAGACATTGGCCTGTGAATGGGCCCCATACGGAATCAGAGTCAACACTTTGTCTCCAGGTTACATCTTGACTGCCTTGACCAGAAATGTCATTGCCAGCTCCGAGACTTTGAAGAACGAGTGGGAAAGCAGAATCCCACAAAAGAGAATGGCCGAACCACACGAATTTGTTGGTTCTTGTTTGTACTTGTTATCAAACACTGCCTCTTCCTACACTACAGGCCACGACTTGATCGTCGATGGTGGTTACGGTTTATGGTGAGCAGAAGCTGAGGCCATTTACAATAACAACAGAATTCATTAATGTACACTAATATTGTTTCTCAACAAGTGATGAAAAAGAAAAAAAAAAAAAGAAATGAAAAAAAGAAATGAGACAAAGATATTCCGTGCGAGTATTTTATCCGAAATTTTGATAATATGATTCTACAGTGGTTTTTTGCAATGGGAATTTTATACAGTTTATTTATATATAGCATTAATCGTGAAGAATTCAATAGTTTTGAGAGGAGTTGTAAGAAGTAGAGTTAAGTAAGTATGGATTGTTTCTTATGTGAATTGGAGCAAAAAGTGCAACGTGCAAAAAGTGCAAAGTGCGAAAAGTACAAAAAGTGCACACTGAAAAAGACACTAACTATCCTAGGCCACGAATCGATCTTGAAATCTCTCCGGAACTGATGCCAACTCAACGCCAGCACCATTTCAGCAAACTTCAGCACCAATCACTGCCCCCTCATACCATCCCCCTCTGCATAACGGCACATCGGAACTTCGCTCAGTCTCAGTAAAGTAGTGCAACTGCACCTCAAACTTGAAAGAACAAATAAATTAGTCGCAACAACCGGCACCATACTTGATTAACCAACCAGCAAAGTGGAAAGTGCAAGTGAAAGCGCAAACAATCACCATGAGAATCTCCTCCACGATCAAGCGTGAGTTCGAGTTGCATG
This sequence comes from Nakazawaea ambrosiae, assembly GCA_024271865.1. Taxonomy (NCBI): domain Eukaryota; kingdom Fungi; phylum Ascomycota; class Pichiomycetes; order Alaninales; family Pachysolenaceae; genus Nakazawaea; species Nakazawaea ambrosiae. The sequence goes on along the minus strand of JANBXG010000004.1, from coordinate 339,788 downwards.
TCAGACTCGAAGAGTTGAACAACATCCCCCAAATGTCCGGGTCTGTCACCTGCAAGATCAGTATCTCGAATCACCGCAAGAACGTGAAATTCCAAGACTTCACCAAACACAGCGAGGTCAAAAACAACAGGTCCATCATCAACTACGAGCTTGTCCGGGCTTTCAAGTTGTACCGTGACAACAAGCGGGACAAAGTGTTGGACTTGTTTCTCACGTTGGAGTTCACCAGCGAAGTGCAGAGCCAGAGAACCAAATTGGGCTCGTTGAAGATCAATTTGTCGGATTTCTTAAAGATAAACGAGTACAGACCCGCCAGGTACCTCTTGCAAGAGAGCAAGGTCAACTCTATTGTGAAGTTGTCCGTCTTCTGGGCCCCACTCCCCATCTCGGAGCAAAAGAAGTCGCAATTTTCGCAGTCCAGCTCCATCTTGAACGGCAGAACACCGATCCACCCGTCCTCGTTCTCGTCAGTAAGCTCCCTCGTGCCTCTGACGAGCAATGGCGGGCTCATGGACGAGTTGGCCTACGAGAACGGGTCCAATATGCTGCTCGACCACGACGACAGGGCCAGTTCGTCGTTTAAGAAAGGCCATCACAAGAAGAAATCGAGCAATTTGTCGTTGAACATCCACAATGCCATCCCAGCCAAGACCTCGACGCTGATATTGACGAGCGAGTCTTCGCAATTGGCCGGTTCTCCGTCCTCTCGTAACCTAACACCGAATCCGCGACCTGACCAGGCCGAGACCATGGCCGATTCGTGCATTATCTCGGATCCTCGCATAGTGAAGATGATCGAGAAGTCGTACGACATCCCGTGGAACGACGAGTACCAAGAGTTTACGCCAAGAGAGGCAGTGAACGATATTATAGACAATTCTGGACTGGGTTTCAGAAAGAACGACGAGGGAATGTACCTTGTGGACTTGTATTCGAACAAACATCCGCTCCATCTGGACTATTCACCGACGACAAGAGTGCTACGAGTGAACGGGGACCAGTTCAGTGTGAACTCGAGCTCTAGCACGTCTTCGGACGACAATCTGGACGAAATCGATCCGTGGTTCGGCAGGTCTGGCCGCGAGTTGGACTGGGGGATGGACTTCTCCGACATGAGACGAAGCAAGGCCAAGAGCCACCGTGCGATGGTGAACCGGTTGTCGAGCCAGGTGGACGAGAAGGAGATCCGGCACGAGTTGAAGAGCTGGATGTTGTCGGATGGGAGTCCTGCTATGCAGTGAGCTGGCCACTGCACGTGTTTATATATACAAATGTACTATATTGATTTAGCTATTTAATGTGCTAGTGTAGTTGATATTAACTGTCAACGATAGTGGGTGATGAGGGATTTGATTACCACCAATTCTTAAATATCACTAAATTAAACTATCACTGATTTCAATAGCACTGATTTTCAATCATCACTGATTTTCAATCATCACTGATTTTCAATCATCACTGATTTTTAAATAGCACTGATTTTTAATCATGACTGATTTTGAGTATCACTGACTTTTATTTATCGCCAAATCTTAATCATCATCGATTCAATTATCACTGACTTTTAGTTATTATCCATTCTTGATTAGCGACAATTATCACCATTCCTCAATCGTCTCCAGTTCTCAGTATCACCACTTCTCGATCGTCTCCAATTTTTTTTTTATCGTCAAAATTTCTCCAGATAATCTCCCTCTGATCTCCCTCTGATCTCCCTCTGATCTCCCTCTGATCTCCCTCCACTAATCATCACTTATACGGAAAGTGTCGTCGATCTCCCGCCCCTGCAACTCCAAATCGGTCACCTCATTATTACTGCCCACCCTGTCGAAGTCGTCCATCTCAATGTCCGAATCGAGTCTCGTGTACCTCGTGTGCAATTTGGTCTTCTTCGCAGCATTGAAGAAGGTCCTCTTAAAACTCTTCAAGATCAAGCTCCGCTTCTTAGGCCCCAACATCACATACAACACCACGAGCAACACAGAGAGAAGCAACAACGATATGTACGACGAGTGGTGCGAGCTCCCAGTGTCACTTTCAGGCACGGTGCCCGGCCCAGCACCTCCAACGACACTTTCCGCTCCCGTGAAATCCGGTCGCAGCGCAACGTTGGCCAGCTCCCCGCCATAGACATACAAATTGGGCGACGACGCATGGTAGTACCCGACCCGGACGTCGTCCTCGGGCCTGTGGTGCAACTTCAGGTACCATTTCAGGTCCTCCCACACACTGTACAACACGGCACGGCCCAACGTCCACGAGAACTCGGAGCCGCCGATCAGCTCCGCCACCTGGAACGGCAGGATCTCGTGCTCGGTGTCCAATTTTGGGAACCCGAGCCCCCGGTGCAACACGTTCAAGATCCAGCTGGACTTGAAGCAGAGCTCGGTCAACTCCAGGTCCGACAACGTACCGAAACTGGTCTCCACCTGCTCGTCGTTGTAGTGGTCCAATTCGTCCCACGGGATCTCGCAGATCTTCTCGGTCTCCATGTAGAACGACTCGTAGCTGTACGCGTTGCCAAAGTCCGAGATGCCCTGGATGCCCAACATGTGCGACACAGCGTCCCAGTACCCGGACACGCCGACAAACTTGTCCACCTCGAAGTCCAACGAGGGGATCGAGTTGCTCAAGAGACACGACGAGATGTCCTGCGGGTGTGTCAGCGAGCACGACCGCGTGTCGCTCTGCTCAGAGGCCACGAGCAACGGGTAGATCAAGTCCATGCACTGCGAGAAGTTGCCCACGCCCGTGACCTCGTCCAACTGCAAGCCCTTGGGAAGACACGGGTCCGTCAACAGCCCCGTCGACGACACGTTGTGGAGCCGCTGCAAGTAGTTGTCGTGCAGCTCGTAGATACCGTAGCCCAAGAACGAGGTGCTGAATACGTTGTAGTGCAAGTCGGGCTCGTAGTGGCCCACGGAGGCCAACTGGAGCTTGAAAAGCAGGTTCGCGTGCTCGGCCTCCTCGGTGGAGTTGGGCTGGAAGCTGATCTGCGTCGAGGCGCCGCCCATGTCGAGCAACCCGTACGTGGAGTGGTTCTTGCCGTGGTGGTGCAAGGCGGGCCTGTCGAAGGCACCCATCATGTAGTTCAACGAGATCCACCCGTAGAGGCCCTCCACGTTGCCGTCGATGATGTTGATGTGCGAGCTGCACTCGGGCAAGTAGAATGCGTAGTTCTTCTGGATGTACCGGCAGATGTTGGACAATATCTGCTCCTGCTCGCGGGGCTTGAGCAACCGCATGCCCGCGGTGGCATGGAGGAAGATGGGGGTCCGCGGGTGCTGCGACAGGGGGATGATGTCGGCAATGCCGTCCAAGAGCAACTTGATGTGGTCTTTTCCCACCCGTTTTGGGTGTTTGTTGAACGACGAGATGCCCGGTTTTATCTTTTTGTGCCATTTGCGGTGGGTACTAACTATGGGAAGGCGGTGATCCTGGGTGGTGTCAGCGTCTCTATGGCCATTTTCATCCTTTTCACCATCGTGGTCATCATTTACTTCCTTGCCATGCCCCTTTTCACCTTTCTGGCCCTTCTTTCCCTTCTCTCCCCTCTTTTCCCCCCGCTTCGTCAAGATCTTCTTCTCGTACACCGCCTGCCCATTCAACCAGTTGTACACATACGCCCTGGACCCCGACGACCCGGCGTCAATCACGATAATGTAGTCCCAAGGAATGCCGTCCTTGTTCTTCACCTTCCCGGCCTTCTTTCGCTTGCTTAGATCCACCAAGGGCGCCAGCTGTCTATAATTATGGTCGTACATTGTGTTCTATGGGCGCTAAGCTAAAAGGATAAAATGCAGATTCAAGTCAATTCACGCTCAAATGGGGTTGAGATTTTTGAAAAAACACACCAGCACGTTCTACACGTTCTACACGTTCTGCACTTCTCAAAAAGTCCGTTGTAACTGTCAATCCAGTCCAATTGATTGCCTGAATCCCTGGCTGATGCGATGCTCCTTTGGTGACAAACAATTAATTGAAGAAAAGGAAAAGGAGAAAAAAGTGAAATCGGGATTGGGCAATTTGGGGCAGTTTGGATTTGGGGCAGCTGGAGGAGGAAAGTAGTTAGAGGAGGGCATTGAGAGGAGGATAGTGGGAAGAAGTGGTTTGGATAGGATGGGAGATCAGAGAAGTGGTGAGGTATAAGATGCGAGTTTGGATAACAGAAAGTTTTGGTTCTGTGTGCAGCTTTATATGGTGCTATTGCATATTCCTTTAGTATTATTCTCCCTCTTTCTCCCTCTTTCTCCCTCTTTTTCCCTCTTTCTACCTTCTCACTTCCCCCCTAGCGCACTACACGAGGGCAGACTGCCGAGTTTATCTGAATCACCAATGTTTCAGACAACCCACTAGTGCTCGGAGCGGCGGAAGCGAGGTGCTGACTTAGCTTAGGGTGGTGGGTGGCTTAAGAGGTTTAAGATGGAAACGGCTCTATATTTAGACTCAGAAATGGTTAGAGCTGGGCGTTTGTGAAGGGTGGTTCTTTTTGAAGCATAGACGGGGGTAGTTAGCGAGGAATGAGTTGATAAAAATTGATAGTGAGGATAAGAGATTCAGTAGAAAGAGTTGAGGGATTCAATGTTAGTGAGTTGATATGATTGATATGGCTTAGGGTAATTGGCAGATAATCGAGTCTCCAAGTGAATCTCCGCTTAACTAAGAGCTTAACTAGGGCTTAATTAAAGTCCTGCCTAAGTCCTGCCTAAATCCTGCCTAAGTCCTGACTAAGTCCTGCCTGAATTTTGTCTGTCCTGCAGCCCGAACACATCCAGTTCCTAGCGGAAACTATGGGCCACCTAAAGCTCTAACCGAGATTTCGGGATAGAAGGATGAGATGGAAGCAGGTGTCGGGAGAAAGAGCAGGGATTGTAGCCGAATATGCAGGACAAGTGCTAGGGGAACAGGGAATAAGAGGAAGTAAAGTGTAATGAGTTTATTGAGTTTACTGAGTTTACTGGTGGATTATTTGATATTGATTGGATTTTAATTGGTGTACTTATATTAGTGTGCTTCAATTTTGAAAGTGCTTATTTAATTAGTATGTTTTATTATCAAAATACCTATTGATTAGTGTGCTTATTGATTAGTGTACTTCAGTATAAAGTACTTATCTAATTAGTATACTTCTAATTTTTCGGATCAATAATTAATTATTATAATTTATTTTATTTTAATCATTTCGGGTAATTATTTTGAATGTTGTGTTCGATTACATGTTGATATTCATTATTTGGTGTACTTCATTGATCATTAGTTTTCATTTAATACTATACTTCATTAATTACTAAAATTTATCATTTGCTATAGTTCATTGATAATTGAATTTCATTAATTACTGTATTTCATTAATTATCTTACCACTTCATTACTACTTTATTAATTACTCCCTCATTACTACTTCATTAATTACTCCATCATTACCACTTCATTACCACTTGACTACTTAACTACTTAACTGCTTAACTACTTCATTATTAATACTTCATTACACCACCCATTGCTACACCCTGCACTTACCCTTCGGTCCTCACCCCTTAGTTACCCTCCAAACCCAGGCCGACGCGTCTTGAGGCTTTGAAAAGTCGAGGCGCTAAAAAAACCACTCAAATGGGAAATTCACTAGCGAAAAAAAAATCTCAAAGTCACGAAAAACCCCAAATTTGGCTTCGAGTAATTAGACGCTCCACTGATTTATAGTTAATTGTTTCTAGCTAACTATAATTAGAGATAATTGGATATATTTGAATTAATTGGAGATAATTAATCGAATAATTTGTCTGTTTATCACATTCACTGATTATTCTAGACCAAGCACACACACACGCTCATTCCATCCTCCCCATCCCCTTTCCATTTACTTCTGACACAAACCACAAAAGGGAAAAAAGCTGAGGTACTCAAAAACGGAAAAGAAGGAAAAAAAAGATCCAAAGCTTTTCATCGGACACATTCACACTTCAGTCCATTCACTTTCCATTCACTTTCCATTCACTCTTATTACTCAAACGTCAAAGGCATTACAACAGCTGACACGGTAACTACCAACGACAACCCATAGTTGGATTTGTGGGAAAAAATAATCAAAAAAGAAAAAAAAGAAAATCAAACAACGCCATACGAAACGAGTTTGTGAATTCTCCATTCCACCTTTGATATACCCCAAGAATGAATGTCATACCAGAAGATTATGACGACGATGACTTCCAGCCCGTTGCATACCAGGCCCCATTCCATGCCAACCCAAGCTCGGCAAGCTCGATACCTGACACCATCTACGAGGACAAGTCAAAGATCCAACTGGCTGGCTTGAGACAGACCTCTTTGGCACAGATCGAAGGCAAGAAAAGATATAGACCACCAACGATGATCTCGTCGACGCCGAATTCTGGTGCCCTGCAGCAGCAGCTGTTACAACAGCAACAACAGTACGCCCAAATGAGAAATACACGTAGTCCAAGTGTCCAAAGTTTCATGACATCTTCCTCGGGAGGTGACCGTTCCAGTACATATACCCCATTACATCCCTCGCAACAACCACATCCACACCATCTGCACCCACAACAGTACATGCAGCATCCTCAACAGCACTATAACCGTCCATTGCACCCTCAGCATTTGGCGCAAGGGCAGCAGATTTACCAACAGCACGCCCAACAGCAGCACGCCCAACAACAGCAACAACAGCAGTTTTATCAGCAACATCATCCGAATTTCCAACCCCCTATCCATTACCAGCATCCCCAGCAGCTGCCGAGATCCACAGGATCGTTATTGTCGCCGGCCTCGTCCAGTTTCCATCTCACACAGCCCCCAAAAAGGCACCCAAACCTGTCGTCCGACTCTCTAACACCGTCCACGTCGTTTGAACAGACCAAGAACGAGCTTCCAATCACGCCAGAGTCAATGGAAGGTGAAGAGTCGTCAGACCAATTGATAATCTCCGACTTGAACGAGAAAACGTTGAAGTTGCTGAAGGAAAACGAAGAATTGAACGAGAAACTCGACACTTTAACGAAACAACTCACCGATAAAGAGCTGGAATTGCAATTGAAGAACAATATAATCGATGCCAAGACCAAGCAGTTGGCGCTTCGGGAGGAGAAATTGAATAATAAAGACAAACAGATCGAATTGTTGAACAAGAAGGTACGAAGCCCCGAAGAAGGCGAGAACGAAGAGGTCACCAAGTTGTTGGAATTGAATAGAGACTTGATCAAACAAATGGATGAGATGAAGTTGGAAGAATCCTCGTCCAAGAGATACTCGAAAGTGAATAGAGACTTGTCTTTGAAAGTCGTGCTGTTGTTGGAAGAGATCGAAGTGTTGAAATCGGCAAAGATCTCGAGTTCTCCAGCGCTTTCCAACATGTCGCCAAGAATACCTTTGAGTACACGGATCAATTTCGATGCAAACAGTGCTATCAATGGTGGTAATGGTAACAGCAACAGTGCCAAGACTGCAACTTCAAATAAGACGATCAAGGACTTCACCAAGGAAGAGTTGTTCCAGTCCGAATTTTTGAAAATCTTGGAAACTTTGAACCAAAATCAATTTTATTACGAAAATAAAATCAAGATTTTGAAAGAATCTGTGGAAGAACACAAGAAATTGATATTCAACATTTCTCATACGAGGAAGGGTTCTTCGTCGACAAGCGAGGTGAGAAAAGGTTTCAAAGTCATTGATATCGTTCCTCCAAAAATGATATAAGAAGGTGAGGCCTTGTCACTGTATTCTCTTGTTTTTTTTTTTATTTGGCTCATTTGTAACACACTCACCAACAAACTTCAATTCCAATGTCATGTATTAAAAAGATCAGCCAAATGGAACTGTATACCACTGCCACTAGTACAACAACTTCACTATTTTTGATCACCTTCATATTACAAAGACTCCACTTCTGGGTTTGTCTTTGGAAATTTATTTATTTCGCATGAGGTGGTATGGGCTATGATTGGTGTTTGATATGGATGTAAGATGATTTCATGGATTTGATAAGAATACATGTTATTTGATATGAATACATGTTATTTGATATGAATACATACCATTTGACATGAATACATGTTATTTGATATTATTTCATACCATTTGACATGAATACATACCATTTGACATGAATACATGTTATTTGATATTAATTCATACCATTTGACATGATTCCATACCATTTGACATAAATACATGTTATTTGATATGAATACATACCATTTGACATGAATACATGTTTTTTGATATGAATGCATACCATTTGACATGAATACATACCATTTGACATGAATACATACCATTTGATATTAATTCATACCATTTGACATGATTCCATACCATTTGCCAAATTTGTACAATCATGTTCTCAAATCATGCTGCGGTATCTCAAACCATTCAATACCCGATCATTATCCATGCTCGACCTCATATCTCATTTACTCATTAACTTTCTATATATACCCTTTCTGATGATGAATAAACAATACCCACACTAATTAATGTAGCAGTGTCACCATACGTCCATTGCCTGAATCGCTATCTAACCCGCCCAAATGCACTGACTCCATCTTCCCCATCACATGCACTAACTCCCTTCCACATTCGCCTTCTGTACACGACCTTCCCCAAAACACAAAAAATCACGAGCCAAAGAAAAAGCGATCAAAGTTGGAAGGCAATTGGAACCGTGAAAGAACCGCGGCAAGTAGCATCGAGATGTCACAACCAAGAACCAAGCCGTGGGAAGTGTTATCGGGCACTTCAGCAGCAGGTGCGTTTGCGTTTTTTTCCCGCATTTTCAGATGTATTGAACGGCATTTATACTAACTTCAAAGAGCAGCTGCGTCTGGACAACCAACGCAAGTGTCATCTACGGGCACCGATGCATCTCCAAATATAGCGGCAGTATCGCAACTGGACTCGTCTGTGATGGCCTCGGACACCCCAGAGCTTCCTTCCAAACCAACATCGCTTTCTGGCCCGCAGGCATCGAGTTTATCGTCCACTTCTTCCTATTCTCCATATGGCTCCAATAGTTACAACAACTCCTACGGAGGTCTAGGGTCCACATATGGCTCCACATATGGCTCGTACGGTCTTGGAGGTGCAAGCACCTATGGGGCCTACGGAATGGGCGGCATGGGAGGCTACGGTGGAGGCTATGGCATGGGAGGCTACGGCATGGGAGGCTACGGAAGCCGGTACGGACCTGGAAGTTATGGCAATAACAACCCATTGGGCAACAACACATTCACCCAGAACACGGAACTGACCTTCCAATTGATAGAGAGCATCATTGGCGCCGTTGGCGGGTTTGCACAGATGTTGGAAGCCACATATATGGCGACGCACTCGTCATTTTTCACCATGATCAGCGTGCTGGAGCAGTTTAGTCATTTGAAGAACGCCTTGGGCTCGTTGCTTGGGATATTCACGTTGATCACATATGCAAAGAAGCTCGTGGCCAAGGTCACAGGCAATAAGGACTACTTGCAAATCAATCTGAAAGAGTTCAAGAAGTTTGAGAAGAAACAGCTGAAACTGAACAAACCGTCCGCGAACTCGCCAAAGGGCAGTAGAATCTCTTTGAAACCTCTAATATTGTTTGTAGCAGCCATCTTTGGGTTCCCCTATCTCTTGAAGAAGCTTATAACACATTTGTCGATGATCCAGCAGCAACAGCAGCAACAACAGAGATCGCTTTCCGCTTTCGATCCGAATTCGTTGGAGTTTGCAAAGACATTGTACGATTTCAATCCAGAGGACAAGTCTGTCGAGTTGGAACTAAAGAAGGGCGATCTTGTGGCGATCCTCTCACGGACAGATCCACTCACGGGGCAAGAATCCAAGTGGTGGAAATGTAGATCCAGAGACGGCCGCATTGGGTTTGTTCCGTATAATTTTTTGCAGGTGATCAAGAGAGAGGTGAAAAGAAGTGAGGAGGTGGTGAACGGGATGGTGGATGAGTTCAAGAACGGTGTAGTGTAATGGAGACTATGTAGTTTAATGCAATTTACGATGCGGCGGAGAGCGTGTAGTGGTGCAGTGGAGTGTGATATGTGGGGACTCGTGGTGTAGTGATGTTGAAATAGGATTTTCGTGGTGTAATGATGTTCGAGTAAGAGTTTTCGTGGTGTAATGATGTTCAAACTCAGATCGATGCTGTAGTCATGTTCTTGATATAGCCACTTGCTCTTGATAACTGCTCTAGTTACAAGCCACCAAGCTCTGTACTCGGCCTGCCCTTCCCCCAAGACAACAACATCTCATCCCCCTGTTTCCCGCAATCTCCTCCCCATCCTTCCCCACTTCTTACCCGACTTTCGCTCTCATTTTCCGAAGCAAAATAATCTTTTTCATCAGTTTTGCTTGGCATTTTCGATAATTTATCGGAATGTTAAAGGGATAAAGAGGTTATAGGAGAGCCAGGAGTCGAATCAGTTGTGATTTAGTTGCGTTTGAGATCCATCACCATTTAAAAGATGTCGAGAAAGTTGATGCTACCGGCACTTATCATTGTGCTGTTGGTGGTTCTGTTTTATAGGACCCCGTTCTTCAAGAACACCAGCTACATCAATGAGCTTATTTACCAGATTGCAGTCAAGACCAGTCCAGAGGGCCAGTTGTATTCGCCAGTGATATCGCCGATGGTCAAGGAGGACCGCAAAGACGACGACCAATACGATATTGTCGCCATTTACACCAATCTGCAAGGCGATTTGTTGGGTGAAGTGTTGATCTTGCCCGATGGTATTGAAGAACCGTTTGAATTGTCCGTGGTGGTGTTCAACATCACCGCCACAGAGCTGTTGTTCATGGAGAAATACAACAAGACCCCGATGCCCGACAAGTTGAACCATCACAAGTTAATGAAACCGTGCTACAACGAGGTGGTGATCCCGGTCTTGCACGAATACGGCTTCAAAGTGCACAACTTGTCGTCTATTGTCAAGACAGACACCAAATATAAGTACCACAACTTGGGCTACTGCACCAAGCTGACCAAGCTTACCGACAGATACCTCGAGATCGACGGCAAGTCCACCGAGAAGCAGAAGTTCAAGTTTGAGTTCTTGTTGCCCATCATGAGCAATTTGTATCCACAGGTGTACAAGCTGAAGACGTTTGATCTCTCAGGGTGGAGTTACTTCGAGTATCTCTTGATCATCCTGGTGATCGTGGTTGCCGCCATGGTGGGCCATTTCTTCTATTTCCGCAGATTCAGGCAGAATGTATTCACAAAGGTCAATGACGACATTGAGTTACAGACACAGACGAGAAATAACAACAACAACAACAACAACAACAGCTCGCACGGTGAAGATGACGACATTGCCGAGTTTCTCATTGACGACGAAGACGACGGGGCGGACGCTGTGTCTGCACCTCCTTCGTACGCTGAGACGGACAAGAAGAAGAAGAAGAAGACCGGGTACAAGACTGCAGACAGAGAGGAGTTGTCGGATTTGATGAAAGACCGTGAAGAGTGAGTGTATATAGGTGATTTGGTGAATGGAATCATTAGAATAACATGTGTGGGTGAATGTAGTGAATGTAGAGTCGTGTAAGTTATAGGGCAAGTGTGAGGTCAATTGTAGGGCACAATTGTAGAGAACAATTGTTAGGCACAATTGTAGAGAACAATTGTTAGGCACAATTGTAGAGAACAATTGTTAGGCACCACAGATGATAGGATCGAGCCGAGTAGAAATGGTTAGGAGAAGTAGTTAGGAGAGGTGGTTAGCAGAACAGAACAATTGTTAGGCACAATTGTAGAGAACAATTGTTAGGCACCACAGATGATAGGATCGAGCCGAGTAGAAATGGTTAGGAGAAGTAGTTAGGAGAGGTGGTTAGCAGAACTCGATTGGTAAACTACAATCAGTAAATTACAACCAGTAAGTTATAAATAGTCAGTTACGATCAGTAGATTACAATTAGTAGATTACAATTAGTAGATTACAATTAGTTAATTACAATCAGTGGATTACAGTCAGTGGATTACAGTCAGTAACTTACAAATAGTAAATTACAATTACTAACTCCAATTAGAAGTTACCCAATTATATTTGTGAATTGTTGATAGATTTGAATAGTAAATTGCAAATAGTGAATTACAATAAGCGACTTAGAAATTACACCCGGTAATTTACTATTAGCGACTTAAAATTGGTCAATGACAGCAATTAGTAAATGACAATTAGTAAATGATAATTAGTAAATGACAATTAGTAGATTACAATATTAACTTACAATATTAACTTACAATAGAGTAAATCACAGTTACTAAATCACAGTTACTAAATCACAGTTACTAAATCACAGTTACTAAATCACATTCAGTTAATCACATTGAGTAGATCACATAGAACAAAATAGGAATAGCAAATAATACCAATTTCTGAGTCTCAAATACGTTCACCAAAAACAATCAACACCACTACACCACACATTCCAACGCACTTTCATTCCACCGCATTTTCACATTTCATTCACCGCATTTCATTCCAACGCTCTTTCGATTCTCAGAGATTTTGTTTCTACTAAAACGCGTCAAGACCAGAGAAGATCAAGAAAAGGCAAGACAAGATAAGGGAGGATGGACCAGAGAGACCAAATGCAAGAAACAACACTGGCCCCAGGCCAGGTCCCAGTTCAAGGCCCAGAACCAGAATCAGAACCAGAATCACTCTTCTACTCGCCCTACTTCCAGAACTGCAACACCTCCAACGACCACTGCGAGTTGTTCCCCAAGATGAGCTCCGACTTCGACTTCACCTTGGACTACCACCGCGACAGACCCAGTTCGATGTGGTCGGTGCGGCAGATCGGGCGGCTCCAAGCCAAGATCGAGAAGAGCAAGAGTACGGGCAGGTCTGGCACGTCGGCCTTGACGATGAAGGAGTTGTTTGTGATGTGTAACGAGGTGTTTGGGTTTGAAGGATGGAAGACGGAGGTGGTGAGTATGGAGATGAGTGGGTACGAGGAGATGGACGATGGAAATGGCGGGATGGGCGTGGATGAAGATCAAGACCCAGGCCAAGACCTAGGCCAAGACCAAAGCGCCCCTACCTACGACAAAGACGGACTCATCATCATCGACTCGCCCCACCCAAGGGTCCGCTACAATGTGGAAGTCACCACCACGGTGCGACTCACTCTACAGGACAAGACGTACCACGAGGCCCAAGGCGTGGCCCGTGTCCACAACAAGCCCATTAAGCTGTTGCTGTTCAACAAGTGCAAGAAAGAGAGCCTCAACAAAGCGCTTCTCAACTGTGTCTTGCAACTCAAAGACGTGCTCCTCAACCACCAGAACTCCAACTACCACAGGTGATTCATCCCCAGTTGCCTAATTGGGCCGCGCACCGAAAAAATCAAAAAAAAAAAATTTTCCAGCGAAAAGTGGAATGAGTCGTTTGGAGAAAATGAAAACAAGAAAAGAATCTGTCATTAAAAAGGATCGAGAAGAAGGATCAACTTGTTAAGGAGATACGCTGTTGAACGTTATTAAGTTATTCATTGGCATCCACTAAGCTCATCATGGTGGAATTACAAAAAGTCCAGATCCTTGGCAAGGACACCATCCATGTCGGATACAATATCAGGAGCCACATTGTCCACGAGGTGATCGCCAACGAGGCCTCCTCGACGTATGTGCTCATCACAGACTCCAACATCGAGGCATTACACTTGGCGCTGTTCGTCGAGGAGTTCACCACGGTGTTGGCACAGCAGAGACCCGACTCCAGGGTGTTGACCTACGTGGTCTCCCCTGGAGAGGCCAACAAAAATAGGGCCACCAAGGCCGCCATCGAGGACTACTTGTTGGCCCAGGGCTGCACCAGAGACACCTTCATCTTGGCCATTGGCGGCGGTGTGATTGGCGACATGATCGGCTTCGTCGCTGCCACCTTCATGCGCGGCGTGCGTTTCGCCCAGGTGCCAACCACATTGTTGGCCATGGTGGACTCCTCCATCGGGGGGAAAACCGCCGTCGACACGCCGTTGGGCAAGAACTTCATCGGTGCCTTTTGGCAGCCACAGTACGTCTTTGTCGATGTGAGCTTCTTGGAGACGTTGCCCGTGCGCGAGTTGGTCAACGGCATGGCCGAGGTGGTCAAGACGGCAGCCATCTGGAACGAGCTGGAGTTTTCCCGCTTGGAGGCCAACGCCAAGACCTTCTCCGAGGTGATCAACGCCGACAGAACCGACGGCAAAGTGGACTTGTCCTCCATTAGAGACCACATCTTCACCTTGGTGTTGGAATCGATCAAGGTCAAGAGCGAGGTGGTATCCAAAGACGAGCGCGAAGGCGGGTTGCGCAACTTGTTGAACTTTGGCCACACCATTGGCCATGCCTACGAGGCCATCTTGACGCCGCAGATCTTGCACGGCGAGTGTGTGGCTGTTGGTGCCGTGAAGGAGGCCGAATTGAGCAGATTTTTGGGCATCTTGTCGCCCGTGGGTGTCTCCAGATTGGCCAAGTGCTTTGCTGCATATGGGCTCCCAGTGTCCATCAACGACAAAACATTGCAGAAGCGGAGCAACGGCAAGAAATGCCCCGTCGAGGTGTTGCTCCAGAAGATGGCCGTTGACAAGAAGAACGACGGCAGTCGTAAGAAAGTAGTCTTGTTGGAATCCATTGGCAAATGCCACGAGCCACGGGCCTCGTACGTAAACGACAAGGACTTGCGGTTTGTCTTGACCGACGAAACCGTCGTGAGCGGGTTCCACAACCCGCCGAAGTCCACCGTAGTCATTCCTCCAGGGTCCAAGTCCATCTCCAACAGAGCCTTGGTCTTGGCTGCCTTGGGAAAAGGTGAATGTAAAATCAAGAACTTGTTGCACTCCGACGACACGGCATACATGTTGAATGCCGTCTCTGCATTGAAAGGCGCGCACATCTCGTGGGAGGACAACGGCGAAACGGTAGTAGTAAATGGTAATGGCGGGGATTTGGTCGCCTGCGACGAGGATTTGTACTTGGGTAACGCAGGAACCGCCTCGAGATTCTTAACCACCGTCGCAACGTTGGTCAAATCGAACGGCAACTTGGACTCCATCGTTTTAACCGGGAATGCCCGTATGCAGGAGAGACCTGTGGGTCCCTTGGTGGACTCCTTGACGAGCAACGGGTCCCAGATCGAGTACTTGAACCGCGAAGGGTCGTTGCCGCTCAGATTGAAGACCGGCAGAGGCTTCAAAGGTGGCCGTATCGAGTTGGCAGCCACCATCTCGTCGCAATATGTGTCCTCCATCTTGATGTGTGCTCCCTACGCTGAGGAACCGGTCACCTTGGCCTTGGTCGGCGGCAAACCCATCTCCCAGTTGTACGTAGACATGACCATCAAGATGATGGAGGCCTTCGGCGTACGTGTGACACAGTCCCAGACCGAGAAGTACACCTACCACATCCCACAGGGCCAGTATGTGAACCCTGCCGAGTATGTGATCGAGTCGGACGCCTCCTCTGCCACATACCCGCTCGCCTTTGCGGCCTTGACGGGCACCGAGTGCACCGTGCCTAACATCGGGTCCTCGTCGTTGCAAGGCGACGCCCGTTTCGCTGTAGATGTGTTGCGGCCAATGGGCTGTTCCGTCGTGCAGACGGCCACCTCCACCACGGTGCAAGGGCCTCCAAAGGGCACCTTGAAGCCGTTGCCTTTGGTAGACATGGAACCCATGACGGATGCCTTCTTGACGGCCTCTGTAGTCGCTGCCGTGGCCAACGACCCTCACCAGACCACCTCTATCGTAGGAATTGCCAACCAGAGAGTAAAAGAATGTAACAGAATCTTGGCCATGGTGACCGAATTGGCCAAATTCGGTGTGCATGCCTCGGAATTGGACGACGGTATCAAGATTCAAGGCATAGACTACCATAATTTGCAGGTGCCAGCAGGCGGCGTGCACTCATACGACGACCATCGGGTCGCAATGAGTTTCTCGCTCTTGGCAGGACTCGCTCCGGCACCAGTGGTGATCCAGGAGAGATCGTGCACCGGTAAGACGTGGCCAGGCTGGTGGGACACTTTGAACACCAAGTTCCAAGTGGAACTTGATGGGCATGAGCCACTGCAAACGGGACTGCACCTGGCCAGACCGCTGAAAAACGGCTCGAAAAGCATCGTAATCATCGGCATGCGTGCCCTGGGCAAGACCACCTTCTCCAAATGGATGGCCGAGCTCACCGGGTTCGTCGCTGTTGACGCGGACGACTTGCTTACGGAGAAGGTGGGCATGCCCGTGCGGGACTTTGTCAAGCTGCACGGCTGGCCGCTGTTCAGAGAGCAGGAGACCGTTGTGTTGCGCGAGACGTTGCAGCTGCTCGGCCAAGGCCACATCATCTCCACTGGCGGTGGTGTTGTCGAGACTGAGGCCTCGAGAACGTTGTTGAAGCAGCACATCGCCGAGGGAGGCATCGTCTTACACTTGCACCGTAGTATCGACGAGACCGTCACCTTCTTGTCCGAAGTAGACACATCGAGACCGGCATACAACCCTGAGAAAGTGCACAGGGACGCCGCCGAGGAGATCAAAGAGGTGTGGGAGAGACGCTTGCCTTACTACAACGAGTGCTCCAACTTCTACTTCTACTCTCCACACTGCCCATCCGAAGAGGCCTTTGCCATTTTGCGTAAATCCTTTGAGAGCTTCTGCAGCAGGGTCACGGGTACCGACGAGGTGCACGTCCCACAGCAGAGATCGTACTTTGTATGTTTGAATTTGCCAGACTTGACCCCTCAGTTGGGAGATTTGGACACCATCACTGCCGGTTGCAGTGCCGTGGAGATCCGTGTAGACCAGTTGCTGAGCTGGGACCCCGAGTTTGTCGGCCACCAGATCGGCTTGTTGCGCAACCACACCAACTTGCCCATCATCTTCACCGTCCGCACCGTCGAACAAGGCGGTGCGTTCCCGAACGACCGCCAGGACGAGCTCGTCCGCTTGGTGCAACTCGCCTTCAAGCTCGGCGTGCTGTATGTAGACTTGGAGTTGTCCTTGCCCGAAGGTGTGCTCGACTCTCTTTCCTCGCAGAGAGGCATCTCCAAGATCATCGGGTCACACCACGACTTTGCCGGCCAGTTCCCATGGACCAGTGTCGAATGGGAGAACAAGTACCTGTTGGCGGAGCAGTTGAACGTTGATTTGGTGAAATTGGTCGGGTTGGCTCGCTCTTTTGATGACAACTTGCAACTCGAGCAGTTCCGTAGCCAGCACCTGCAACGCCCATTGATCGCCATCAACATGGGCGAGGCTGGTCGCTTGTCGAGAGTAGTGAACCCGGTGTTGACGCCAGTCACGCACGAGCTCTTGCCTTCTGCCAGTGCCCCTGGCCAGTTGTCCGCCAAGCAGATCAACGAGCTCGCCCTGCAGATCGGCTGTTTAAAAGCCTGAGGTATTATGTGGTGGGCAAGCCAATTGGACACTCGCGGTCTCCAATTCTACATAATACCGGCTACAAATTGCTCGGGTTGCCCCATTCTTTCAGTAAATACGAGTGCGACAGCGCTGCCCAGGTGTTCGAGGCCGTGTTGCAAAACCCTGATTTCGGTGGGTGTGCTGTGACGATCCCGTTGAAGCTCGACATCATGCCGTACATGACGAGACTCTCCGAGGCCGCCCAGCTCATCGGGGCCGTCAACACGGTGACCGCTTCGGGCCACGGCGAGTTTGAAGGCGACAACACCGATTGGTTGGGCATTGCCAACTCGTTGCACAGGCACGGCGTGCCACAGTTGCGGTCCTTGCACGGTGGTGCCGTGAGTGGGTTGGTCGTTGGCGGCGGAGGCACGTCCCGTGCGGCGATCTATGCGTTGCACCAGATGGGTTGTGCCACTATCTACTTGGCCAACAGGACCAGTTCCAAGTTGCACGAGCTCAAGAGCGAGTTCCCGGCGCTGTACAACCTTCAAGTTGTCGATTCCTTGCTGGATCTGGAGCTGGCTGCGCCTGTAAGTGTTGCTGTGAGCACCGTGCCTGCAGACAAGCCGCTCGACCCGGTGTTGTTGAGCAAGATCAAGGTGCTCTTGGCGAAGAACACGGCCGGCACGTTCACTCCAACTTTGTTGGAGGCTGCGTACAAGCCCAGATTCACGCCCATGATGCAGATGGCCCACGAGGAGTACGGGTGGAAGGTTGTTCCTGGCGCAGATATGTTGGTGAACCAGGGAGTGGAGCAGTTTGTGAAGTGGACAGGGTTCGAGGCGCCATACAATGAGATCTATGCTCTGGTGACGGAGGAGTAGGGTGAGTGTGTCACACGACAGTATATAGTTTTGAATAAAGAAATAAGTATTTAGTATTAGGTATTGATAAGCATTTGTCAAATAAGTATTCAGTATTGTTAGGTATTGAGTATTTCTAGCAAGTATTTCTAGCAAGTATTTCTAGCAAGTATTCAGTAAGTAGGAAGTAAGAAGTAGACAGTGTAAGTAGTTATAAAACAGTGTTTCCTAAATAGTAAGTAGTGAGAAAACAGTATTTAGTAAGTATGAAGTAAACAGTATTTAGTAAGTATTGTCGAGTAATAAGTATGAAGTATGAAGTAGACAGTATTTAGTAAGTATTGTCAAGTAATAAGTATGAAGTATGAAGTAGACAGTATTTAGTAAGTATTGTCAAGTAATAAGTATGAAGTATGAAGTAGACAGTATTTAGTAAGTATTGTCAAGTAAGAAGTATTTAGTAAATTTAGTAGAGTACTCAGTAAGCACTGTCAAGTAAAGCATTCAGTCAACTTACCCTGTACCCCAGAAGTGACGAAAGCTGACCGGTATAGTGTGAGCATATAGTTTGAAGTATTATGTAAAATGTTCAGTGAATTATTCTCAGGTGTATGTTAGTATTCAGTATAGTATAATTGACTAGCCCCTCTGCTTGTAACCCCTCTGCACCCCAGCTGGTCGTGTGCCGCGCGCGAATCAGAGCCCGTGCACGACCAACGCCAACTGAAAAATTGAAAAATCGGGGTGTGTTGATTTGACAAGCGCCAGCACAACAGCGAGTCAATTGAATAGGAGTAGTGAACATGGGAGGTCAAATGAAGGGTAAGTGATGGTGAAGTGGAGCGAATGGCCTCAGTGTCGCTTAGGCATCTTCTTCCAACCCAAATTGCAATACTAACAGCCCAATCCAGGCTTGACCCAATTTATAGCAGACATCCGGAATGCAAAGGCCCAAGAGGACGAGGACAGGCGGATCCAGGCCGAGTTGGTGAACATTCAGCGGCAGTTCCTGGACCACCTGCACCTCTCCGGGTACCAACGCAAAAAATACGTCTGCAAGCTACTGTTTATCTACTTGCTCGGCCACCACGACTTGCAGTTCGGGTTCTTGGAGTCCACCGAGCTCTTGTCGTCGAGTGTTTTCTCGGAGAAACAGGTCGGGTACTTGCTGATGCAGTTCTTCGTGGGAAGCGACCCGAAGCTCTTGCTCACCGTGGTGAACTCGTTGAAAACAGACCTCAACTCCGCCAATCCGGACCACATCTCGTTGGCTCTCCAGTGCATCGGCACCTTGGGCGAGCACTCGATAGCGCCAGTGTTGGCTGACGATGTGTTCAAAATCGTGAGATCGCCCACGCTGGAGCCCATGTTGAAGAAACGGCTGTCCTTGGCGCTCTTGAAGCTCGTGCAACTGGCCCCGTCGATCGTGCTCGACGACCACCCGGCCTGGATCCCCCGCATCATCGCCTGCATGGACGACGACCACATCGGCTTGGCGCAGTCGGTGGCCTCCTTGGTGCTCTTCCTCGCCCGCCACGCGCCGCAGCTGTGTCTCCTGTGTCTCCCGAGCACCGTGCGGCGGCTCGAGCAGCTCGTCGTCGACGAGTCCTGCCCGCAGGACTACTACTACTACGGCATCGCCGCCCCGTGGTTCACCATCAAGCTCTTGACCTTGGCCGAGACCTTGATCTCCGCGGACTCCACCACGCAGATCGACCCGATAAGCCTATCACTGCTCCAGAAGATCGTGGCCACCGTAGTGCACCGCTCCATGTCCCCAACGACCACCTACCCATCGCAGCAGCTGAAAAACACCCAGTCGGCCATCTTGTTCGGGTGTATCAGCTTGGGCGCACACTTGGACAGCGCCGCAGAGACCAGCCTGGACATCGTGCACCTGTTGGGCAAGTTGCTCGCCTCGCCAGAGACCAACACGCGGTACTTGCTGTTGGATGCCTTGGTGAAGGTGTGCTCCAACGACGCCTCGCTGGTCCACGAGACGTACAAGTACTTGTCCAAGATCATGCTCGCGTTGAAAGACCGCGACATCTCGGTGCGGAGGAAGGCCTTGGACCTCGTGTATAGCATCTGCGACACCAACACTGTAGAGGACATCTGTGCGGAGTTGCTCGACCACTTGACCACGTCCGACTACACGATGAAGGGCGAGATCGCCGTGAAAGTGGCCGTGCTTGCCGAAAAATACGCCAGCGAGGCCTCGTGGTACATCGTGACCTCCTTAAACTTGATCTCCCTCGCTGGGAACCAGATCGGCGACGAGGTCTGGGAGCGCACCATCCAGATCATTGTAAATAACGAGAAGATCCAGCCGTTGGCTGTGAAAAACGTAGTGCGTAAATTGAAGACCAACACCTTCCCGGAGTCCATCGTCAAGGTGGCCGCCTTTGTGATCGGTGAGTATGGCCATTCCGTAGACTCGTCCATAGATAGTACCCAGCAGTTCGACTTGTTGATCTCCAAGTACTACTACTGCACATTCCTAACGCGGGCCATGCTCCTCTCGTGCTTCTTGAAGATGTACCTCCGGTACGACGACTTGCGCCCGCAGATCTTGGACCTCTTAGAGTCCGAGACCGTCTCGGTGGACTCGGAGATCCAGCAGCGTGCCATGGAGTACTTGAAGTTGGTCACGGGTGACCGTGGGCTCGGCTTTGCCCACGAAGTGGTCCAGCAGCTCCCTCCATTTTTGGAGAACAGCTCGCCGTTGATCCTCAGGCTCGGCAACGGCAAGCATACCACCGTGGCGGGCTCCAAAGTGACCTCGTTGTCCACCAAGAAACCTGCTTCCGCCAAACCACCGCCTCCTCTGCCCCGTAGAACCCGTACCATCACCGCCAACTCGGCCTCGGCCCTGGCCAGCTCGTCCAGATCGCTCACCCCACAGCAGACCAGCGACAGCAGCTCCAGATTGTCCAGTTTGCACCCGCAGTACTCCACGGACGACTTCAGTGCAGCTGCAAACAGCACCTCCGAAGAGCTGGCCGACAGCTTGGACGAACCGAAGCGGCTCTTGCAACTGTTGTCCCCTAATTGGCAGGAGGGCTACTACCGGTTGGTGCACTTCGACCAGGGCATCTTCTTCGAGAGCTCCATGTTGAAGATCATCTACCGGTGCAAAAAGGGCAAGAACAGCTTGAACTTCCAGTTGACCTACGCCAACCAGTCCCCTGTCGCCATATCCGGGTTCCACGTGAACATCGTGTCACTGTCTGGGGCGGACTCGCCGTACGTGATCAACACTGTGCAAGTGCCGGACACCCACATTGCCGTGGGCAGCAAGACCGTGCACTCGTTCGACTGTATCACAAGGTCAGTGTTCGACAACTCCAGAGTGCCACTTCTCCAGATCGGCTTCATGTCGGGTACTTTCACGCAGCTCTGCTTGCGTTTGCCCATCTTGTTGATCAAGAGCGTGACCCCCGCCCCGATCTCCAACGCGGAGGAGTTCTTCAGAAGATGGCAGCAGATCTCGTTGTTGGGCGCCGACGGCGAGTCGCAGAAGATCTTCAGTGTCTCGCACCGTTACAACGGGGCCTCTGTCTCGCGGTTGATCTACAGACTCGGCTTCAGTCTTGTGGAGAACGTGGACAGTAACTCCAGTAACGTTGTTGGAGCAGGTATCCTTCATACCTTGTCGGGGAACTTTGGCTGTTTGTTGAGATTGGAGCCCGACGATGACGGGAGACAATTCAGAGTGACCATGAGATGTACTGGGCCGGGGGTAGCCAAGATTTTGACTGACACTATAGTGGAATTGTTTGAGCACGGGTTCTGATGACTAGCATGTATTGATTTCATAAGACAATAAAGTATAAGAATGAGTATAAAAAGTGAGAAGTAAGAAGTGATTGACTATGAGTTAATACCACTGATACTTTGCTACTGGCTAGATTGAAGTAACTAAACTAGATGAAGTAAATGAACTGGCTGAACTGACTTAACTAACCAGCCAAACTAACTACTCTAACTAAACTAACCGAAACAGCTAAACTAACTGAATTAACTAAACTAAACTAACTAAACTAACTAACTAAACTAACTAACTAAACTAACTAACCAAACTAACTAACCAAACTACCTGAACTGTCTCAATTTACTAAAAAGCATCTCGGGGGTATTATTTAGCATGTGGGTCAGTGCAATACTCCACTTCGTGTTGTACCCCATAATTGGATAATATTTGTAACCTGTAAGCCGTATTTACTACACGTATTTACTACACATTTTTTGAATAGCACCTTCTGAGTGGTGTTATTAACTCTATAGCATGTTCACAATAAAGTACCCATTATATGAACCATTGGTTACATCTGCTCCTTATATTTAATTTTATATTATATAAATTATATACTGTAAATCTCCAATATCATGTAATAATAATTCCAATAAACCACCCCACTAACACATCGTCAAACCCCCTTAAGCAGCACGTAAATTGAACACAAATCACTGTCCCACTCCAATCACCTCGAAAGAATTCCAACCATTTACCCATTCCACTCATCCCATCTTACTTCACTCCACCCCCAAAATGCACCCCTCCAAACACCCCTGCACCCCATGGCAGAAATTCTAAGAAAAATTTCATCGGTCAAATCTTAGGCTAAGCAAAAAAATCTAAGAAAAGGTTTTAAAGGGTGAAAAACTCCCAGGCCAAGGCAGAGTCAATGATCAGAACGTTTACCAGAACACCCACAGGGATCTATAAAACTAGTTTAATCAGAGCAGCAAGATACAAGAGCATGTCAGCGGAAGCCGTTTCACTTGAATTTACCCCAGAGAGACAAGAAGAGTTGGTGAGCAATGTCAAGGCCATTCGCGACCAGGTCGATGCACTGGCCGTTAGCATGGGTCGGAGTATTCTGCAGGTGAGATTGGTGTGTGTATCGAAATTGAAACCGGCCAGCGATATCAATGCGCTCTACCAGGCGGGGTATCGCCATTTCGGGGAAAACTATGTGCAGGAGCTCATCGAGAAGAGCAAAGTGTTGCCGAAGGACATCGAATGGCACTTTATTGGAGGTTTACAGAGCAACAAGTGCAAAGATTTGGCCAAGAATGTAGAGAATTTGTATGCTGTTGAGACGATAGACAGCTTGAAAAAGGCACAGAAGTTGAACGATCAAAGAGCCCAGACGCAGTTCAAGAAGGTGAACGTTTACATCCAAGTGAACACCTCCGGTGAAGAGCAGAAAAGTGGATGTGCGCCTTCAGATGTCGTGGATTTGGCCAAATTCATCACTGAAAAATGCGACAAGTTGCACTTGGAAGGTTTGATGACCATTGGGTCTATCCAGTCGTCGAAATCTGACGACGAGAACCAGGATTTCAAGAAATTGGTTGCCGTTTCCGAGGAAGTCAAGAAGGCCCTCGACATTTCCGATTTGCAATTGTCCATGGGCATGAGCAGTGATTTCAAAGAGGCCATCAGACAAGGTTCGACTAGTGTGAGAGTGGGCAGTAGTATCTTTGGCTCGCGTCCTCCAAACAATGGTCATTAAAAAAGTTTATTTAAATTTTATCATTTTATAATTTCATCACTTTATAATTTCATCACTTTATAATTTCATCACTTTATCGTATCATCACTCACCACTTCAAACTTCCACTTGCCTAGACTCCAATCCCTCGCCTTATCTCTATTTTTGCCTTTCTTATCAAAGGGCACTGATAACGAAAAAGGAAAAAGTGAAAAATTCAAAAAATCAAAAATCAAAAAAAAAAAAATCTCCAATTATAAAAAAGCTCATTGTTGTTTTGGCCACTTTCCAGATATCAGATCGAATCAATTAGCTGCAGAATGGGACCGAAAGTGAAGAAAACAGGAGTCACTCAGGGCAGACCCGAGAAGAAGTCGAATGGCGGCAGCTTGGCGAAGAAACTCCACGAGGAGGCCGAGGAGGTCGAGCGGGCCAAGCAGCAGGCAGCCATCGTCAACTCTGGCGGCATCATTGGTGGACAAAACCCCGAGGCTGCAAAGAACTTGTCGCCTCTCCAGAACACGCAGGTGGAGTTCATCAAGGGCGTGTTCAACTTCTTCATGAAAAACGCCACTTCTGAGAACTTCATCGTCACCTTGTTGATCGGGTTCGTCATCAATGTGATGTACATCAAGTACATCGACGACTTCCCCCAGGAGATCTCCACCATCGGGTTCTGTTGGTTGGGTGCCTTGACCTCGTACGTGGTCTCGTACCTGACACAGCAAAAGGCCATCAACAAGGCCGTCAAGGAAGGCTCCATCCCCGAAGACTCGCCGTTGGCCACGGCCAGAGCTCCGTCTTTTGACAGAATTTACGCCACCACATTGCCAGTGCTCATCTGCTTCTTGCACAGGAAGGAGTTGCTTGTCATCAACCTCGGCATGACCTATCTCTTGTTGGAGTTACCCTCCCCGGTCAAGATGTTCATCTCCGTGAGTGTCATGTTCAACTTCGACACCTCGGGCAACTTCTTGGACTCTACCTTTGTGCCTCTGTTCCACTACGTGCTCACCACGGCATTAGACCAGTTTGTCGCCAACTCCTTGACCGAGGTGGAAAAGCACACGTTTGCCATGTTGTTCATCAACGTGATGTACGCTATTCCTGGCACAGGGTACCCAGTGTTGGTGATCTTCAAATACTTGGTCTACTGGTTCGGTGGCTTGAGCGTAGCTGCTTTGTATCTGGGCTCGTTCGCCAAGAGACAGACCTCCAAAGCCCTGAGAGTGGTGTTGGTCTCGCTATTGTACGTGGCATTCGTCGCCGCGTTCTACACGGGGGTGGTCCACAGCTTGACCCCAATTCTTGGCCAACACCCGCTCACCTGGTTGCAGCAATTCGTCGTTGCTTCCGATTTGAGATTCAATATCTTCAAAATTTGGGTGCTGTCGTTCGTCGTGTTGCCTCCAGTATGCATCAGAATCGCAACGAGCTGGGACTTGCAACTCCGTAGAAAGGTCTGGCACTTGTTGTTGTTTGCCGTGTTGTTGTATCCATTGATCGTCGACCCAGACCTTGTGGCCTTGGCGTTGGTCGGCTTGATCGGAGTCTTTGTCTTGGTGGAATTGTTGCGTGCCTCCGAGTTCCCTCCGTTTGGGAAGTGGTTGGCCGACCTGTTCCGGCCTTTCCAAGACCACAGAGACAACCTGGGTCCCGTAGTGATCTCGTATCTCTTCTTGTTGGTAGGTGTCTCGTTGCCGATTTTTTTGAACAACTCTGTCGCGGGATTGGTCTCGCTCGGTGTCGGCGACGCAGCCGCATCCATTGTGGGCAAGAAAATCGGCCAGATCCCCTGGTTCGAGGGCAAGAAGACCATGGAGGGCTCGATGGCCTTCATCTTCAGCACCACGCTGGCCATGTACCTCTACAAATACTTGGGAGGAGTCGATTACTCTTGGAACACCATCTTCATGAGCTCGGTGTTTACTGGTGTCTTGGAGGGCATGAGTGAACTGAACGACAACCTCTTGGCGCCTCTGTTCATGTACTTGATGTTGGAGGTCATGCACTACGAAAAGCAGATCTAGCCCGATTTCTATAGAAGACATATAGCTTGTAATTGTATTGACTTTTAAACAGGACTAATCTTGGTCGTGTAAATGCACTCAAAACTGGCCTCGCTTGTGGCTCGTTTATAAAAATCTTTGCACTTGCAAAGTGTTTCATGGGGGAGAAGGCCATCGAGAGGGAGCCATAGTTGAGATCACAGAGTTGCAAATGGACTGTACACCCGAAGACGATGTGCTGGTCATATCGAAGTTTCTTTCCCGACTCCAATCGGATGTCGGAGACGGAACAGAGACCGCAAAGAGTGTGGAAGCAGAGTTACAGAAGCTAGCCAACAAGTTAAACGTGGAGTATGAGTCTCTGGATGCGGAGTGGAAGAGCCATGACCTGAAGGAATTGGTGGACAAATTGCCGCCGTCTGTGCTAGAGTCCGAGCAGTTACGCAACGAGAACAGAGCTCTTCTCATAGCCTTGCAAAGACAGGACTTCTTGAAGGCATGGTACGAGAAGCTCTTGGGCGAGCATCAAGACTTGCTCGATTCGATCAAGAACAGTGTGATAAATAGGAAGAACTATGTCGATGTCAAGCAGATCAACGACGAGTTGCAATTCGAAGAGAAATGCTCCCGAATCGAGGCAGATATCTCGCTGTTAAAGCAGGAGAACCAAAACTACGATCAGATATTCTTGCACAAGACCTCAGAGATCTCAAAGAAATTGGCAAATGTCAAGGCTGGATTGAATAAAAGCGACAGCCGCGAGGCAGAGATGTTGCAAATATTGGAACAACTTGAGAAACTCCTCCAAACGAAATAAATTTCATGCATTACATCGACAAGACAACCTTTATAATTTACAATAATTTATTATTCAAAAACCAATATAGAACTATGTAGACGTGTAAAGTTGGATACTAAAAGAAAAGATGATATAATGGACGTTGTGGATGGGATAACATACAGAAGGGCAAAAGATCGGGTCTTCTTTCTCTCCTTTGAAATGCACTGACACTTCATGTTTCTTTGTTCACACATGTAATCTAATACATATACATCTGACCAATGAACTATGAAGACAAAAAAAATGTGGTAGAAAGCAAAAAGGTGACTTGGATATAGAAAAAGTGGGAATCAAATGATTCATTTCTTTTCCTTCTTACTCTTTTTTTCCTTCTTCTCCTTCTTCTCTTTCTTCTCCTTCTTCTCCTTCTTGTCTTTCTTCTCCTTCTTCTTCTCCTTCTTCTCTTCTTCTTCGTCATCTTCCTCTCTCTTACGCTTCTTGTCTTTCTTTTCCTTCTTCTTCTTATCTTTCTTCTCCTTCTTCTCTTCAACTTCGGAATCCTCGTCATCGGAATCTTCGGTCTTTGTTACATCTGCTACAGCATCGGCATCGGCATTGTAAGCAGCTTTTTCGGTGAGATCAATCTTTTGTTGTTCTCTGACAATCTTGGAAGTGGTTCTCAAGTCACGGCCTTCCAAAGCACTCAATCTAGATTCAACCTTGGCTCTGACGCTTAATCCAATGTCACCAGAGTCATCTCTCTCTTCAGCTAAGGCATCGTAACGCAAGGCAACAGCAGCCTTGGCAGCCAATACTCTGGCAATCTTACCCTTGTTCTTACCGGAAGCTTGACCAACCAAGGAAGCGTGATACAACAAACCGTATTTAGGAGTATCGTGTTTTGTCTTTAAAGCTCTGAACAAAGCCTTTTCAGCACCCAAGATTTGAATGGTTGAGGCTGGGGCCTTGGCCAAGGAGACGATGGAACCGGCATGGGCAATCAATCTGGCTCCGACCAATTCACCAACCAATTGTGTAAGATTTGGAGCAATAGCCTTCATTCTGGAAGATAAGTAGTTTGACAATTGTTCTCTGTATTCGGCAAATTCAACGATCTGTTGAGCCAAGGCCTTGATGTTGATCAAATCGATCTCGGTGATCTCGGTACCCATGGAAACTTCGGCAGCAGACTTGACTTGTTGCTCGGATTCTTCTGGCAAGACTTCACTCAAGTCGACTTCAGCAGCATTGGATCTAACACCCATGGTCAAGATGATTCTAGCATAGGCAACAGAGTCGGTTATGATCTTGGCCAACTCAGGGAAATGCCAACCGTACCATTCTTTACATCTCATCAGGTAGGTGTTTAATTCCTTGTCCAAGTCGTCCAATAAGGCAATAGCTTGGACGATCATGGTATCAACTTTATCAGCAGAGAATTTCAACTTATGACGACCGATGGAGTGTGATAAACCTAAGGACATGGTGGATAAGTCTTTGTCTGATAAACCTGGTAAGACCTCTGGCAAGTATTCTCTGATAGCTCTGTATATATCCAAGGTAGCGGCATCACTGACAACGGAGAAGTTCAAACCTAATTTGTTGATGGAATTTGCCAATTTTGTGTCTGATACAATCAAGGTTGATTTTTTGTCAGTCTTGGACTCTTCTAATAATTTGGTCAACTGTTCGGAGACCTTACCTTCGATGACCAGGTTGGCTTCTTCTAAAGCATTAGCGGCACTTGAGAATTTAGAGAAGGCAGCAATCTTGAATTGGTTGGCCACTTTCTCTGCTGAATTCAAATCGGTCACCAAAGAAGAAGATTTGTAAATTTTCTTGTCTGAAGCTTTCAATAAAGCATAACCGGCTGCGGTTTCTGTTAAAACAAACGACATCTTGCTGTTTCTATTGCGTTGAAGTTCTCAAGTTGAATGGAAATGAAGATGATGATCGTATCGACAAAAGTATTCTGGAAAATCTCGTCTTTCTCACTTCTTCTTCTGCTTCTAACTTGTTACAATTCTTTTACTTTTTTACTTTTTCTTTAACTATACAAAGAAAAATTTTTTTTGTAAATTTTTCACTTTTTCTTTTTTTTTTTTTTTTTTTTCCTCCTCTTCCTCTTTTTTAGAGATGGGCTTCAGTGGCAGTTACCCGGACTCATCATATGTGAGATTGATCTGATCCTGAATTTGGCTTTGACTTTGAATTTGGCTTTGAATTTGGCTTTGGATTTGGCTTTGGATTTGGCTTTGGATTTGAGTCAGATCTTTCAGTTCTTGATACTCATCTCTGTTCAGACCAATTTCAAAAGCAGGTGTCTGCGAGTAACTGAATATGGAGGGTATCTTTGAACGTTGTGCAAGATTGTCTGCATTGAAATTTTTCAGAATTACAGTGGAACTTCGACTTGGTACATTTGGTAATTCCTCTCTCAATGCCAAATCGTAAATCGTGTAGTCATCGAACTTTTGCTGCGATCTTGTTATCATTCCATAATCTAGTGGAGTCGCAAATACAGATGATTTTCTCAGTGCAGCTGGATTTGCACTGGGCTTAGTGCTTGTTCTTGCTCTTGAAACGGGTTGTTTAGACCGTTTTCTGGAGGTGCTCGAATTACATGGTACAACGAAATTAGCATTTCCTGGAATAGCTTTTCTGAGGTTATTTCTCATCAGAGTAACGTTTAAACCGAACTCCTCAACACAATTTCTAATCTCGTGACATTCATTCTCATTAATTTGTATACCGGTCTTTACAAGAGACAAAGTCTCAGCTAGCATGTCCTTAAGTTGTCCGATTTCTCGGTTTTGAGCCTGAAATGCCAGTTCTTGGTCACTTACATTCTTTCTCAACTCTCTGATCAACTCCTTGGAATCTTCCAAGATAACTTTTTGTGACTGCATCTCTTGTCTAAACTGTCTACAAGCCTCACCTAACTCGATAGCCTCTAATTCGAGTCTAGAGCCCCATTTGATCAATATTTCTTCAGACACCCGTTTCTGTGAAGCTGATCTTCTTTTGCTCTCTCTGTAATACCCACCTTGCGAATCCATGCTACTACGAGAATAATCATTATTATGGTTGTTACCCCCTTGAGCCAAAGAAAAAGTGGTAGTCTCGGGATCACATCCTCCTTGAGAAGATTCTTCCAAGATTCTACTACGAATAGTCGATTTCTGAGAGCTTAGATACATTTAGCGAGTACAAATCACCCTCCAATTAACAAAAGACTGGTTTCTCAATTTTAATCTACCAACTTGGTGCCATTAGAGTTATATTTCTTATATAAATCTCCCCCTTTTTGTAGAAAAAGATCAAAATATGTTTTTTATAAGGGAAAAACAGAGAAAAGAAGTGAAATGTTAGGGACTCTGCGTGGAGGCCTGGCCTCGCCAGGCGAGAAGCAGGAGAAAATCAAAAATTGTAAGCACTAATTTCTCAGAAAAACATATACAAGGACAACGAGAAAGCATCAATCAAGGAAATATATATATATATAGTTGCAGCATCAATGAGTAGTCTTGCAGCATTCAATGAAAGTGAGTACCGTTAAGAGCTATACGGACAAGTTTTCCCGCAATATACTAACCCAGAATGTTCCACATTTAAAGAACTAGTCAAGGTGATCACTACAGATGGAAGACTCTTTTTAGTAAGTATGATTTAATTCGCAGCTTTTTGATACAACATTGCAACTAACCAGCTTGATTTTACAGGGCACACTACGAGGATATGACAATACCACGAATCTAATATTGACATCGGCACAAGAAAGGATATTCGATGAAGAGGAAGACACCGAACATATTGATTTGGGTGTGTATGTGATAAGAGGAGACAATGTTGTGTGTATAGGAATGGTGGAGGAAGAAGAGGAGAAGGCGATCGATTGGGTCCACGTGCATGGGGTGCAACTAAAAGATACGAAAAACCCTATATAGAGAGGGCAGAATTGCATTTGCACACACGATACAAAA
Source organism: Nakazawaea ambrosiae (assembly GCA_024271865.1). Taxonomy (NCBI): domain Eukaryota; kingdom Fungi; phylum Ascomycota; class Pichiomycetes; order Alaninales; family Pachysolenaceae; genus Nakazawaea; species Nakazawaea ambrosiae. The sequence continues at coordinate 309,290 of JANBXG010000004.1, read as the reverse complement.
GACATACACTACCTGGCACTGTCCCGGCACTGGCCCAAGCTTATAGATCCATATCATAATGTAATACTAATAGTAATGATTTTATTCAGTTCTTGTATTTATTCAGTTCTCTATTTATCGTCCTTGATCGTAGGGATCCCCAATTGGTGCATCTTGACGGCAAGCTCCAACAAGTAGTCGATTGCCTCGTTGATGATCTTGGCCTTCCACACAGTTTCTCCCCAAACATGGATTCCATGACCTCTGACCAAGACAGCCGGTGCGTTTGGATACGCGAGCAACGTTCTTTCCAACTCCTCGGTCAACTCCTCCTCTCTCTCGGTGTTCTCGACAATTGGGATCTCCAAAACGTCGGTGTTCTTCAAATAACCAGGCTCCGACACTTTTGGGACGGCCTTGATCTGTTCAATGTTGGTGATCCTGAACACCTTGTCGTACAAGAAAGTGACCAACACTGCCGCCTGCGAGTGGGTGTGGATGCAGGCACCGGATTCTCTCAACTTGTACACACTCAAGAACAAAGGTGTGCACAGCGAGGGCTTCAACAGAACCGGCTTCCGGAGGTAATCGCCTGTGCTAGAAGACATCACAAACATGTCAGTGGGGTTCATCCTCTCTTTCTGCACTCCACTTGGCGCAATGAAAATGCGGTCCTCTTCCTTCACAGAGACACCCCCACCGGTTCCTGTGCACCACCCGTTGTTGAAGAAGCTGCGGCACAACTCGCAAATGACATTGGCTGGATGGTTTGGGTCTGTGGAGACGACCAAGACATCGTTTGGGTCGATCTGTGGGGTTCCGATAGGGGAAGTCTCGGTTTTTTTGGAGTGGTTACACTTGCAGCCCATTGTATATGTTTTGAAATGAATTTTGTCCAATATCTATAGACACGAGTGAACAGCTGAATAAACTAAAGAACTGAACAATTTCAAAGTCGCTAACAAAAGTGGAAAAAAAAATTAACTATGGGCTTAAAAATTACTATGGGCTGAAAATTACTTTGGGCTTAAAAATTACTATGAGCTGAAAAATTACCATGAGCCTAGTCAATGAGGGTCTGGTAGTGGTAGCAAGATCAAAAACGGTCCTCGCCAACGGGACCATCACGTCATAGACGATGCCACAGTGTAGCAGATCTACAGACAAGTTCAAAAAATGCTATAAATATTTTAAATATGCTATAAAGTCACTCACCCAATCATCTCATCTACGATATTCTTGGCTATAGGCCGGTTCAGAAGCATCTTGGAGTCGGCAGAGAGTCTGCTTCTCTTTTTTAACGACGACCTTTGCGGGCTCCACGTACTATTGGTGGGCTCATCGTCCAAGAACACGTTGTAAAACCGATCTGCTCCCTTCGGTAGATTCAACATCCAGCCTCTTGTCTCGATTATCGACATGAAGGCCTGTAATGTATTCAAATTGTTCATTGTCCTCTTACTACCTAGGATGATCAATTTCGACCGGGCTCTCGTGATGGCGACATTGATACGTCTCCACTCTTTCAACAAGTCTCCTACGTTGTTGTTCTCATTCGATCTCACCAACGAAATGATCACACAGTCCTTGTCACGGCCTTGGAACTGGTCCGCAGTCAAGATCTCAACGTCTTTACAAAGTGTGAGTTTCCTATGCAAAAGTCTCAACTGAGCTCTGTACAAGGACATTACTCCAATACTCTTCTCATCTACACCACAATGTATAAGTGATTGTACCACTTGTCTTATAAGTTCTGCCTCCGTGTCATTCTGCACTTTCTCGCCTACAATTCTCTCCAAAGCTGGCAATTCGTCATGGTTCAAAAACAACACTCTGTTTTCCGGGTTGAGGATTCTTTTGATCCATTGCTTTTCCTCAGCGAGTGCAGAATCTTTCAAGAAGGAGTCCAATTTCTCTGCCAGTGGAATGTGAAGCTTCTGGTTGGCCACTTCAGCACTTCCACATTTCAACCTTCCCTCGTAGACCAACGTGTTAGAAAGAAGCATTATATCGGCACACATTCTGTACTGGTAACTCAAGTCGACAACAGATTCCGGGAATTTGTCGCTAAGTGTCTTGAACAAAGACTTGTCGAGCCCACCATGCTTTGCCTCAGAACTGACAACCAAAGGTGGGAGCTGGTAATGGTCACCGACCAAGATGAATTTGTCGCAGAACCGCAATGGGCCGAGACACACTGGCATAGAAACTTGTGACAGTTCATCGATGATGCAATAGTCAAAGTTTTTCCTATGATTGAACACTACATCACCAATACCGAGACAAGTGGTGGCCACTATTTGCAGGTCGATATACGCTTTCCGGAATGCGTCCATGGAATCTACAGTGATCGAACCTTCGACATTGGAATTCGGCACATACTTCTTAACCTGAGGATGTACTTTGGACGCGTATCCAGTTCTCAAGATGGAGAAATCGTCATCCACCAACTTGGTGAGAATGTTGTCCACTGCCGAATGCGTGTAGGATGCCAACAAGACGCTCTTATTGTTGGCAACGAGGAACCGGATGAGCTGCAGAATCGCAGTGGTCTTCCCGGTACCGGGCATTCCCAAGATCAAACTGTAATCCATCGTTCTCAATACTTTGTCAAAGGCATTTCTCTGGTCGGCGTTGAAGTTCACCTCTTGCGGTAATGTGTAGGGCAAAGGTTTGTCTGAAAACCGGGGCGGAACCAAATCAACGAGGTTTCTCCTTCTACGGCTATCACCGACATGCGGTAGGAAAAGGTTCAACAAGTTGTAACGGGCAAGTGCCAAGCCATGGAACATCTCGTCTTTGTCAATTCTATAAGTTCTGGAATTAGACTGACTCCGGATCAACTCTGCAGGCTCCTCGGATGACTGCAAGACACTTTTGAACCGCTGGTTGTTTTGAACATTGAAGTCCGCACACTTCACAAACGAATTTATAATTCGACGGTCCGTTCTAATCGTCAAGAAACTAGGCCTAATCGACACGATCCAACCGGAGCTCAAGGCAAAATGCCCGTTTTCGTCGCTGATGATCACTCTATCGTGCTTGGCAAGTTGCGAGTTCTGTAACGAGTTCACCTCATCGTTTACACTGGTCACCGACGATCTCTCCAAAGTATAGAGGAACGAGCGACCTTCTTCGATGCTTTCTACAATTTTCAAGTTCCCAACGGCTTTACCACCCATGGACTCTCTTTCCCGAGAAGTCTTGGTCCATAACTCTTTCTTCAAGGCATTGATCACAGATTCCTCCTTCGTGATCAACGTGTCCCAGTGGTTGAAGAAATCACGGTACGTTTGATTGCCGTGAATCTCGGCGGTGATGGACTCGTAGAGCCCTTCTTTCAACTTACTCTGCTCCAGTGAACCGTCTTCCATCAAACTGTTCATTGTCATGCACGCTTCAAGCGCAAAACACCGGTCACATTTACTCTGCTGCAACAAAGGCGGTAATTCTCGAATGTCTTCTTTCAAGAAACTGGAAATCCTGTTTCTGATGTTGATCAAATGTTTCAAATCCAAAGGGTTTATGGCATGTTTCTTCATCTCTTTCAACTTGGAATAGACAAGAAGGAAAAACTCGCTGTCGATATCGTATCTTTCCTTGATCAACAACGTATAAAGCGAGGTCTGGGCCCTATGTTGCAACTGCTCAGAACCACCGGTCTTGATCTCCAACGGGGTCACATACCGGCCGTCAAACTCGGAGTCCTTCACATACAGCTCAACGGTGACATCAATCAACCCACGGATCCCGTACATGGGAGACCAGATGTACTCCTCGACGTCCAAAGATTCACTGACACTCACCAAACTGGAGCTCTTGCCGTTTTGGGACAGGATTTCCACTTTCGGGTACTTGGTGACAAAGTTGGTGAACCAAGTTTGGATGTATGGGACATGTTTGACGATCTCGGCCTTGACACTTTCCTTGGTCTCGTTGATACTGAGGATGTTGATCAAGTTCAGTTGCAAGTTGTCCTCGATCAATTCGCTGATGAACGACACCGTGCAGTCACCTTTGACAAGACACTCTTGGAATATCGTATGCACCACGTTACCCACGATTAAAGGCACCGAACAGTCTCCGGGGAACGACAACCGGGAGTTCAATACAGCCTTCCGTTCACATACCAATGCGTCCCCCACGGCCGTGGCAGAGAGCATGAAGTCCGGATTCCAAATCAAGAGATTGTTCTCCGAGTCTACGATTCTTGGGTTGGTGCCGATGATATGAATGACATCGTTGACGGCGAATTCCAACGTCTCCCAAAGGTCTCTCACTATCAACTTCTCCTTTGTGCTGGTTTCTGTCAATACTGTCAATATCTTTTGTGACAACGTGCGGTTCTTTTTGGTATATTTACATTGGAGAATCTCCAAGATTTGGTAGCGATGGAAATTCAGTTTCTTGATGGCACTTTTGGCCTTGTTTGTTGATAAATCATTGGACGATGCCGATCGCGATGATACTGAGTTGGAAGGGTGCTCCTTTTTGAAGAGTAAGTAGTTGTTCATGTCGGATTTACGAAGTTCCTGTGTGGTCAGAGGAACTGGAGCCAGGGTAGGAGCCGCTGCCAGCAGTAAAGAGTTGGGTTTCTGTGTTATTTCAATAACCAAATTGTCGAGTCCGTCGTCGAGGAAGTCGTCGTCGTCTTCCTCAAATGCAGCTGGTGTGCTGTTGTGGGATTTCAGCTGGTCTACGAGATTATCCAATTCGTTCATATCGATCTCGTCACTGAAATTGTCGTCCGAGAACAGTGGATCCGGCGCGTTTTCCGGGTTTTCCTGCTTTTCCTGCTTCACCGGTGGCTTGTTGAATAGCAGCGAGATGTTGTCCAATTCACTGCTCCATTCGTTATCGAAATCGTCGTCGAAGCTGTCGTCTTTGGTCGGCAGTTGCAGGGGTAGCACAGACAGCAGCACAGGCAGCAGTCCGACGGCGTCTCCTGTTTGTTTGAAGCTGTTCCCTATCAGTTCTAAGAGCTTGTTGATATTCTTTGTGGAAGACGAGTTCAGTTGCACCGTTGACGAGGGCAACAGCGACATGGACAGCGTCAGTGTGAGTGTTCTCTTTCTAGGAAGTAAGCCTGTGGACTTTGTTCTATTGAATGTGGGCGACGACGACGGATCCATGCGTTCTTTGATCTCCGGATCGGAAGACCGTCTCCCATTTGGATGCTTGGAACTGGACTCCGGGGTCTGTGACGATATGTTCTCCAACGTGGTGTTGTACTTCTTCAAAAACGGTATCAAAGGGTCCACATCGGTCTTCGTCTCTACCAAGGGGGAAGAGGGCACGTCTCTGGAGGCTGTCCTTGAATATGCAGTTTTCGAGATCTTTGTTCCACCGGTGCTGGGTGTCATTTCCCAATACACATGGTCGTCCGAGCCTTGTTCCGTGATGGTTCTCTTACGTGGGGTCTTCCTATTCATTTTAGGGCTGATCTGAGCCTTTGGAGGTTTGGTTGACTTGGGCGAGTTTACGACTGGTGTGCTCGTGTTGGAGCGGAAATTGGTCGTTGTTGTTGGAGTGAACGAGTAGATCTTCTTTGTTCTCTTTCGCTTTATACTCGGTGAGGGATCGTTGTTCTCGTCGTTGTAAATGGGATCAAGGGATTTCTTGGAGCGCGGTCCCATTTTGGTGTTTTCAGGTGGCTGATCAGTGGGTTATTGAGGGATGCACATACATAAATGGGGAAAATAGGAGGGCAAATGATGGGGAAAGGCAAGGTGTTTGGATCTGTCACATGCAACGTCAGTATTGATTCCTGACTAGAGCTATTTGATGGATGCAGGACGCGAATGGGTGGTTACGCGAAAAGGGTGTTTGCTTTGTATGCGTTAAATTTAGAGGGAAAAAGTAAGAGGAGAAAAATAGAGAAGAGGAAGAAGTGAAAAGTGAGGAGGGAAAAGTGAGGGAAGAGTGAAAAATAAAGAGTGAAAAATAGACATGAGTGAAATTAGAAAAGTGTGAAAATTGAGCAGAGAAGGAAAAACAGAGGGGCCAGGGAGAGGGAGTGGTCCATACAAGGCAGATGGGAGAGACAACTGGTGAATATAAAATAACCAAGATGGTAAAACTAGTACCACACCATCTGAGGCAATTAGGTAGCACACAAGTCGAAATGGTACCAATAGTAAGTAAAGAGTGAGTAAATAGTAAGTGAATAGTAAGTGAATAGTAAATACTAAATAAATACTAAGTGAATAGTAAGTGAATAGTGAATACTAAATAAATACTAAGTGAATAGTAAGTGAATAGTGAATACTAACTAAATACTAAGTAAACACTAACTAATTACTAACTAAATTCGAAGTTAAGTACTAAATACATATTAACTAAATACTAAATCAAATACAATAACAATCAACTACTCACCTTTCCTAACCCTGCAGTGTAAAATCAAATTTTGTACGAAAATTTTTTCCCTCTTCTCTTCTTCTTACAAATCAAATAAATCTTTAGCTAAGAAAAAAATTTATTAGAAAAAATTGAAAAAAAGGAGAAATCATCTTCATAAGGATCACATCCTTTCTTGTATATACACGGATACGTTTCATTTTGGTACTAGCACCAGACCCAGCACAGACCCAGCACATTACATCAGCAGGTCTCGATCATGACGCAAGCCAAAAGAAGAAAATCGTCATCCGCCTCCAATGGAACGCTGAAGCACACTCATCTGCATAACCATGACCACAATGGCGCCAACGACGAAGCGTTCAACGAACTTTTACAACCAGTCTACAAAGGTAAGTCATTGGTAGACTCCATAGATACCGCAGAGGACAAATGGAACTTGTTGCCTGCTTTTTTGAAGGTCAAAGGTTTGGTCAAACAGCATTTAGACTCGTTCAATTATTTTGTCGATGTCGATTTGAGAAAGATTATACAGGCCAATGAGAAAGTGTTGAGTGATGTGGATCCGGAATTCTATTTGAAATACTTGGACATCCGTGTCGGCTACAAATCTACATCCCAGAGCAAACATTCAGAAGTCATTCTTCCTCCACACGAATGTAGATTGAGAGATTTGACTTACAGTGCCCCAATCTACGTCGATGTCGAGTACACAAGAGGCCGTAAGATCATCATGCACAGAGATTTGGAGATCGGAAGAATGCCGATCATGTTGAGATCCAATAAATGTATCTTGGCTGGCAGAACAGAGGAAGAAATGGCAAGACTAGAAGAATGTCCTTTAGATCCAGGAGGTTATTTCATCGTCAATGGTACAGAAAAGGTCATATTGGTGCAAGAACAATTGAGTAAAAACAGAATCATCGTGGAAGCCGATGAAAAGAAACAGATTGTGCAAGCATCTGTGACTTCTTCCACCCACGAGAGAAAGTCCAAGACTTATGTTGTCACCAAACATGACAAGATTTACTTAAAGCACAATTCCATCAGTGAAGAAGTACCTATTGTCATTGTCTTAAAAGCTGCCGGTATCACTTCCGATTTGGAGATCATGCAGCTTGTATGTGGAGACGATTCCACATATCAGGACATATTTGTCGTAAATTTCGAAGAGGCCGCATCTCTTGGTGTCTTCACCCAGACACAGGCCTTGGAGTACATTGGAATGAGAGTCAAGACCATGAGAAGAATGAATGCGCCAAGGTTGTCCACATTGCAAGAAGGTATTGAGGCAATTGCCACCACTGTGATCGCGCATATCACTGTGGACGATTTGGACTTCAGAGAGAAGCTGTTGTACATCGCCATGATGACCAGAAGAGTGATCATGGCTATCCACAACCCAAAGATGGTCGACGACAGAGACTATGTCGGTAACAAGCGTTTGGAATTGGCAGGACAGTTGATGTCCTTGTTGTTTGAAGACTTGTTCAAGAAGTTCAACTCGGATTTCAAGGCCAATATCGACAAGATCTTGAAGAAACCAAACAGGGCCTCGGAATTCGATGCCTTGTTGAGTATCAACATCCACTCCAACAACATCACCACCGGCATCAACAGAGCCATCTCCACCGGTAACTGGTCCTTGAAGAGATTCAAGATGGAAAGGGCCGGTGTCACCCATGTCTTGTCCCGGTTGTCTTACATCTCGGCCTTGGGTATGATGACTCGTATCTCGTCGCAATTCGAGAAATCCAGAAAAGTTTCAGGTCCAAGAGCCTTGCAACCGTCTCAGTTTGGAATGCTTTGTACTTCTGACACGCCAGAAGGTGAGGCATGTGGGTTGGTGAAGAATTTGGCCTTGATGACCCACATCACCACAGACGACGAGGAGGTCCCGATCAGGAAGTTGTGCTATATCTTGGGTGCAGAAGATATCAGTATTGTAGATAGTAGTGCCTTGCATAAACACGGAACTTTTGGAGTCTACTTGAACGGTACCATCATCGGGGTCACGAGATTCCCAACGAAGTTTGTGGAGAACTTCAGAAATCTCAGAAGATGCGGCAAGATCTCGGCCTTCATCTCCATCTACCAAAATTTGCATCAGTCAGCTGTCCATATCGCCACCGACGGTGGCAGAATCTGTAGACCTTTGATCATTGTCACCAATGGGAAGTCCAAGTTGGAGCCACACCATTTGCTGAAGTTGAAATTGGGCGAATGGCAGTTTGACGACTTTTTGAAAGCGGGCATCGTGGAGTATTTGGATGTCAACGAAGAAAACGATTCCTATATAGCATTGTACGAGGACGGTGTCAGTAAGGAGACCACCCATTTGGAGATCGAGCCGTTCACCGTGCTCGGTGCCGTGGCTGGTTTGATTCCATACCCTCACCACAACCAGTCTCCTAGAAACACCTATCAATGTGCGATGGGTAAGCAGGCCATCGGCGCCATTGCCTATAACCAGTTCCGTAGAATCGACACCTTGTTGTACTTGATGGTGTACCCACAGCAGCCGATGGTGAAGACCAAGACCATCGAGTTGATCGACTACGACAAGTTGCCCGCTGGCCAAAATGCCACCGTTGCCGTGATGTCGTACTCCGGTTACGATATCGAGGATGCCTTGGTGTTGAACAAGGCCTCTATTGATAGAGGGTTCGGTAGATGTCAGGTGTTGCGTAAAAACACAACGGTGTTGAAGAGATATCCTAACCATTCGAAGGACATCGTGGCCGGTATGAGAGTGGATGAGAACAACGAGCCTATTTTCCAGCATGCCTCTTTGGGGCCAGACGGGTTGGGTGAAGTTGGTATGAAGGTGGAGAGTGGCCAGGTGTATATCAACAAGTGTGTGCCTACCAACGCCAGCGAGAGTGTCATTGGTGGCTCGATGCAGCAGCAGCAGAGTGCCGACCAGCACAGAGAGACCCCGCTGGTTTATAGAGCGCCAGAGCCAAGTTACATCGACCAGGTGATGATGAGTGTCGGCGACAACGACCAGCTGTTGATCAAGGTGTTGTTGAGACAGACAAGAAGACCCGAGTTGGGCGACAAGTTCTCTTCCAGACACGGGCAGAAGGGTGTCTGTGGTATTATAGTGCAACAGGAGGACTTGCCCTTCGACGACAACGGGACCTCCCCAGATATTATCATGAATCCGCACGGTTTCCCATCTCGTATGACTGTGGGTAAGATGATCGAGTTGATTTCAGGCAAAGCCGGGGTCTTGGACGGTTCCTTGCAATACGGAACCTGTTTCGGGGGCTCGGACTTGGGTGAAATGTCCCAGATCTTGGTCGACAAAGGGTTCAGTTACAGTGGTAAAGACATGTTGTACTCAGGCATCACCGGGGAACCCTTGCAACTGTACATTTTCTTCGGGCCTATCTACTACCAGAAGTTGAAGCACATGGTGTTGGACAAGATGCATGCCAGAGCCCGTGGTCCAAGAGCCGTCTTGACGAGGCAACCCACCGAAGGTCGTTCGAGAGACGGTGGTTTGAGATTGGGTGAGATGGAGAGGGATTGTGTTATCGCGTATGGTGCCTCGCAGTTGTTGTTGGAGAGATTGATGTTGAGTTCGGATCTGTTCGATGTGGACATCTGTAACGAGTGTGGGTTGATGGGTTATAATGGATGGTGTAATACTTGTAAATCTTCGGAGAATATTGTCGGCATGAAGATTCCGTACGCTGCCAAATTGTTATTCCAAGAGTTGTTGGCCATGAACATTGCTCCAAGATTAAAATTAGACGATGTTTTCTAGAGTTAATAGATGATTTATTTTTCTATATGAAATTCACTACTTAGTGTCACTAGTTAGTAAGTGTTTAGTATCACTAAAAAGTGTTTAATATCATTAGTTAGTGTCACTAACTAGTAAAACGATTTGGTATCACTAGTGTCACTACTTCACTACTTAGTATTCACTCAATCTCAATTTCTGTGATACTCTATTACTTAATCCAGGCTCCGGAGACCCCCCTCTCGACTTGATCAAGTCGGGATTCTTGTCGATTTGATACGAGTCGATCTCGTAGCCTCCAAACAACCGAGACAAATTGTGACGTTTGAAAATAGGAACTGTCTGCTTGATGAGGTCTGCTGTGAACTCCTGGAAACCCTGTTGTGCATCGACAAGAGAGTCCTGGTAAATCTGCTCAACCTCGATGAGGTAGTCGTTGAGTGTGTCCAAAAATCTTTTCGTCTGGCGGTGTTTGGAAGAGGCACAAATGGAGATCGAGTTGTCCTTTATGATGTAACCGATTCCAAACCCGTTCGAAGACACTGGGCCAAAGCCAAAGAGCTTTAAAGAGGGGTTCCCACAATTGGAGGTGGACAAGATGGTGTTATTCAATTTGTCCCACCCGTTGTCGGCAAATATCGACGGAATCTCTTTCAACTCCAGCTTCAAATCGTTGTTGGCATCCAATAACGTTGAAGTAGAGTCCGAGTCAGAGGACCCAGACCGGTTTCTGGTGCTGTCGTCCTCGTCGCCGTCTCCACTGAAATACCGTTTCCATATACAGAACAAGGCATACAAATGACGGTCCTGACCCAATGCTTTCGAACACTCTCTCGTTCTCTTGGAATGCAGCTCGCACGCCTTCTTCAAATACGACATCTTGTCGATGTTGGACACATCCTCTTTGAAGAAATTCGTGACAAAGGTGTTGGACTCCAAGGAAACGGTTCTTATAGCCTCTGTTCTGCCGTGCAAGAACTGCTTCGTCATCAGTGGCTCATATGTACACTCCACCTTGCCGTACAACGCATAATATGCAGCCTGGAAACTCATCTGCACAAAGGCATCCGGCGAGATACCCATTTTCTTTATTCTCTCCATGCCAAAATAGTTGAAATCCAAGGCCGCAAACTCATTTTGGTGGATCAAATCCGACAATCTGGTCTCTGCGAACCGGAGACTCAACGACAAGGTGTTGGTGAGGTTCCAGTCCAATTTACGAGGTGTTGTGATCACATTTCCAAACGTTTTCGGGTCTCTGGAGCTTGGATCCGGTGACACAGACGCCCAAAGCGAGGGCGAATTGTTGTTTATGGTCTTGGCAAAGCGCAAGATCGAGTCAGTATAGATATCGGAGGCGAATCTCAACACGGTGTGGCCGTCTACGCCCGTGTGTTCGAAATTTATACCAGCTTTGGCATTTTTGGTGACGATGATTTGCAACTTGTCATACCATCTGTTGGTGCAAGTACCGATTTGGATACCGTCTTTCAAAAAATTGGTGCCACAGAGGTAGTTCTTCAGCAAGCTCTTCAAGTCTTCAATCTCCACATCGTCGAGGCAGATCACAAACAATGCGGTATCGATGATGCTCAAGATGTCTCTATTGGTCTCGTCTTTGTAGATTTCCTGCCTCAAGTTGGCCCAGATGCGTCTGTTTTCCGTGGTCAACACCCCGAACGACGACTTCAGGATGTCTGTGCTGCTCTTGGCCTGCGAGTCTTTCAAGATGTTACTGAAATTCAACTTGATGTCGTTTTCCGTCAATATCACCTCGTTGTTGCGGTCCAAGACGTCGAACCAGTAGAACTGTGACTTGGACAACACCACGATGTGCCGGCTCTGCGAGTCCGTTTGCAACTGGCATCCTGTCTGCGAAGGTATACGAGCACTCCCAAACAACTTCGGGTACTGGTCCATGTCCAACGGTGTGCCATTCTTCAACTTATCTGGTGGTAGCTCGTCTTTCCGCAACAGTCTGATGAATTTCAACGACGAAAGTGTCAACGAGGCCAGCCTGGTGACCTGGTTGCTGTGCAAGGGGGTCGGGTCGTCCTCGAGCAAGATGAACGGGTTCAAATTCAACACCACTGGCGAGTCGTAGTTCAAATACGAGTCGAACCAGAACTGCTCGATGTACGAGTCACGTGACTCTGCATACGACCGCAACAGGTCGTCCAACTTGGGGCCTGTTGTTTTGAGGAAGTCTTCCACCAGGGCGACGGTCTTTAGATGTTCGTCTTCTGTTTGGAGGGGCTTCAACACCTGGAGGTATTTGGCGCAGGTGTCGACCAAGTTGGGGATCGGTAGTTTGGGCAATAGTTTCTGGTTCTCAAAGGTGCTCATAGTAATGATTGGGGGTGATGGAATGAATTGGGGTAATGCGAGTATTTGGAGTAATTGGAGTAAGCAGGAGTAATCAAGAGCTCAACCGAAGTATTTGTGGTTAAATTGCGTAGTTTATTGCTCAATTCTATAGTTTATAGCTTACCTATGTAGTAAAATTGTGCACTGTATGCCTGTAATTGTTTAGTGTAATTGTGTAGTGCAATTGTGCAATGTGCGTCTAATGATCTAAATATTCAATCAGATTAAATACTCGAGTAATACCACTTCTGAGATTCCATATATATATATACATCACTTCAATCATGTCTTAATCACACAATCATACTACTTCCTCACTCTCAACTCTTGACAAACTCATCACTCCCGTGTCCATTCCACCACACCTATTAATTTTTCCGCACCTTCTTGTCCCCTTTGAGCCATTGAAATTTTTTGATGACCTTTTCCAAAATTGTCACTGCTTATCTTTGCTCTGTATTAGAAAATGGGTAAATGGGTGCGAACTCGTGACTAAATGTGTGGTTGTGTGGTAGGATTGTAATTAAGATGGGGGATTACTAAGGTTGTAGGGTGACTGCCCAAGGTGATTAATCAAGATTGTTAGGTTGAGAGATTATATTGTTCTTCATTAAGATTTTAGGGTTATTAATTGAGATTATAGGTGATAGGCCAATTATTAGACCTAATATAAAGCAGCTATTAAGCAGTATTAATCAATCAACCAATCAGCCAATAATTACACCGTCCCAACTGAATCTATTCTATAAATCCCAACTCCCATCAAACTATCTCATTCTCACTTGATCTACAAATTTATTCTACTGCTCGTTCGGATAAGCGAAAGTATTGCCCTTCTTGTATCATGAAAAGGCTCAACTTTGTCTTTATCCTTGACCTTACTATTCATCAGCTCAAGAATCTTCAAAGTGTCAAACTCATCATCTAGTTCAGCCCTTGACTGTTCAAACTCGTTTACAAAGTTTTCTTCTAGTTCTTTCTCTAACTCGTTCTCTAACTCTTTCCTTAACTCATTTTCAACGTTTTCTTGTCGCCCTTCCTCTAGCCCCTGCTCTTCGCATACTTTCACTTTCAAAAAACTCGCAACTCGCTTCCCATACGCCTCATCTTCCTCTTCTTGGCCGAAGATCTCGTCTTGTTCCACTATTGTCTTCAACCCGAACAAAAAAGTTGGCTTCCGCATTATTTTCCGGAGATGAGCAAATGTATCACCTTGATCACTTTCATGCAGCTCATCATGCACCCCGTCCACTGGTCCGTTGGAAAAAAGATCGATATCGTGGTAAAAGTCTTGACCAAACTCTAAAAACAAGTCATCGTGCTCCTCGCTATCGAGATCTGCTTTTGCATCATTGAATTGGGCTTCATAACTCACTCCTTGAGCCTGCTTGACTGTTTTGTTTGTGCTATTTTCGCATTCCACTTCTTCGAAGTTTTCCTTGCAGTTCCAGACAGAGGTCACTTGGGAAGAGTTACCATAATCGGTATCTGAGTCTTCTAATTCCTCGAAGTAAGGTTCTTTTGACTCAGATCCAGTATTAGCACGATTACTCTTTGGTTTGGTTTTGAAAAGGTGCGTCAAATGCATTAGGGATCATAGGTACATAAGTAGCAGGCAATTGCAAACAGAGCCGAAGCAATAGTTGAAGCAATCGGTGAGACAATCTATCAAGTAAGTTGACCAGCCAAATCGTTGAAGCAAATCAAGGTAATCACATTTCATCTCATTACACCTCATTACATCTTTCTTTTTATAATCATCCACCTGGTCTGTTAAAACTTGTATCACATTCTACACACTACAAATAGCAATTACGATAAGTCACAATGTAGCACTAAACATGGGCCAGGGTTTACCATGACCAAAAGTTGTTCTAAAATTACTTGATTTACCTTTCCAAATGAAACCAGCTACCTCACTGCTCAACACTACCTAACACCAGCTACCTCACTGCTCAACACTACCTAACACCCGCTAACACCTCCAACCAGCCAACCCCAACCTCTACTCCTCCGCCTTATCGAATCACTTTTCAGCAAAATGTCAGCCCCAGCATGGTCACGTGAATCCCACTAAGAAAAAATTTCCGTACTCTTCTTTTTTTCACACTCTGTGGCTTTCTCCTGTTTTTTAATTTCCGATATATCATATCAAGAGACGATTGCACGAGGCAAGGAGGCTCTTTAGAACAAAATTCCGCCATGGCAGTCATCAAAATAGAATCCCAGGACCAGTTCACCAAGTTGACGTCCGAAAACGATCCAAACCAATTAATCACCTTATATTTCAACACTCCATGGGCCTCTCCATGTATCCAGATGAACACCGTCTACGAGCTGTTATCTGAGGCCAACCCTTCCACGCTTTTCATCTCCATCGATGCGGAAAAATACCCTCAGATCTCAGAGTTGCTCGACGTGACAGCAGTGCCATATTTCGTCTTGATCAAGAACGGCACCATCTTGAAAGAATTATCCGGTGCCGATCCAAAGGAGTTTGTCAGTGCCTTGAACGAATTCTCCGATCCTCAGTCGAACAGCGACTCCAATTCCAAAACCACCTCCGCTGCAACGCCTTCTGCATTCAACTCCACTGCTCCAACAACCACAAACGGCCTGGCTCTGCTGCTGGCCTCACAATCCAAACCACAGCCTCCTCAAGACAATGCCACATCTCAAGAAGAGACACCTGAACAGTTGAACGAGAGGTTAAAGAAGTTGACCAATGCTGCCCCTGTGATGTTGTTCATGAAGGGCACACCGGCATCGCCTCAGTGCGGGTTTTCCAGACAATTGGTGGCCATATTGAGAGAACACCAGGTGAGATTCGGCTTTTTCGATATCTTGAAAGACGATGCCGTGAGACAAGGCTTGAAGACTTTCAGTGATTGGCCAACTTTCCCACAATTATACATCAAGGGCGAGTTCCAAGGTGGCTTGGACATTATCAAGGAGAGCATCGAGGACGATCCTGAGTTTTTCTCCAATGCCGTTAATGCTTAAAATCAATTCCTGCTTTGTGTATTATGCCGTGTCCTCGTCTATATTAATAAATTAATAAATAAATTAACTGTATGAAGATATAAAAGTATGTAAGTAGTCGCCAATCACTGCAAGAAGACATAAATGTAATCTCCAATCACCAATCATCATCTTCGAAACTCTGATCCAACTCAAAGTCTTCTATGATCTTCCTCTCTATGTCTGAGACCTTCCTCACTACATCGTCCTCGTCCTCAATAGGATCCTCGTCGAATTCCGACTCCGTATCGCTCGCCTTGGCGTCGGCATCAAACGATCCTGTGATCACATCCATCAATTTCTCTTCTGCGGTCTTGAAAGATGCAAAATTCAGATGGAACGAGTTGTAGTCGTCGTCTAGGGCGATCTGCGAGTCCAGAGAAGTGCCAAACCCGTTCGAATTGAAACTTCCTCCAACTCTGGGGAACTTCGGGATCATAGAAGATGGTACATAGCTGGTGTGATTCATCAGCATGATTTTTTTACGTAGTTTAGCTTCATTTTTGACAGAATTCGAGATCAATGGCTCATAAAACCCATCCAACATCACTGCATCCAGACTCGACAAAGATATGGGAACAAGTCCAAACTCTTTGGACTGCCCAGAACCTTCCAGTGCTAATGCCAGTTTCTGGAATTTCCACAACTGATAGTCTTTCACATCAGATAATGTGGAATTTCGCAGTTTCATGCTTTTGAAGAATTTCGAAAACACCAATTTCTGGTTCTTGTACTTGGCAGAGTTGGACAGACCTGCACCATTGATTTTCGCATTGATCAGCCTCATGGACCATCTTGAAGATCTAATCGACACATTCGACGCAATATCAAATAATTCGAACCGGTTCAAAATATCGGCACAGCTCAAATTATCAAGCATGGAACATAGTTCTTGCTCTATACTGAAATTGCCAGAGTTCAACACGGCATAATTCTCCAAGAGGTTCAAATTAAAGAAGACACTCTTGTTGGAGAAGTTATTAACCACATTGAAGATAGTGATCTGGTCAATCTCATTAGAATCCAACGTCTGATCTTCGATGTTATGGAGTTTCTTATAGTTGAGAATCTCATTGTCCTCATGGGCTGTCCCGTATACAATTTTACCGATAGCATTGAAGATATTTAGATTGTTCTCCTTGCCAAAACTCAAGAAATCGTCATTGCCATCGGAATTAGTGCCATTATGAGAGTAAAACCTTGCCCAAAACTCTAAACAGTTGATCACAGATCTTATATCACCATTTACACAGAGATTCAGCACTTTGGACTCCATTTTATGCTTTGGAATCTTGTCAAAGAATGGTCTCTCTTGTAAGATTATGTTATTCAACAGTTTCTTCAAAAAAGTCTTTGCTATTGGATTCAACTTTATTCTTTGAAGCTTGGGATGATTTAAAAGAGTTGGTCCAATCACAGTCTCTGCGACAAAATTGTTCTGGATGTTGTATGACCTCTCTGTGTTGCCGAAATCGTCATTGAATTCATTCTCACTAAGGCATATGCATAGAGGTGGGAGCTTATAGGGAATGGATAAGTATTCTTGAAGTGCTTTTTGGAATTTCAATTTGGTCTCAAGATGGAAAACGTTGGGAAGATCTTCAACTAGCACCACTTTCAAGTTGGGACCCGTTAAAAGCTTACATTCGTTCAAGAAGTTCGGGAACTGGTCTACGTTTGAAGAGATAGAGTTTAGGTATTCTACAATACAGCGAGACTTGGAGGTGTCCGCTTGTCGAGGGCCTAGTTCAGGGCCTAATCCAGGGTTTAGTTCAGTTTCTGGTCCAGTGTCGAGTCCAATTTCGAGTCCAATGTCGAGTCCAATATCCGGCCCCCACTCTACACCAAGATCATTCTGCTGCAACCATCCACCGTTCTGACTTTCACGGTCCAATGACAAGTCATGGAATATCTTTTCAGCCAATAGTTGAATAGATGTGCTTTTGCCAGAGCCAGCAGGGCCAGTGAGAAGTAATATTTTCGGCCCGTTTGTTGCACTGATCATCCCAGAAAGTGCTGACTCAATCTCTTGCAACTTCTTGGGATGCATAGCAATACCACTGACATCAGTAGGTGAATATTTGTCCACCCAAGATCGTTGGTCAACGTCTACAGCAGGCCTGGGACCCGGCCTTGCCAGCCCGTTCCCCAAACTCTGCCTCGAAAATCCTATTTTCTCACCTAGAGAAGAGATGTTGGTACTCGCGGAAGCGGTTTTCTGTCTCTTGGAGCCCTTCCGCACCCTTGTCGGCTCCTCTGCCTCAATATGGTCATCTCTTACAAACACTCTGGGCACTTCAATACTGCTGTTTGTGTTCTCGATCTCGTCATCTGTGGAGTCTTCAATTACAATTGGTCTCTCCGCAGTTCTATGACTAGTCTGCTGCCTGTTTGACCTTGTTCGCACCATTTCCATTCACACCGACCCAGCAACAAGCCACCTCTTCTCCAACATTTCACCTTTCACTCCTAAGTAACAAAACAAAACAGTCGTGTGTACCAGCCAAAATCTCCACGAGCTCTGCGAGCATAGGTCGTGCGCCGCAGCCCATTTGTATCTCATTTCATTTCCCCATTTAGTCTGGTGGTTTGATTTTTTGCATTTGCTCTTTGGAAAGGACCAGATTGCACAGTAAAGACAGGAATATAGTCATAAAAAGCAGCGGCGAAAAGCAGATTTATATGTCAATTGCCGAAATGAGATGCGGTTCAGTTCCCCATAGTGAATTTTTGGGGACCAGTTCGCATGTGCACCATGGCGGCAACCGCCCGAAGGATGTTGAGTCCGATATCTCATCCCCTCTTAGTGGTACAACGGACCATGAAACCGCCAACAGCACCGACACACATTCCACGATGGCGCTGGAAGATCAGGTGCCTCCTTTAAAACGCAATTACACCTTGTTGGACATCAAACCCGACCATTTCGAGACAGGGGTGCCCGTGTTCAAGCCCACAATGGCCCAGTTCAAGGACTTCTATCTCTTCCAAAAGTCAATTAACAAGTATGGAATGCAATCGGGGATAGTGAAAGTGATCCCACCTGTAGAGTGGCTCGAACAGGAGATGCCCAGCGAGTATCCGCCGGAAATACTTGCAAATGTCCATTTCAGATCCCCTATAAACCAGGAATTCACCAACCACCAGAACTGCTACTCCATCAACAACATCGAAAAGAAGCGGACTTTCAACTTGTTGCACTGGAAAAAGTTAAGCTACGACCAAAAGTTCTTGATCCCACCCATGAAGGGTGAAAAAAACCCGGCTTTCAACACTCCTACCGAAAGGGACTCCAGCAAGTTCAAAACGCTCAAGACCAATACCTATGTGGTGCCCAAGGAAGACTTTGAGAATTTCGACTACAACATCGATACCTCCATCTACACAAGAGAAAGATGCGAATTCTTGGAGTCCCAGTACTGGAAAACCATCTCCTTCTCCACACCGTTGTACGGGGCAGACTCGCTCGGCTCACTCTTCACAAAAGACCAACAGGTCTGGAACGTGTCCAAGTTGCCCAACTTGCTCGACTGGCTCCCAGAGAAATTACCCGGGGTCAACGATGCCTACCTCTATGGGGGGCTTTGGAAGGCCTCGTTCAGCTGGCATCTCGAAGACCAGGACTTGTACTCGATCAACTATCTCCATTTCGGTGCCCCGAAGCAGTGGTACTCCATTTCGCAGAAAGACCACAAGAAATTCTACAAGTTGATGGCGGAGATCTTCCCCGACGACTACGTGAACTGTCCTGAGTTCTTGCGGCATAAGACCTTCTTGGCCTCGCCGATGTTTTTGCAGAAGAAGGGCATCGAGGTGAACAAGATCACCCACCACGAGAAGGAGTTCATCATCACGTACCCGTATGGGTACCATTCTGGGTTCAACTATGGGTACAATTTGGCAGAGAGTGTGAACTTTGCCTTGGACAACTGGTTAGAGATTGGTTTGCTGTCCAAGAGGTGCATGTGTGTAGAGGATAGTGTAGGTATAAACGTGCGGAAGTTGATCAGGAGATTGAACGGGGAAGACGAGGAAGAGGAAGAGGAAGAAGGGGACACGGAGGAGACAGATATCGAGGATTTGGATGAGAAACCAGAGGCAATCACGGAGCCCGGCCCAGTGATGAAGCAAGAAATGAAAAAGGTGCAAACCCATGCCAGACCAACACCAAAACAACCAACTCATCATCATTCACCACCTCTGCAGTGCATTTTGTGTCCTAACACACTACCAGGATACCTTTTAAGTCACCATGAGTTCCAACTACTCGACATACAAGATACTGCGGGAAAGCTCGATAAAGGCCTGAAATGCCATCAGATATGTGCCGCATTGACACCTGAGTTGGAGGTTGAAAACGGGGCCGTTATTGGCTTTGACGACATTCCCAAGGCGAGGAAAAACCTCAAATGCATGACATGCTCACCTAAAACCCGGCACCCACAGGAATCGGACCCTAGGACAAATGTTTGTTTCCAGTGCTCGCACCCAAAATGCACAAGAGCATACCATGCCACTTGTAGTCTCAATGCTGGTGTCTTGCTTTCGAAGAGCTCTACAAACGGAAACGACATGAGCGGGCTTTGTCGTTTCCATAGACCTTTGAAACTATCACCAGACGACAAGTCGAAATACTTGCAAGAGTTGCAAAAATTCGACCTTGTACAATTCCAATTGACCAGTACGTCAGAAATCCATGCTGGTTTTGTAATGAGCAAGAACGAATCTGAGTTTTCCGTAGATGTACGGCCAAGTATGGCTAAAGACGAGAAAGATGTGATTGAATTGTTCTATGATTCCCTATATTGTGTTCCAGAACAGTCACTGGGCTCTGAAACACCAGAAGATCATGTGTTTTTGAAGATCAATGTTCCTCAACTGGAGACCAAGAAGCCGAAGAATGCTGCTGCAAAGAAACCAGTGTCGAAAAAAGCTCAACCTGCATCGGTGGAGTCGAAATTAACGTTCGAACTAACGCCATCACTATCGAAAAGACTGATGAACTCGGATTACGCCAAATACCAGCTGGATATATTGCAAATTAAGCCCATCTGTGGAGCACAAAAGTCGTTCAACTACATAGAATCCATAAACCTCTCCGAAACGGCAGCTATGGAGTCACCTGTAACGGGGTCCTCATTCTACTACTACATGACCGATTTTTCCAATGAGTTGACGGCAGCTTACAGAAACGATCTCTCGCTAAGGCAGCCAAACGATCCTGCATATTTGAAATATTTGAACAAACAAGAGATCCTAAAATTGAGACTGATCAGACGTGTTGCTCGACAAAAGAGGAAACAGGAGCTGGAAGAATTGCAAAGAAAAGGGCTAGAATTAAATCACCAGCTGAAAATTCCAAAGCTCTTTTACGAACAACAAGGGGAGATGATTTCAACGATACATCCAACTTTCAATCATTACAATTATGTAACAAGAACATAACAAAATTGTTCTCCATATATAGTTATTCCTATACATCGAATTCCTCAACCATCTTCAATATATTTCTCAATGCCATTGACGGATCATAGTCGGCAATGGACTCGTTCATTCTATCGTTTTTCTGTAGCAACCAACTGAAATCACTTTGCAAACCCAATGGGATCAACAAATTCTCGGACTCGAGTTTGTCGAGTTGGCTGTTTTTCTTCAACTTGGATGTGTGTTCGAAATTCTTTGCAGCAAACTCGGCGTTGTCCACGATGGAGTCTTCGATACCACACATTGAGGCCACATGCATACCGAACGAGCCAGGCGAGGTGCCTTCCTCCAATTTGTACAAGAAGGTGATGTTTCTTGATTCAGGTTCCACCAAGATGGCCATCCGTTGCGCTTGGATCTGCGGATGGCTCTTGAAAGATAGTCCTAAAGTGCTATAGTGGGTAGCGAAGAAACCTATGGATTGCACGTGGGTAGCAACGTGGTGAAGAACCAGCTCTGCGATGGCGAAACCGTCGGAGGACGAACCTCCACGTCCCAACTCGTCCAAGACAATCAACGATCTCGGTGTGGCACTCTCCAACATTCTCTTAGTCTCGGACAATTCGACGTAGAATGTCGACTTGCCCTGCATGATGTTGTCGTTGGCACCTAATCTGGTCATGATCTTGTCGATAGGGGTCATCACAGCGGATTCACATGGCACGAAACATCCAATTTGCAGCATCACTACAGCTATACATGTCATTCTCAACAATGTCGACTTACCGGCAGCGTTGGCACCAGTTAAGAGAGCAATGTTGGGATCCGCAAAGGTTCCTCCGAGCTTTACGTCATTTGGAATAAAATCTTTAGCACCAGATGCCCCACCGTTACCCGCGTTGAAACATGGATGTCTCAAACTTTTGAAATCAACCATGGCCTTGCCATCGTTGTCTACAAATTGAGGTCTACAACTTGGGGTTCCAAGCGATTCAGAGGCATTTGCCAAGGCAATCAAACAATCCACCCCAGCGATGCAGTTGACTGCCTTCGACCAGATCTTGGAGTCCTGGTCAAACTTCTGGTACAATCTTGCTTGCAATTGCTCCATCAAGATCTTGTGCAACTCCCGCAGCTCCATCAACTGGTCTACGATTTTCTTAACCTCTGGGGGCCAATATCTTTTCAACTTATTGGTGGCACCCATTTGGATCCAGTCAGAAGGAATTTTCCTCTCAATGGATTTGGGACACTCCAATAAGAAGATCTCCTTACCACTGTCTCTATAACACATCTCCTGGCATTTGAATTCCCGTCTGTATGATTTCAATAATTGGTTCAACTGAGACTCCAAGCCAGAGACTTTATCGCTACTTTCGTCGAATTCTACCTCTACACCTCTTTGTGGAACAATGACGCCATTATGTACGGCCTCCACTCTGTCGAAGGCTTCAGACCACTTGTTCACAACGGACTCTAACTTCGGTGGGAACTTATTCAAGATCTTCCCCAAAGAGGAATGACCCAATTTGTCGAAAACTTCACCATAATTCTGCTTCAAGACTCTGATCAACAGAGAAATCTCTTCGAAACCTTCAATGACTTTAACGAAATCTTTGATCTTCAAGTACCCGGAATGCACTCTCGAGATCAACCGTTCCAAGTCGGGCAATTTAGACAATCTGGACTCGATCATAAACTTGAGATCTCCATCGTTCATCAACAATTCCACAGAGTCGAGCCTGGCCTCGATCATCTGCCTGTCATATAACGGGTGGATGACCCAGCTTCGGAACAACCTTTTGCCAAACGGAGTCACGCCTCGGTTCAAGATCTTGAAAAGAGTCCCTCTGTCGGAACCGTCGAAGGAATTGGAGAAAATCTCCAAATTCTGCAACGTGACTCCATCCAACACCAACGAAGAGTTGTTACGAATAAAATCATATTTGCTGATCTTGCCCATGGAGAAGACGGATTGGTCCAATTTCAATGTTCTCAAATAATAAAACAACGCCCCGAACGCACTGAATCCAACGTGTCTGTTTTGTTCGTAGAATTCCACCAATGCCTTGGGATAATTGTTCAAGTCGTCCAAATTCTCAGCTTTGAAAAATTTCAGTCTGGTCAAATTCTCAAACGTGGTATCGAAGTCCCAGAACTCCTCGCTGCTTTTCAAATAGTTCCAAATACAGCCAGGGGAAGAGTTGAACTTCAAGAGCTTCAATGCCAAAGACGATATGCAGTTTCTCTCCACAAGAACCTCTTTCGGTTTTACTTGCGCCAAGACAGTTTCCAACTTGGAGCACTCGGAGTCGTCCTCGAACTCTGCCAACTTGACGATCCCCGTTGCGGTATCGACAAAGGCCACGCCAAACACCTTCTTCCCGTCTTTCTCACATTCCTTCAATGCCAAACAATACGTTGCCATGTCGTCGGTCAACATTTTCTCGTCGGTCAACGTGCCCACAGTCAACACCGCTTCCAACTCTCTATGGACCACGGCATCTTTCTTGCCCGTCTTGTTGCTCTTATCACGAATAGACTTGGCCAACATGCTCTCCTTCTGGTCCACCTTGGCAACTTTGTAACCTTTGGCAATGAACGCAGAGGCCCAGTAGTCAAAGGACATCTCTGGAACACCGGCCAACCGCATATTGGCCCTGCCTCCACCGGCCAACTTGAGTTCAAACAAGTTGTGTGCCAAGTCCGCGTCCTTTTCATAAAGCTCGTAGAACTTTCCCTTCTTGAAGAACACAATGCAGTCCCACATCTTGGACTTGATCTCCCAGTACTGTTTTTCAAAAGAGGTGAACGAATTCCACGCAGACTGCGGGATGTAAAGTGTTCGCGGGTCGTAGTCTGGGTCCGACTCGAGCCTTTTCTCGGCATCTTTGATCGTGACAAGCCATTGGTATCTCTCTTCGTTCTCCTTGGCGAAATTTTTCTTCAGTGGGGTCGAATTGCTGCTGCCCTTGCTCTTCTTAGGTGTTGGTCTCGCACTGAGACCGCTGCTTTTGGTGCCGAATCTCTCTGAAAGATTGAAACTCGACTCCGTGATGCTTCGGGACTTCAATGGCGTCTTTGTCACTGCCACAATATCGTCTGGCTCCTCGTCGTCGTCCTCAACAGGTGCCACTTTCTCCGCTTCTTCCTCTGGAACCACGTCGTCAGCCAAGTTATCGTCGCTCTCAACGTCACTTTCGTGGTCAGGAACAACAAAGTCGTCGTCTTCAGGATCGTCGTAGTCCACTTTGGTCCTTCTCTTCTTGTTTGGCCCCATTTGGAGCTCTTCCTCGTCGTTCAAGTCGTCGTCGGATTCCACATAGCTGATCTTTCTCCGGACAGTACCTCTGCGACTGGATGTTTTGACCACCGGTGTGTCGTCTTCCTCGTCGTCATATTCATTGGTGCTGCTTCTGCCAGTATCGCGTGCTATCGTTGGCGAAGAAGGGATAATGTTGGTCTTTGACTCCCGCAAAGGTGAGCTCTTCTCCGATCTTGGAACAGCAGTGCTTTCCTTCGACGGGAAGATGTTTTCTTTGAATTGCTCATCGTCATCGTTCTCGTCCACGGCCACAGCACCAGATTTGCGTGTTGGCGATGTGAGTTCCTCGTGGTTCAAGGTCCTGTCCCCAGAAGGTGACGATGAGTTCTTGACTGGCGACGATTTCTTGAAGAACGACAACAACGACGACTGCTTCATCTTCGAAGGCTCCTTTTTCGCATTCTTAGCGCTAGTTCCTTGTTTCACTGTCAGTGCCATCTCTGTGGTATCCTTGAATACTACAATTGATAGGTCTGGTCAGTCTTGGTGAATGGTCTGAGTTTCAAAATGCAGTTTGAAAATGGAAAGAAAATTAACGCGTAATTGAAAAATAGCAAACAATGAAAAAATAAAAATCGCGATACTTGGTCACGTGATCTGGAACAAGATAAGAGGTGGTGGGTGTTCTAAGAGATGGCCCAGAGAGGTGAGTCTGTATTTTGGAGGTGATCAAAAGAAGTAGTATATATTTTGAAGCTAGTCAACATAAATGAGATGGTAGTAGTTGTCTTACGAAAAATTCAGGCCAATAGATGTGAAGTACATATTGTTCTCGAAAAGTCTTCACCAGCTAGCTGTAGTAAGTTTTTGTGTTCTACTGAAAAATAATTCTACAGTAAAATGGGGTCGGCCAATTTTGAAAAAAATTCCTCTGTCACTATCCTGATAACGTTTACCGAAAATCTTTTCCGCCTTGCACTCATTCACTTTGATGATAAACTCTCTTGGCTCTTCCAATTGTCACTCTCCTCGAAGAGCTTCGTATCATTCAAGATTTTCACTTATTATCTCTGTTGCATAAATTTTCACGTCAAATTTTTCACCAAGTGCGGCTCATTAGACCCTAAATGAGCAAATTATCCCCAATTACTCGGAGAACAAACGCTCAAAAGACTTGAAGTCTTGAAATGAGCAAATTTACCTTATCCAGAGGGTCATAAGCGCTTCCGATAATTCGCTCATATCGGAAGCTTCAAACGGACGAGCAAATATCAGTTGCGAGCCATCAAGTTCATATATAAAGAAGGTTTATCCCCCTGTGAACTGTTCAAGAATATGTAACAATAAAACTAGCAACACTTCTAGATATCAAAAATTCAAATAGACATGTTCGATATTATCACTCTTTTCCTTTTATTTGCTGGACTTCACCAAGCCCAAGCCCATTTCCGTGTCCTATTCCCTGGAGAAAGAAATGCTACCAACTGGGACACCCAGGCCCAAGCCCCATGTGGTGGCTCCAACCAAGTGGTGTTGCCAAGACTTGAATGGAACCCCGAGGGATCTCCAATTGAGCTCTACGTCAGTCACGAGCTCACACTTGGAGCTGTCTACTATTGTCCGCTTGAAAATTGTACCACGCTTGACGATTTCAACGTTACCATCTACGACACTTTTGATGCTGCAGGCAAAGGTAACTTTTGTATTTCAGCCATTGAGATCCCATATGATGTTGGATCCGTCGGTACTATCCAAGTGGTCACCAGAGCTGCTGGAACCGCTGTAGGAGAATACGAGGAGTTTTTCAACTGTGTCGATATTGTCATCAGCGAAGACGGGCCAGAGTACGATGGAAGTCAATGTTCAAACAGTTCTGTGGAAGACATCTCGCCTTACACTATCAACACCGACTATCTTTACAACGCTACAAACATCACCATCCTCGACTCCTTCATCTTGGAAGCACTGAAAACCGCCACCAGCAGTTCCTCAGCCGCTGCAAACCATCATGGTGGAGGAGCTTCTGCTTCGGCAAATTCGACTGCAAGTGCAACTTTAACTTCTGATTCAGGGGCAACCACCACCGACGCGCTGTCGTCTAGTTCACTGGGCTCCGCTGCCAAGACTGGAGGTACTTTGCTCCTCACTTTCATCTCTTTAGTCTTAGACCACTTCTTATTCTGAAAAGTTCCTGAAATAGATCTCTGTTCTTTTAACCTACTCGTTATAGTGCTGTAATGAAAAATAAAAATACTTTAATACCGTATGCAATCCAACTTCTCTTTTAGGTCAGAGTACTAAACTATCAATGCACAAGGGCTACCCTGGAAGCCTAACCGTGCATGAACCGTGCATGAACTTAGAAAAAAATCGTAATATTAACTATGTATGCCGCTGCGCAAGTTCGGAAGTGTCAGGCAAGGTGAATAATTCGGGGACTATATATAAAGAAAGCGCTGGAGCTGTTTTTGACAAGTTTGTGAAGGAGCTCGTGTGAGAGAGTAGCGAGATGAGACCGATTGTTTCTGTTATAGTGCTGGTGTTGTTTGCGGTGTTGGCGAGAGCCGAGGTGAAAGATGAGGTCAAGGTGAGTGACCCGAAAGGTTATGCCACCTTAGGCTTGGAAGTGTTCCTTAGCTATGCTCATCATTTCGCAGATGTGGAGGAGTACAGGTTGCTGGTGCATTTCACACAGATAGACAAGAACGAGGCCATGAGCTTGTTCAACTTGGACTCTGAGAAAACCACTTACAAGACGTTGGAGGACCACATCACTCGGGAAGTCAAGATGGCAGATCTCATTAGTACTCTTGTGTCCAGTGACAGCAACTTTACCAAGTCAATGGCTGATCTGCAATATTCTGAAGTTGACCTTCTCCCTTCTACTAAAATCTTGATAGACCATGTCCGTTTCAGCAAATTCACTTTGCTTAGCTCCATCATACCTTTCTATCTGCTCATTTCCATCTTTGGACTTGTCCTGTATGTGAACCGTGCGAAATATCAAAACTACGAGCGCTTCCAACTGACCGGAGTGTCCAAGATCTTGTTTTCCTTCTTGGTGTTCAGAATCGTCATCGATTCCCTGTACTTGGTCTACTTGTTATCGAGGGAATACGTGGAGAGAGTCAGGAATAGCACATATTTGAACTATTCTTGTCTACTTTCCGACCAGATGATAAACCTCTTGGTGTTTGTCGCATGTATCGTGATGTTTGTTCAGGGATATTCCACTTTGTCCTGGGACAAGAAACGAATCTTCAAAAAATCTACCTTGGGGTTGACCTTGCTCTACTTCTTGTCCGTCACTTTGATCCAGATCTATCTCCGGATCTCTTTCCAAAGCGAAAGGTTTGACACCAGGTATCTTGTCAAAATAAACGACCGGGAGGTGAAGTTGGACACGGCGATAATCATTTTAGTAGTGACTCTGAAATTGGCAATTGGTATCATCTCATTTAAGATATTCAAGAAAAACTATATACAACATGAGAAGAATGCAAGGTTCCTATACAGCTTCATTGTACTCTTTGTCGCTTACATATTGTCGGACTACATCAAGTTCCCGCACTTCACCGATATCTCGATGTTTTTGGACTACTTGGCGGTGCACTTCATCGACGAAGGCCTGGGTTCCAGCTACACCTTGGACATCCCAGTGCCAGAGTTGTTCCAAGTGATGGCCACATGTTGCTTGATCTACATCTGGAGCAACAAGAAATTCACCGAAAAGGACTTGGAATGCTAGTTATTGGCAATGACTCGAGCCACGGTCACGGAGATGTCGTCCATCTTGCCGCCGGTTATAAAAGTTCCTTTCAACTCATTGACTCGCTCTATATACGGACTGATCAAATGGCTATCCAAGGCACTTTCCTTTGCTTTATATACTAATAGGTCGGCCAACTCTTGCAACGATCTACCCTTTACATGCAATTCCTCGTAGATATACTTCTCGATCTCCTCCACCCACAAATTATCAACTAGCCCATCGGAGCAGAGCACTATGACATCTTTTTCCTGCACACGGAAAGTGTCCACCCAGGCCAACTCCGAGGGCTTTTTTACATTGTAACTGTTGGTGCCAATCTGTCTGGGACATAGCGGGCTCTCCATCTGTATCTCATTCTCGTAGCAGAGCCCGGAGTCTCTGAAAACGAACAACTTGGAGTCGCCGATGCTGGCGATTCGCAACAGATCGTCCATGATCACCGCCACGAGCATCGTCGACGAACCTTCGAGGCCTTCCTCGTTCATCAAGCGCACCGTCCGATAGTACGAGTCGTCTAGAAGCATGTCCACCTCTTTTTCACCAATGATTCTTGGCGAAATCTTGTTTTTGAAAGCAGTGACATTTCGGCTCATCGTCTCCAAATTGGATCTTGCCCAGAGACCTGCGTCTTTGTCCTCGCCCCACTCAGAGATCCCATCGGCACAGGCTAGCATGCTCACTGAGCAAAGCATTGCATCGTCTCCCGCCCTCACCGAGATGGTGTCGTTCGGTGAACCCACAGGTCTTCTCTTGGGCATCAACGCCAGGATCTGGGTATTCTCGGTGATCTCGGTCAATGAGTCGATCATCGGGAGATGGCCGTGGTGCACGTATGTGGCGTAGTTGTACTCGAACTTGAAAGCGTCGTGGTACTTGAATCTGGGGTCTTTCAACTTGCTGGACGTCAATGGCCTGTTCCCGTCGCTCTTTTGTCCTGTGGCAGCTGAATGCACGCTTCGTTTAGGGCTCTGAAACGTTGGGATTTCATGCAAAGCACGATTTTTTGGGCAATTGCCATGCCTTCCACAACTACGTCCAATTGCTATGCTTTTTCTTATACTATTCCACATCTGATCGTCCCAACTTCTTACTGATCAACTGGTCTTGTGCTGATTAGATCAAAAAGTCAAAAAAAAACCTGTGGCCTTCTTTTCCTTCTGCCCGCTCTGCCCGCTCTGCCCGTTCCTCGTGTCTTTTTTTTCTCTGCCTCTGCCTCACTTTTTCCCCATAATTCGAACCTTATCTTTGATGGACTCCATACCGATTCGGTAACTTGCAGTGGGTGAAGTTCTGATCTCGATCGGGACTTAACCCGTTAAGCCCTCACTTACTGACCCTCTTCTGTTTTAAAGATCCACCAACGTTTCCCCAGCCAGCAAACTCCATCTCACCCAAACTTTTTCTGGTAAGATGCGCATCGCCTGCTCAGCTGGACCTTAATAGGTAATACTCACTCACTCACTCATGTCAGGTAATTTTTGCCGACAATCTCTTATCGGTAGATAACGATGCCTTATCTTTTTTTTCTCTCTAAATTTTTTTCTTATCCACCAGAAGGCCTATCAGTTATAATATATATATATAACGGATAAATAGCGTACGACACAGTGGCTAACTGTTGAAAAAAAAACACCAAAACCTGATTTCAGTTCGACATAATGCCATCTGTTGAAGTCATTAACGGGAACCTCGACAAAGCGGTCTCTCCAAAGATCTACCAAGAGATCATTGACCCACTCTACCAAGAACTCCAAGACGTGTCTATTGAGGTCAAATTCGATCCAGATATCCATTTGGCAAGTAAGCCAGAGGATTTGGATGACGTGAGAGTGTACACTTTGCAAGAGTTTGAGATCCACGACGAGCAAAGGGCTGTCAACGACTTTGCCCTGGCAGATCCCTTCCCACTCTTCACCGAAGAAGCCGTCAAAATCATGCGGAAGGAAATTCTTAATAGAGACGTGCTTCTCAAGTATGGCAGACAGGCAAACTTGTCTACAAGTGGGTTGGACGTGCAAATCGGAGGATATGCCAAGGAAAGTTGTCCCTTCATGTACGAGGCCAACACGCACCCTCGCACGATGGAGTTATTCTCCAAGATCATTGGAATACCAGTGACAAAATTGTTTGACTACGAAGTTGGCCATATCAATATAGGACTAAAGACCAAAGATAAAGTGGCTGAAGAGAGACGGGACAAGAAAAAAATCATTGAGAGTACCAAGAGATTCTTGGCTGGAGACGATAGTTCTGTCGATGCCGTTGTATCGTGGCACAAGGACTCAAACCCATATACTGCTGTGATCATGTTGTCGCCAACGGATGAAATGGTTGGAGGTGAGACGGCCATGACCTTGGGCTCGGGGAAAGTGATCACCTCGAAGCAAATCCCAAGGGGCCATTGTGGGATTATCCAAGCAGGTGCCATCAGGCATTTGGCTCTTTTGCCATTTTGTGTGCCAGAGAGAATAGCCATTGCCAATGGTATACAACCGGCAGACCCAATGCTGAAAGATGTCAATGTCATCACCACGATCAAACCAAGTGTTCTCCACAGAAGTCGTTATAATGACTTCTATCCAGATTGGGTCGGCAGCAGGATGGACAAATTGGCCGTCAGACTGGACTATTTGAAAAAAAACTTACTGGAAAAGGCCGCAAATGGGGAAGAGTTTGATCTGCTTGGGACTATTAAATACTTGAAAGATTTGATGACTTTCATCAATAACACATTCCGTGAGTTTGAAGTGGTAGATGAGGGACTTGAGACTGTCCTGGAAAAAGAAGTTAGATATGTCTAAGTATTTTAGTATCTCCGAACACCATAAATATATCATTCAGCACATAATGCGTCTTTCAGTTTAACTACCTCTTCTCTATCTTTGAAATTTCCCTTTTCGGCCTTCTATCTCGAGGCAATATCGAATCCTCATTACTCCAAACAGCCCCTAAAGGAAAATTTCACAAACGCGTTACAAAAAATTGATGTTTTTTTTTTTTTTTTTCTCGCTTCGTTCTCTTGTTAGATGACAGTGAGAAGGCAAGATCCAGTTGGTTGATTTGGTAGATGGCGAGTTGAAAGTGGTTTGTCTAATACTCTGTGCATATCTGTAAGCCAAAAGAAGATACAAGGGAAGAAAAAACACCGCCATAGAGAGACCGCAATCCGATGTATTTAGGACCGTCTGAATTTGCTGCCGCTTTTGAAGACATCAAAAGAACTTCCTTATCACATTCGACTTGCAAGTTGGTGATATTTGCTTCATGTTTGAACATCGACGCCATATGCGGGTCCAAGATATTGACGACCCTCTTGAAGAAAAACTTGATCTCGTTCCAGTTGATTCCCATTGTTGGATATAGTGATCTCAAGGATAAGATAACTTCGATAGATTATGATGTGACTAATATTATCTTGTTGGGATGTGGAGCGATGATCGACTTGGAGAGTTTCTTAGAGGTGGATCCAAAAGATTATGTAGAACAGGATGAGGAGGAGTTGAAGATCAGAAGAAAAATATATGTCATTGATGGGCATAGACCATGGAATCTCGACAACATCTTTGGTTCACAGATTATCCAATGTTTTGATGAAGGTGTAATAGATAAAGAGTTGGAGTTGGAGAAGAAGGCGTATGAGGTATTAATAAACGAGGACAGCGATGCTGAAGATGAGGAAGAAGAGGAGGAGGAGGATATTGAAATCAAGACAGATAATGACGACGACAATGACGAAGAGAATTACGACCGTACTAATAACAATAATGACAACGACGATGATGATCTCGAATTGGAACAGGTTTTGGGCTCACAAGAATCTCAGTCAAACAGGAAGAGAAGCTCACCGTCTTCGTCCCAATCCATGTCGAAGAGGAAAAAGTCCATCAGCACAAATGAGAAAATTGTAGAAGATTACTATAACGCAGGTACCACCGTCATCACATCCATTTCTTTGCAAATATACATTTTACTTTCCACGATTGGAGAGACCAACATCGAATACCTTTGGTTGACAGTTGTGGGAACCACCTCTTTGATACTGCAGTACCCTAATATCTATGCCAGCATATTCCCGGTGTTGAGAGATGAGGTCATCAGATTGGAAAACTCCAACAAATCCACCTCGAGAACGTCAGATTCGAATCATTTGAAATTGGAACAAGACTACTCGTTGTTCCTATTGAGACATTGGGACCTCTACAATGCGTTCTTCTACTCCAACTTTGTCAACTCGAAGTTATTGTTATACACCAACGACGGGAAGAAAAACTTGAACAAGTTGTTTGCCAAAATGGGAATCTCGTTGAACTCGGCTAACCAGAGCTGGAATTATCTCGATATAGACTTGAAAAGAAAGCTCCCCTTGATCTTCAAGAAGTACTTGAAGTTGTATGATTTAGAAGGGTTGATCAAAGACGGGTTCATACGGAGTTACGGTTTCAAAGGAGATATTTCTGCCAACGAATTCGTAGAGGCAATGACTGCATTGTTGGAGTTCAATGAAAGTTTGGGTTCCAAGCCTGGGAGTGATGAACTGGATGGTGAGAACCAGGCTGCATCAGAGGACAACGAGCAAGACGAGAGTGACGACGATAACTTGTTGAGATTGATAAAGCAAAGAGAGGGTCAGTATGTAACGAATTTCTGGAAATCTTTCGATGCCTTGAACAGTTACGATATAGTTGTCAAGGGCTTGAAAATAGCCAAATGGCAGCAGAAATTGATTTTTGACAAAGGTTTTGAAGTGTTCGAAAAGAGGATGATGAAAAACTTGAGAGTTTTCAGGTTGGTGGTGTTGAAAGACGACGTAACAATGAATTCGTTGAATTTGCACAATGAGGCAGACGACGATTTGAGGAGTTTTGCCAGTGGGAAATTTTTCCAAAATCCTTTGATGTTGACCAAATTGGGCCACTGGCTATTGGAATGCTGTTCAGAGATCGACAACAGCAACTTGCCCTTGATCATCGCTTCCTTGGACCTGGATACAGACACTTATTTGGTCTGTGGACTATCACCATTGAATGCTGTCAAGAGAGAAGAGCAAGACGAAGGCGTAGATCCGGATGATATCGAGCAAATCACCGCAAACAAGCAAGACAATCTGAGAATTAACAAATTCTCGTTGAGTTTCCAAAAAGTGGTCGCTTCAAGCACAATAGCTGCCAAGATTGACAGTTTCGAAGGCAGTGTCATCACCATCAAGAGAGAAGATTTGTCTCCATTCTTGGAGCAACTCTGTTCTGTATAATTAGTCGTAAATATAATCCGTGTGTTCTATTAATGATATATATCTTCTATAAACGGAATATACAGTAGCGTAACTCCACTTTTAACATAACTTGGCCCTTTCCATTTCATGCTCAACTTCCTCTTGTTGACATCTTGTACAAGCACATTCGAAAAACCATTCTTTCAAGGTCTCCTTTCTTGTCTTGAAACTCTCTTCAGTTACTGATCCATAGCTTATATACAACTCTTCGCCCAGCTCGATGTCTCTGAGGGTTTCAAAAACAAAAGAGGCACCTTGGCGGATTTTCTTCAACGATGGTGCACAAGAGTGGTTGAAGAAAGACGCAGATGGATATAGACAGAAGCCCATATACTCTTGATACTCGTCGTTCAATTGGGCCGACCAAATTCCAAAAGCATTCCCATTTTCCTTACCCAAGGTCTTCCTGACAAAGTCTTCCGTGATAAAGGTTTGCAAAGCAGGAGGGAAAATCAACTTCAGCATTTTATACACGTTAATGGCAGTGTTCAACATGTGTGGATATTTGATGATCTTCTCATACTCGTTCGACTGCAAGATGTCAAAGTACTTGATCTCTTCGTTGGCACCTTTATAGAGCTCCAACACAACTGTAGCCAAGTACCGGAGCTCTACATAGACATCTTCATCTATGGCACGTGGTGTGAGAGCCAATCTCTTGGTGGCTTTCTTAGGAAGACCACTAGTCCACTCTTCCACTTTCTTCCACTCCTCGTCTATGATCTCAGTGGTCAAGGATCCAGGAAGCACCGTTTGAGCATCGTCTTGAATGTCGAGGGACTCCAACTGCAATAATATCTCACTTAAAAACCCATCGGGGTCATTGTTTTCATACGCCTGCAAGCAGCTTTCAGAGCAGAAATTTATGGAGTATTTACCCTTTTTACCTGATTTTCTCACTTTCATGACTCTTCCATTGTCGTAGGAGAAGCACCAGTTACAAACTTCCTTCTTGAAATCCTTTGTAACGGCAAATCCTATTGGCCGGTCACATTTTAAGACCGTAGTTCCCTTGGAAATCTTGCTCACAGCAAAACAACCACGACCACCATAGGGGGTCTGTTTCACGTCAAATAACGGAGACAACTGGTCCAAAAATTCGCTGGAGGGGGGAGCCACTGAATCAGACTCCTCACTCTGCTGTTCAATAAGTAATCCCATCTCTGTGCAAGGCCCAAGAGTTGGTCATCAAATGCTATTGAACGTTCTCTTGCCTACTATTTTTTTCTGTGATGGATTCTAGAAATAATTTTTTCTTTTCTTTTTTTTTTGAAATTTTCCACTGCGTAACTCCAAAAGAGGAAATTGAAAAAGAAATTAAAGTTACACTTGGCGCAGGTGAGCGATGAGGTGGTGGGGAGGATAGATGGGGGAAGAGGTGAGGATGGATGGGCTGAGGTTGGGTAGTTGGAGAAAGTTGGGAATGGGTCTTGGGTGGGTAAGAAGACAGATGATGAGGTCGTTCCCGGGTTGTGGTGTTTTCAAAAGCTTGTTTGGTACTTATGAAATTTGGTCATAATTACATTGAGTTTAGCGAAGAGTAAGGCAGTAGTTACAGGTAAATTGTTCCGAGCCAGGGTATTGAATGAAGATGAATTAAGATGATTATTTAAAAGTGCCTAAGGTCCTTGTCTGAACTTTGAGAATTCAAATTATCATACATATACATTTGTAAAATATGCATATGTGCCAATTGTAAGAAGCCCATGAACGACAACTCGCTGTACTTCCTCTGTATACAATCTATAAGAAAACTAGACTAAATCAATGGAGTGTGGTACTGGATTTTCAGCAGATACCCATTCCTTAAGCTCATTCAAGTCTTTAACCTTACCAGATCCACCGTATCTGTTCTGGGAATCGTCTCTAGAATCCGAAGTCTCGGGTCTCCACTTCCAAAACTCTTGTTGTTCTTTGGTCAAACCCTCGTTCCCATTGACAACCACTTTTGCAATATATTTTCCTATGGCCGGCATAAGCATGAAACTTCTTCCCGAATCTCCAGATCCAATCACAAGGTTGTCGTACTCTGGATGGACTGTAAGAATCAATTGTCTATCAGGTGAATCGGTGCACCAACAGATTTTAGTCTTGACAAATTCTCTATCGGCAAATTGGGGCATCGTCTCTTGCAAATACAGTCTAACACCCTGGGCCAGTTCAAGAGGTATTTCATCACGATATACAGGAACAGATAATCCATTGCTATCACGGTGAGTGTAACCAGGAAATTCATTACATATCTTGATCTCGTTGTTCTCATCTGCTTCAAAGAAGAAACCCTTCTCAGAGTTGAAAATCACAGGAAGTCCCTTGAACAGCTTTGCTTCTTCGTCCGTGACTTTGATATGTGCTAAAGTCCAACACTTGCTTTCTAGTTGGCCTTGGAATTCCAAGAGTCTAACTACGTTAGCACCTGCTGTCAAGACATACTTATCTGCTTTGAATTCTTTCAGTGATTTAGAGACAAACGAGTCTACCTTGCCTTGTTTGAAATTGAATTTTGCAACCTCTCCATCATCACCAAAGATAAATTTGACCCCGAGGGAAACACATTCTTTATAAGCAGATTTCAAAGAGTTCCTAGCATGTAACCAACCGTTATCTTCGTCAAGGACATAGCCTCTCCAACCGGGCAATTCACCAGTCAAAACTGGTAAATGTTTTCTGAAGCCCTCCAGAGTCTCCACATATTCGTAATCTTTATAACCTTTCTTTCGCAATAGTTGTACTCGCTCTTTAGTCTCTTGCAAAGGCTCGTCAGAGCAAGCCGTGAGAATGAAACCTCCGTTGTGGTAGTTGTCTTTGAAGACAGGGTCAGTTTTCCAGCATTCCACTGCCTCTAATCTCAATTGCTCATCCGGATTAGGAGTCTCGTCGGGAGCAATGTACTCATAATCGAGAATCTTGTTACTATCGTTGCCTGCCGAGAGATTCGAAGGCACTGGATCTTTATCGAAACATGTGATGTCTGTGTAGCCGGATCTTGCCAATTGCAAAGCGGTGGAGAGTCCGAATGTCCCTGCGCCGATTACGAATACTGTTGAATCTTTTTCCATATTGCAAAGTGAATTAATTTGGAGTTGATGGTGTTATTTAAGTGGAAAATTCATATAAAAGGTTTCAGTGGTGTGAAAAAAAAAAAAGTGAAAAAAAATTACAAACAAATAGTACTCGCTGGAAGGTAAAAGAGGACTTAAAAGGGTAAAGGCACAGATAAGATAAGAGATAAAAGGTGTGTTCGTTTTGAGATGTGGAGTAAGATCAGCAAAATAAGGGGAATTTCGCCAAAGACCATAAATCAATAAATAATACCCTTGATTCCAACAATACCCCACATAATACCCCTTCTCACTTCAATACACTCACTTTAATACTCCCACCTCCATCTCCATACTCTTTCTAATGCTCGCTTAAATCTCTTCTTCCCATAAACATTTTCAGCCTTGACTAATTTTTTATATTTGTAAACAAGAAAAAAAAATTGTTTGCAATTTCAGAAACTGATCTAATCAGTGCATTGGGACTGAAAGAGCACACGACCAGATGAGTCCATCGAGAGAAAAAGAGCCCTTGAGGGTCTCGACAAGACACAATGTGCTGTTGCAGAAATCTGAACTAAGAAACAAAGAAAACAATAACCATTCTCCCAAGAGACGGTCTCCACTACGGACCTGTATAACCGCCAGAAGTGCTCCAGGATCACCATCTTCCTCCTCTTCAGATGAGCTGTTGAAGATACATCTGTTGAATGTGAAACCAATGAGATTGACTACTTCTTCGAACTCCGAAAACGCCATGTTGAAATCTCCAGAGCGCTTGTCTTCTCCATCACGAAACAGTTCCAGTCAAAAGAATATCTCCATATTTAGGAAAAGTCCCCAAAGGTTGACACTGGAGAAGCGTAAGGAGACTTATACGGCCCCACCTCCTCCACCATTCGAGCTTAGTCCCATACTGTTATTGCCGCCTCTGGATACTTCGAAATTAACTCGTGAATCGAGGCCTTTCAATTTGAAAAAGAGAAAGTCATCTGATGTTTCGTTGAATGCCGTCACCAGTCATCGTCCGGTGTTAGATTCTGATCAAAATAGACATAAAAGTCATGAACGCAACAATACACTTGCTTCCAAAGATCAGGGTGACCTGAAAACAACCAAAGTCTCACCTGCCAGGTCATTAGTACTTAAAAATCTGAAGTCCAATATGGACAAAATTGATAATAAAATTGTAGATATATTCAAATCGGATGAGATTTTGGACTCTCGAGAGAGAATCAACAAAGTCCGGCTGGAGTACAGTAAATTGAAAGCTCAACGTACGAGTTTGAGCGACTTGCACGTTGTAAATGCTGGAAAAGAATCTAGAATCGACGACGAAGATAGCGTGCTGCGACAGTTGGCTGATCAAGGTCATGAAATTGAAGTCTTGAAACAGAAAATGGATAAGATACTTGAAAATCAAAATGCTATTATGAAGAGATTAGGTATATGATGAGTACTTTTATATAATGAATGAAATTAATTTGATGACTGGGTTTTCCTCTTTATGTGCCATTTGAGTATATCAATACAACTTCTTGCATCTTCCTCACTGTCATGTTCGCCCGTTTGAATAGTCTTGCTCAAAAATTCAAATGTGATATCTTTCAAAGACCGTTTCCTCATCCCTCTAGGGAATATAATACTAGTGTCTACAACTTTCTGATGCAGGATTCTCATCACGTTCAAATCATTTTCCAAACTATGACCTATCAAGATGGTATCTTTGTCGATGAGTTGATTCAAATCTTGCATCATCTCGTCAAATGAGACCGAATTTTCCACAGTTATCGATGACACTCCACTCCAATAGGTGTTTAAATCGATCACCTGCCCTTTGGGTCTTATGATCTCATCGTAAATGACCTTCTCGGAGAAGAAATCGAGCATTGTGAGTCGAATCATCTCAAACCCTGATGTGGTATAGCCCATCTCACAGTCCAAGGCAATGGCTTTACGAAGATTTTTCGAATTTTCACTGGAACGTGTAAATTGTGACGTAGATTGGAATGGTATTTCATGATGTAATTGTTCGGGAGTGTCCCACTTGAATACATGACTGTTGATTGTAACACATCCTTCACTCTCGCCAAGGGGCTTGGAGCAACAGGGATAAAATTTGGAATTGATATCGTTTGAAAGATACGAACCTTTGGTCTGTCTAGATACTGAAAATCTCTCTGGATGGTAACTACACCTTGTAGGATTGAGAATCTTTGATATTTCAAACTGAGTGCCACAACGATCACATTTCACTTTTTTGGGGACGGTGAAATCAACTGGCAATTTAGGTACTTGTGTTATATATTTGTTCTGTTTGAGAACCTTCTCGGTGGACATTAACAAGGAAAGCTGTTTGTATAGCAGATCATTTTGATCTTCGATGGAGGTTTTCTTTTGAACGAGAGGTTTGGATTTGGTCATGTTATAAATGGTCCTCTTCATAGTGACCTCGTACGTCTTCTTCGTTGTGGTGGCTATCAGGTACTCTTTCTCCACGGCCTCTTTATTAGGGCATTTGGATTTCAACTTGACGAATTCCGCTTTCAACAGTTTCAAAAACGATTGTCTTACGCCAGTTTGAGCTGGGGGATAAGGTAGCACAGGTCTTGGAACAAGCGGTATATCTTTTTCCTGTGTTTGATTTGCATTGGACAGGTCTGGTGACTGTGAGGCGGTATTCTTTTGACTTTCTTCGCTTGTGTCAAGACGAATTCTCTTTGGTTTGTCAACTGGAGCAGCAGGAGCCTTTCTCTTGTGTGAAGTGACATGTGAATTTGGGGTTGTATTGTGTGACAGATCCACTCCATGAGGCTCCTTGTCGTTTTTTCGTCCTGGAACCAGTGTTTGTAGAGCAGGCTTTGCCTTTTCCTTGGGCTTCGGGTCATCTCTTAAAACGAGGCCAGAATGATCAAAAATGCAATTGGGAGTTGTACATTTCTTTCCTTTCTTAACAGATGGACATTTGATCTTCGCAAGGGCATTCACTACTGAGTAGGATGACATTGGTAGAAATGTGGTGGTTAACGTGGTGAGGATGTGGTGAGATATTAAAGCACAATGATCTAAGTGTGTGAAAAATTATTGAAGAGTGAAAAAATCAGATAACACGCACCGAGGACTTTTGTTAGGTATACTGAGCCTTGGGATGGGATGAAGTTAGGAGAATGGAAGCTAAATAAAGTTGAAAGTTCAGAGTTTGATTGGTATTGATCGATATTTATCTGAACTGTGCTTATGTGAGTAGTTATTTATGTGACTATAGTATAAAGATATTCACTTATTTTTATCTATTAAAAATCAATAGGTAGTTAGTTAGTGGTTTATGAGTAGTGTATCAGAATTATTTAAGCAGTATTTACTTGGGTGATATGTATTTAATGAGTATCTATTTAATAGCTGTTATTGAATTATCTAACTATTTAATCACTAACTATATAATTAGTATTTGTAAATTAGTATTTATTTAATCAGTAATTATTTAATCCATATCTATAATTAACTACTTATTAAATTAGTATCATTGGATTAGTATTCATTGTATCAATGTTTATCTAATCACTATTTGTTTGATATCTATTTATTTAATCACTATTTATTTAATATCTATTTATTTAATATCTATTTATTTAATATCCATTTATTTATTATCTATTTATTTAATATCTGTTTATCTAGTTATTAGAGTTTATTTAATCAATATTTATGTAATCACTATTAACTCAATCACTACTACTCAATCGTTTACTTATCACTATTACTCAATCATTCACTAATCACTATTACTCAATCATTTACTAATCACTACCCCTTCATTTGAGTCATTGTAATCAAAACAGACTACCAGATAGCACCTTAAAACTTAACACCTCCAGATCTGCCCCTTCACTCTCTCCACTTATCTGATTTTCCCCTCAATCGGCCCTATCGAGATCCACACTCATCCCGCTCGTAGTCACATTTGCTGAAAAATCTCCTGACCGCTCACACAAACTGCGGGAAAGGAACAAAAAACCCCTAGACTTGAAAAAAACCAGTCGTGCAACTGCAGGAATTTGGTGAGTTTGAATTGTGATAGTCAATTTCAGATAAAGTGTGGTGGTTGCAGATGATGACAATAAACGAGGCAAACTTTTTTCCTCTGATATAGTGAAAGCGTGGGAGTTCATTTGAAGTAGTGACTGTTTCCATCTGTTCAACCACATTCTCATAGTCGTCATGTTTCCCGATCAAGAAGAGATCAACGGGCAGATCTTATCGTCGTCATCTCCGATATTGTCATCGCCAACTACATCGTCCGTCGCAGGAGCCTCGCCCGTGGGTCTCAGTCCGTATGTGACATGTACGGGTGATACAAGATCAACAAATTCGACATCTTCATTGCCATCGACATCACCATCGACATCGACATCGGCATCATCAGTTCGCAAGCGTAAATCGTCAACCAGTGGCAAGGCACCTCTGCGATCAAGGTTTGGATGTGAAAATTGTAAGATCAAAAGAGTAAAAGTAAGTATTTTAGAGTTCATTTAGCGTTCCACGCAAAGTGTATGCAGAGTTTATGAGCTTTACTAACATCTATTAGTGCGACGAAACAAGGCCTTCTTGTCAAAGGTGTAAAGACAAAGGATTCAAATGCCAATATAAAATCGTACTACAATTCCGTGAGGATTTGGAAAACAAAGGCAAAAAGTTTGGTAGAGAAGGTGTTTGGACGAAGAAGAAATCGAAGCAAACGTCGGTGGAATTAATCACAAAGGGTCGGGACTCATTTTACTTGGCTTTAAAGCACACAGGCCGCTTGATTTTCGTAAATTTCAACTATCAAGATTTAGATCATCATTTATACCCAGAGAACCGCATATTACCGTCGTTGCAAGCGTCGATTATCCCTCATGATATCTTCAACACCACACTACCATACGACACACCCAAATTGAGTTATGCCTTGAACTACTATATAGATTTCATTGCCCCGATTTTCAATCCGATCCAGGTGAACTCTTCAACGTACCTTGAAGAGACCATTTTACATGTCAACAATTTGAAAATAGAGAAAGGTTTGAACTTGAACTCCTTGGTACAGTACTCGCAGAACCACAACCATCTTTTCCACTTGATACTAAGCTTAGGATCGGTGTATTTATCAAAGTTTTCCAACAATAATGGCGAAGGCTCTTCTTCTGGTGAGAACGAGTGGAAGAGACAGGCCAAGAATTTCCAAAATTTGGGCATGGTCACTGTAAAACAGGAGTTGACAAGGATCCAGCAAGACAGTTCAGTGGAAATGCCAACAGATCTAATTCTTTCGTTGGTGTTGTTGATCCTATATGAAGTGGCAGACGATTGTAACGAAAGATGGTCTGTGTATTTGAAGCTTTGTAGAAAATTGAGAAATTCAAGAAACTTTCTGAAACCGAAGGACAATTTGGAGCATTCCTTGTTGAAGTTTGCTCTCGAATTTCTACATTACCAGGAAAGTATGGGACGTACTGCATGTAAAGACCAGAACTCGTTTTTCATGGTGTTGGAAGATGTCGAAGAAGAGCAAGCACAACTCCAAAGAGTCATTTCTTGGATGGGATGTGAAAGAAGATTGGTGGATGTCATTAGTGACATCACTGATTTGTCGTTTGAAAGACACGACACCTCGTTTATCACCGACGACAACTACGAGATGTTGTGTGGTAATATAAGAAAGGAGTTAGACTCAATGCATTTCAACATCGACTACGACCAACTTTTCTTGGAATTGGGAACTCTCGACACGAACAACAACACACTCAACTCTGAAGGTATAGATATAGAAGATAGTGAGTTGATGGTTATGGATCCTGCTTTGGACGTGGAACAGCTCTGTTTTGTACTTCTGTGTGAAATCAAATCCTTTGCAGCTGGATTGTATTTGGATTGTTGTCTCTTGAATAAGTCTCCGGAAGACTTAGAAGTTCAAAGAGAGATCAGGAAACTTTCCAAGATGTTGAAATTCATCATTTTGAAAAATGATTTCAAATGGGGGTCCACTTTATTATGGTCGATTTTCCTTATAGGAGTTGAAATTTCTTCAAATTCTCCAGACTCAGAGGAATTGAGATATCTAATCTTACAAGTTCTACAAAAATTGGAAACCTATAGCTTGGGAAATGTCAATAAGGTTAAAGAGGTGGTTATGAATGTATGGAAGAAAAGGGATCTCGATAACTCGGACGATGCAAGTTTGGGACAAATTCGTACTAATGTTGATAATGGAACGATTAACAATAACAATCAAAAAAAGACAAATCCTCATTCCAGCTCCAACTCTAAATCTTCGTCCCGTTACTTGGGCTTTGTCAATGACTGGGAAAAATATGTCTACGATGAAAAATTGACCATATCCTTAGCGTAATTGCACCTTCGTTAATAAAAAAAAAAAAAAAAAAAAAAAAAAAAGTGTGTGGGGTCCCTGTATTTTTTCACCTCCTTCGAGGTCTCGTTTGGTCGTGTATTTTACCTATTTATTTAATATCAGCATTTTTTCGTCTTTTTCCGTCGCACTCGATTGTCGTTTTCAGAATTTGGAGCCATCCCGTCGCGGATTCCTTCCCTTATTTTTCTGCCTTCGTGGATAACTGCCTCCAAGTTTTTGACGTGCTAAAAAAAACTTAAGAAAGTCGATCTCAGCTTCCATTTCAAGATACCTTTGGTGATAGTTTATCTTTGTCTAACTCAAAAGATACCTATCAAGTGAGTAATTTTGCTTAAAGGGTAAAACGAGTGTTTTTCTTTTAGATGAAAATTTTTTTCGATTTTTTTAAACATCATTCAGAACTTGGTGGTCTTAGTCATATAAGTGATTTCAAACTCTGATATCATTCCACAAGATTCCAGTTTACTTCCATACTCATCGTATTAGACCATACCAGGAACCAGCTCCACGTCCATAGATAAGAGCGGATAAGAGCAAAAAATCAAAAGCGAGGAAAAAAACTAACAGCTAAAAAATTAAGCGCGCTATTCCAAAATTACCCCATTAGGACACACATACAAAGTTAGACACATCTGAAGAACAACGACAAAAATGAATTACAGAGATTATCAACAGGTTATGAAGCTTTCTGTGAACAAGAGGAAAAGCCCTTCGAGCAATAGCTCGGGATCAAACTCATGTCCATCGACGAGAAATGCCTCACCAATAACCTCACCATTGTCATCGCCAAGATTGGCCCCACATTGTTCCTCACACGATCTCAAAAACAGCAATTACAAGATTCAAAAGAAAACAAAGATCACACGATCAAAGACAGGTTGCTTGTGTTGCAGAAAGAGAAGAAAGAAGTGTGACGAAGTACATCCAAAATGTGGTGGTTGTTCCAGAAATTTCTTGGACTGTTGCTGGCCTGAGACCATTGTATCTCAAAACTACAGAAATGAAGCAATCTCCAATAAGAAAGGCGAAAACTCGGATGATGAAGTGCCAGCAAGCTTCAGTTTGAACAACAACATCATGGTGATAGAAGACGGCCACTTGATCACAAAAACCGGTGAAGATGATCAAAATTTCATCGTCACAAGAATAAAATCAAGCTCCGTGGAACATATAATGAAGGAGCACAGAGTATCTCAATTCCCAAGAGCAATTGCAATTAAATCGTTATTGAATTAGATAAGATGGATTTTTTCTTTTCATGATACCAAAGAGAAGCCTATTGCATTCAATCACTTCCACTTCTCTTCAATCCTCTTATCACTATCATTTTATTTGTATATAATCCTTTCGCATGTTTTATCAATTATTGGAGTTTATGCTTTGTACTTTGTTTTGTATATATCATAAGAGTAATGTTAGTTCTTTTAGAATTTATGTAGGTATAACTAGATAATCTGCTTACAACTTTCTCTTCAAGTTGAAGTGGACAGCCTTTGCCTGTTGGTACATCAGCAATCCGCTTTCTCCCAACTCTCTGCCGAAACCACTCATCTTCACACCACCAAATGGAGCTCTGAAATCAGATGCATTGGTAGCATTGACCCAGACTTGTCCACTTTGCACCTTGTTGGCAAATGTGT
The DNA here is from genome assembly GCA_024271865.1 of Nakazawaea ambrosiae. Taxonomy (NCBI): domain Eukaryota; kingdom Fungi; phylum Ascomycota; class Pichiomycetes; order Alaninales; family Pachysolenaceae; genus Nakazawaea; species Nakazawaea ambrosiae. The sequence goes on along the minus strand of JANBXG010000004.1, from coordinate 264,986 downwards.
GGGCTCTACTGATGGATTCCGTGAAAATGGCAGCTCCCAATCCGTAAACAGAGTCGTTGGCAAGTCTCAAGGCTTCTTCATCAGAGCTGAACTTGGAAACTGTCACAACAGGACCAAAGATCTCCTCCTTGATTATAGTGGAGCCCTGCTTGACGTCTACAAAGATGGTTGGTTCGACATAGGCACCTGCCTCTGGAAAAGCTGACGGCAGTTTACCTCCCAAGACCACTTTACCACCTTCCTTTTGTCCAATGTTGATATAGTTCAAGATCCGCTTTTGTTGCACCTTGGATATCTGTGGTCCAATGTTGGTGGACTTGTCAAATGGGTTCCCAGGCTTGTAGACTTGCTTGACATGTTCTTTCAATTGCTCAACAAACTCATCAAAGATCTTTTCATGGACATAAACTCTGGACGTGGCAATACATACTTGACCCATGTTGTACATGATACCAAAAGCGGTCCACTTCACCAGCTGCTCGATGTTGGCATCGTCCATGATGATCAATGGAGACTTACCACCACATTCCATAGTGACGGCCTTCAAATTGGAGGCAGCCAATCTCTGGATCTCCTGGCCCACCAAAGTGGAACCTGTGAAAGAAACTTTGTCGATGTCCATATGGGAGGCGATCAGAGCACCAGCAGTAGCACCAAACCCGGTGACTACATTGAAGACTCCAGGAGGGAACCCTGCTTCCACGACCAATTCACAGAATTTCAACAACGATAACGGAGTATTTTCGGCACTCTTCATGACAATCACATTACCTGCAGCCAAGGCAGGGGCGATTTTCCAAGCAGCCATACATATTGGATAATTCCAAGGTATAATTTGACCACAGACTCCATATGGAATATAGTTGTAGTATACGAATTTGGAGTCGTCGGTAGGGACGGTCTTACCGTGACTCTTGTCGGTGAAGCCTGCGTAGTATCTGAAAGTGCTGACGGAGTAATCAATGTCGTAAATGGTGTTGGTGTATCTTGGCTTTCCGGAGTCGTATGTCTCGATATCGGCAAGTAATTCTCTATTTTGTTCCATCAAATCAGCCAACTTGTTCAACAATTTGCCCTTCTCGGTGCCGTCCATAGGCTCCCACTTGTTTTCAAAAGCATATCTTGCAGCTTTCACAGCAGCATCGACATCTTTGGCATTACCGGCATAGACAGAACAGATCTTCTCCCCATTGGAAGGATCAGTGGTGGTCAAGATCTCTTCATCTATAGATTTCACAAACTCATTGTTGATGAATAATCCCGTTGGTTGTTGGTAAGTACCCCCGTTTGGAAGTTTGATTGTCACTTCAAGATCTAAAGTCATTGTGTGGTGCTAATTTGTTTGAAATATATCCAAAATTGGTGAATGTCCTATATTAAAACTCAGTTATATCTAAATCAAATATATCAAGAAACAAGAAGAGTATTAATATTTTTTTTGCTTTAACTAAAATAAATCATCCATGCTTAATTCCGCTTATCGTAATTTTCTTTGGCATTTACTTCCTTGTCGCTTTATCTACAGCCATTATAATGGAGGAAGCGAAAAACTCTTTGGTAAATTCCGCGATACAAAAAAAAAAGTGAAAAGTGAAAAGTGAAAAGTGAAAAGTGAAAAGTGAAAAACTGAATATAGTGAAAAATTTAGCGCAAGATTACCCCAGGTTATGTCATATTTGAAGTGTCAATGTCTGGTGAAATTGTTTGATAATGTATGAATGTTGTTGAACTAATGCCAAGTCATTGTTAAAATGTAATGTTATTAATAAGTCAAATGTTATTAAAATATATAATGTTATTTATAAATGTATTTCTAAATGTTAGTCAATACTATATAATGTTACTGAAAAATCACAATCAACGGTCACTAGCAAAAATCACTATCAAATCATACAACTCGATATTTAAAAAGAAACTATCTCTGCAGCTTCTCTATCAAAGATCAAATCAAACGATTTGTAACCGTTGATAGGATCTAAAACTGCCTCCCTCTCTTCTCTTTCCCAACTTTTTTGTAAAACTCCCAAGACCTTTAAACCAAAACTACTATACAACAAATCCGATAAATCTATCAACATCCTTTCAATGCTTTTCCGATCTTGTCTCTTTATACAAGCAGCACCTGCTATGAATATTCCAAAAACGCAAAGACACATCGAGTGATCATTTTTGGGAACCTTTTGAGCTTCACCTAAAATGATGTCGACACTCTCTTGTATCAAAGGTAATGACGACGACAATGCTGGGTTCACCAATTTTTGTAATAAAATCTTACTGGCATGGAATAGCATCTGCGTAACGTAGAGACTTGTCTTCAAAGGCACCCCATTATTACCAGTGTCTATTTTCTCAATCTCTTGTGCCATCAGGTAATTTGCTCTCTCAGCATTATCAATGTCCACTTTGATAGAAGTGATTGTCTTCCAAAATGTATTCTCATTGATGTACCTCGGATCATTTTCTCCATCTGCTGCACAATAATGAAATCTCAATAGCCACACCAATTTCGCAAGAATCTCAAACTCTTTTATAGATGAGCCCAATATAGGATTGTTCATCCATGGAACCCTGACGTCGGTATAAATGGGGGAATTTAACCAAATCCTCATCTCATTGAAAACTGCAAAAGGTGATGGTAATAAAATCAAATTTTCATATGAACAAGTGAAAAGCGTTATTGAGTAGTTGAAAAGAAAACTCTCAACCAATGTTCTTTCCGTCGATGTCACGGTGAATCCAGATGACATCCCAATATCAAATAACTCTGGACTCTCTGTGGCAGAAAGATCTATATTGGAAAACAGTTGCAACTTGGACTTTTCACGTTGGTGTATTATTCGGTACAGGGCAATCAAGTGCTTTGCCGACCGTGATCCGTTGAAACCAGAAGCTCTATCTCTTAGGCAAAGCATCATAATTGCAGCGAAAAGCCAGTCCTCGGTACCTTGAATGGACTTCTGCGAAATGACTTCACCAATCATCTTCACCGAATTGTTATACTTCTCCATCGAGATTTTTTGGTATTTCGGATATTTATAAGCCAATTGAGCTGCTCCACAACTGTAGAACACCTCTCTCAAGATATCTGACTGCAATGCCAAAGGTAGCCAGATCTCCTTCGGTGTTAGTCTTGGGTCTGCATAAGATGGTGAGATTGCAGGTATAAATTGATGTATGAAATGGAAGTATAACTCGGAATTCACATCGCTGATCTCCATATTGGGAGCCCATTGTGAAAATCTTGCAAATGTCAGAGATGAACCTGGAAAGTTCAAGAAAGAGGAAATGTCCAATGAAAGATTCTCATCGTCATTTTCCCAATTGATCAGCTCATTGAGGTCATCATTGATCTGCAGTTGTGCTTGTCCTTGGAAAAACTCATTCTGCTCGTCATCGTCTTCTGTCTTTATATTTGGTGATATCTGTGTGGTCAATGATAAAAATCCCTCATCGACAAAATTATTCAACTCTCTTTCCAACTCAGGTGAAGCATTGTCGTCATTTTGATGTAATATCACGAGGTTTTCCGACTCAAGCTCGAAATTCTTAGGCAATATCTGATTTGGATATGCAGGATAGACACATTTCAAAAAGTTTCTCCTGCAACCACTACATCTTGGTCTCAGCTCATCACATTTCTTCTTTCTCTTACGACAACAAAAGCACCCAGATTTCACTCTATAAGTCTTCAGCACTTTGTTCGATGTGTTTCCGGATCCTGGAGAAATCAGGGGTAGTATTGGATTGAATTCTTCCTTCTTCAAAAGATCACTTGTCAGGTTATCAAGTGACTTGGTGGTGTCTTCTAGCTTCATCTGAAGTGAAAAATTCAGAAATAGACAAAAAAAAAAAAAAAAAAAAAAATAAAGATCGGCTATCTTTTCTGTAAGAGATAAAACGATGTTATTGAAATGCGGTAATCAGTTGCTTTGAATGTAAATTTGAACAACCATCGTTGTTTATGCAAGGTCTATAATGGTCCTTCTATCTTCTTTTTTCTTGCGAAGGAAAAAGATGTCTCCATTAAGCTACCTTCTGTGAAGATGATTATCATATAATCAAATAAAAAATTACGATTTAATATTTATGTAAAGTTTTAATCTTTTTTTAAGGGCTCTCTGAGACTGCACTCTAATTCCAGATGACCAATTGAAAAACTTTCCGCGGTGTGAGAAAAGCAGGAAGGATGCAAGTGCTTAGTAGAGGTGGTAGATGGTGTCGCGGATTAGACACTAAAGATGCAGTAGCAAGCAACTCGGCATTAGTTGAGGCCCCTCTTGACCCTCGCTTAAAAAAAATGTCATCTCAAGTCAACTAATAGTATAAATATATTATATATAATTTTTTACTCGATTTTGGGTCAACGAGTTTCCCCACAAAAAGAAATGATATTGTAGTGAACTCGATGAGACCTACAAGATGATGAAGTGATTGAAAAGATCAAAAGCTGGCAATTAAATTAAGCTCCAGCGATGTTCGCTGATCAATTGCTATACCACTATGATGAAGAAATATGCTAAAGTGAGTCTTCAATTCTTATTCTCTTGCCGTGAAAAACTGTTGACTATTGAAAAGGGGAAAAACCCAATCTCATCTCATCTATCTTTTTCTATTACCACCCATAGTTAAGCAGAAGAGTTGAAAAATTCACAAAAAAAAAAAAATTTGAAGTGAAAGAAAAAATTTTATACTCAAAAGACATAAATCAGATTGAAGCAGTGAGAGGGTATAATTGTAACGATGTCTTCAGCTCACAACGAATACGATCAGTCTGACGATGACGAAGAAGAAGACGTCGATCATCTCATTCAAGAACACTCGAAAACTCCTGCCCTTTTAGGGTTCATCGATGGTCCTATCACAGAAGATGATCAACCGACAATTGAAGACTCCTTTGTTGGCGGCAAACCTGTATGGTTCGACAACAGATCTCCACCACCAGCGGAGATGTTGCTATGTAAAGTTTGTAATAGCCCAATGGCATTGTTGTCGCAATCGTTTGCTCCCTTGGATGACACTGTCTATGACAGAGTTCTCTATATATTTGCATGTAAGAACATCTCTTGCAGAAGAAAGAAGGGTTCCATCCGTGCAATCAGAGCCATCCATAAAGACCCTGCTAAGATGAAACAAGTGCAACTGGAAAGAGACCAGCTGATGCTGAAGGACTTGGACTCCAAATTGAAATTGGACCAACAAAGAAATTTAGAACTCGAATTGACCAAAGACTTGTTTCTATCAACTAAAGATACCAACAACGAGAAGGACAGCAAGGCTTCAAACCCATTTGCTGCGAAAAATTCCAGTACGAACCCGTTTGCTGCATCTGCGAACCCATTCCTGAAACCAGAGCCAAGCTCAGATGCCAAGCCAAAGGAACCTGAAACTAAAAAAACCACTTTTGCTTCAGTGGCTCTGAAGTCATCTGAGAAAGAGCAACAGAAACCTCTGGACCCAGTCAAAGACACAGTGAAACTTAAGCAATTTCCGGGCTATTTTGTCTATGTAGATGAGGAATCTTTCAAAAAGAAGAAGAAGGACGACTTCAAAATGACATCCAAGATCGAAGAATTGGACCAGTCGGTTTTGGATACCGAGTTCGAAGAGAGCGAGTCCTCAACAAAGGCAAAAGTATCAGCTAATCCAGACTTGCAACAGGTTGCCTCCGCTTTAGATGATCCTGTTTTCGGGAATTTCTCAAACATCATCTCTTACAACTCCCAGCAGGTGTTCAGATATGATTTAGATGGATCTCCAATATTGTACTCGTCGAAAGACGAAATCTACAAGATCTTTGTCAACAAAGATCATGAGATGAAAGTGCCGAACCCAGGTTTCAACCCATCTTCCCGTAGAAGATTTGAACTCCAGTTGATGCCAAAGTTGATCTTGGATCTCGAGAGTGATAATGCAGACATTATGAACGGAATGGAATGGGGCACAATCATTGTTTGCACAGATGTAGAAGACTTTGTTCCACAATTGGATGCGAATAATGTCGGATACGTCGAAGAGTGGTGTGGAGTACAATGGGAAGAAGAGATCAAAAGATGAGCATACTTTTTGTTCTCGATTGTCATGATAATAATAATATATACAAGTCATTATGAATATTCTATAAATATCTTTTAATTTTCTCCTCGTCGTAAACTTCAATAACGTCACCTTCTTTGAAGTCGGACCAGTTTTTGAAGGAAATACCACACTCTGCACCTTTCTTCACTTCATTGACTTCGTCTTTCTCCTTCTTCAAAGAATCTAATTCACCTCTCCATACTTCTTCACCTTTTCTCATGATTCTCACTTTGGAATTCCTTTGCAAAGTGCCGTCTTCAACTCTACAACCGGCCACTTTCACTTTTTGTCTCTTGACAGATATTTCGAACACTTGCTTAATGTCAACGGTGGCACGCACCTTGATCTCGAAAATCGGTGGTAACTTCAGTGTCAATTCTTCCAACACTTCCTCTATCAAATGATATATAACGGTGTGTTCTCTTAATTGGACACCTTGTCTAGCAGCATTGTTTCCTACATCTTTTGGAATTTTCACATTGAAACACAAGATGGTGGCACCTGCCGCCGCAGCTCTGTCAATATCACTTTCAGTTGGAGGTCCAACTTCCTGGTACAAGACTGTGGACTTGACTTCGTCGTTCCCCAAGCCGGCAATACTTTCAAGAATGGCCTCTGCGGAGCCACTGACATCGGCCTTGATGATGTAAGGAACAGTGAGACATTCCTGGACTTCTTCCTCGTGTAACTCGGCATACTCATCACTGCCACTGACGTCTTCAAGTGTCAACCCCAATTTGCTCAACTCTTCCAATTTCAGTTGTCTTCTGGCAATTTTCAACTCTTTCATTCTCATTTCGTTCAAGCTCTCGACATTTTTCGATTGCTCAAATTGCTCAGCTCTTTGCAATCTGTTGGCGACAACTTTCTTTGCCAATGCCTCGTCTTTGGCCTGGATAGCATGGTCACCGGCTTCAGGCAATTCTCTCCAACCAGTGATCTCCACCGGTGTCGAAGGCCCTGCCAATTTCACATTCTTGCCAAACTCGTCTTTCATACCCTTGATCTTACACCAAACAGTTCCAGCGACAATAATGGAACCAGGTTTCAAAGTACCTCTCGTGACCAAGAATGTAGCAACGTTTCCCAAACCTTTCTTAACTTGTGACTCGATGACCCAACCTTCGGCAGGAACATTTTTATCTTCAACTCTCAAGTCTTGTATCTCCAGCAAGGTAACAATTGCTTCTTCCAAGTCTTCCATTCCTAAGCCTGTCTTACCACTAACCTTCACCGTTTGGATCTCCCCTCCATAATCTTCCACATCAACTCCATTTGCAGCCAAATCAGAGATGACTTTTTCAGGGTTTGCCTGTGGCTTATCACATTTATTGATAGCAACAATCATTTGAACTCCGGCATTTTTGACGTGTTTCAAAGCTTCTTTGGTTTGAGGCATAACGGAATCGTCTGCAGCTACAACGAGCACAACGATATCAGTCACATTAGCACCACGTTCTCTCATTTTCAAGAAAGCTGCATGGCCCGGGGTATCCAAAAAGGTGATCGTCTTTTTGGACTTTGGAGTCTTGACACTGAACGCACCAATATGTTGGGTGATACCTCCAAACTCCTTGTCTACGATGGAAGATTTTCTCAAGAAATCCAAGATGGTGGTCTTACCATGGTCCACATGTCCCATAATTGTTACTATAGGAGCTCTTGGTTTCAAATCCTTGAGGTTTCCAGAAGCTGGAGCAGGAAACAAGTCAAATCCCGTGTCTTCATTGATGGAGACTTCGTAGTTATATTCATCTGCAATCAAGGATGCAGTTTCATTATCCAAGATAAAATTATAAGTCATGTTCTCAAATCCTAGCTCTTCTAATTTTTCTAACAAGTCATCAGTTCTTACTTTCAAGATACTTGCCAAGTTCGATACTGAAAGAAATCCAGGAATGTTGATCTTGATCTTTGATTTCTCTGCTTGTTTCGACTTTCCTCCGTGTTGCTTTGATTTTGTCGACACATTTTTGTGATTCCCATGTCTCTTGGCAAACTCTTCAGCGATTTGCTTGATTTTTTTATCTTCTTGCTTCTGTATATTGGAGAGCTTTGGGGATTTTGAAGCCTTGAAAGGCTGTGACTGTTGTGCTGGTTTTGGAGCTGACTTTCCAGATGAGCCTGGAGCTGATTTTTGAGCCAGTTTTTGAGCCAGTTTTTGGGCTGATATGTGAGCTGAGTTTTGAGCCAGTTGTTGAGCTAAGTTTTGTGCTGATCCTGAACTAGACTTGGAAGTCCCTGGATTATTGCTATTTACCTTTTCCAGTTGCAGCCCAACTTGGTCACTTGGAACAGCAGCAGGAGCCGGCTGAGGTTTGTTCTTTTGAAATCTCGATACACCTCGAGGTTTCGCCAGGTAAAGCAAACCACATGCATGGATTGTGCTGAATCCGCGCCAGCAAATATTAGGATATGATCTTTGGATCGCAAAGTTCAACATCTCCTGATAGTTTGAAATAGATTATCTCTCGGTGATCAAACTCCTTTTCAAGGTTGAAAATATTTGAAAATTTAAATATTTTTTCTTCGCAGGAAAAAAATGAAAAATTGAAAAAAAGCATAGGCTTCAATATTTTTCACGTTGTAACCGACGACCGATGAGATGTTCATTGGAGAGACAATTGGATGGAAGAAGCAAGTAGATTCTTCGATGTGGACATGAACTAAGATTAATTGTTTACCAATTGTTCACAGTAAGTAAGATGTTGAAAGCTTATAGTTCAATCATATTGGAATCCATGAAGAAAACCTCACTACAGTTCAAAGTCTCTGGGGTAAATTATGCGGTAAATTTTTATTCTAAATTATGAAATCTGAACTATTTCATTGTAAAAAAGATGCAAATAATAATAATTATAATATAAGAACAAACAAGTAAGCAGAATGGATAACCAAATGGAAACTGTGTGATTAGATTTTCTTTCTTGTATGTATCTTCATGAGGATGTCGTATAGCTTCATTTTGTATTATTCTCATCCTTCAAGCTGTAGTTCCCTTCAAGATTAAAACATCGAAGAGTAATCAAGCAATTGGACATTGGTAACAATGATACTAGTATCAAGGTGATTAATACACTGGTACACGTGATCTTTTTCTCATAAAATCATCAGGAATGCAAAATATTTGTGTCATGAATTTTCCTGATCAAATCATCGATTTGTTCAAAATTCGAATCCTTCAATGCAAACGATCTATGTTTAGTTGAACCAATATGTTGATCGAAATCGTCATATTTAACTCTACAACTCTCGCAATAACCGGCGGTCTTTACTTCTTCTCTTCTTCTTTCTCTCAGCTTTACGACAACGGTTTTCTCCTGCTGCTGTTGTGCTTGTTGTTGTTGTAATTGGGTTTGTTCTTTCTCCTTGTTAGTCTGTGATTTCTGTTCCTCCCTTTTCCTCTTCAAATCAATCACATCTTTCAACGATGCAGATTTATTCAGTCTTGTCACTTTCTTATTCAAATTCTTGAAACTCTTGGTCATCACTTCTGCCCTAGAAGGTGCCAACCCGTTATTACCAAAATCTTGCTGGGATTGGCCCAGTGAAATGGCAGTGGATTGGTTGTTCATTCCGGAAGCTTGGATCTCAAAATATTTTGTGTTTTGATTCGAATTGGAATAACCACTTGTTTGCATATTATTGGAATTGAACAGTGAACTTTCCCTCATTAACATTGGTGGATCTGGTGCTACCATTAAAGATTTCTGTACGTTATTTTTGGATTGAACTATTGGTTCCTGGTTTGGTTGTGGTTGTTCATCATCATTTGAGAGAACCTCTGAAGATGGAGAATCCAGTATTGACGAAGAAGATGAAGATTTATAGAAACTATCATCAACATCGGAATCCGAATCGTTCATCTCATGGTATGATCTTTTATGTTTGATTGTAGAAGCCTTAATCAATTTGTGTCTGAATTCTTTGTTCTCTTCGAAAAATCTCAATCTTTGTAACTTTTTCTTTGTAGAGTTCTCATTGACTGGATCATCTTGAAATGGACATCTACCGTTGGTGGATGCATATAATTGAGGGAATCCTGCGGTGTCTTCGTCTTGACCTGGCTTTGTTGACCATTCGCGAACAGCGACTGGTCTGTAAACTTGCCTCAGATCAAAGCAGTAGAAATATAATCCTTTCAAATAGTGGAAATCATCTCTTCTTGCATTTGGATCTCTGTCGATTGGCCCATGCAATCTTTCTTGGGTCAATAAGACCGATAAATCTTGATTGTGATGATTTGGTTTTTTTAATTGCGGAGATGGTTCACCCAAGTTCTTCAAGAATCTGAACACTTTTTCGTAAGTCCAAACTTTTAAACCGTTCAGTTTGGCACTATGGAATACATGACCAGCTTTGTATTCCAGTTTCCTGTCGAAAAGTTTTCGACTTATAATGATGGTGACGTCGCTATCAAAGAATGGTGATATTCTGGCGCCCAATTGTTTCAAAGCGTGCTTCAGTTTCTCTGTTTCTAATCTATAACTTGAGTTGTTACCGTCATCACCGTAGAAATAGATGACACTCTCACGCATGGTCCTCCGCCAAATGGCTTGCCATTCTTTGAACTCTTCACCCTCCAAGACAGGGCGCTTTCTCTGTGCCGCAGACACGATGGCCTGTTGTTGTTGATGCTGAACATTATTGTTATTATTATTATTATGATGATGGTTATGGTGATGTGAGTTGAATGCGGTCTCCTTGTTGTTATTGTTGTGGTTGTTGGAGATGATTCTCTGTCTCTTCAGGTTCACAGCAGAATCGTTGGTCTGGTCCCTCAATGGGATCCTTTCTGTATGATTATCCATGCTTGACTATAACAACACAACTGCACACTAGACAAGAGACCTCTTGGTGATGATAGTTGTACTCCCTTGGCTCAGCTAAACAAATAGTATTACAAAACGAGACTCTCCCTTTTTTTTCAGTTTTTTTTTTTTTTTACTTAACGCGCTTAAAGGTGCTGAAAGCCTTCTTAGTAAGAAAGAGAAAAATCCCAGTGAAAAGAAAAAAAGTAAATAAACGAAAACAGAGAAAACACGAAATGTGCGTTGAAAAGGGAAAGTGAGGAAAAACGGGAGGAAAGAGAAAAAGAAGAGGAGGAGCAAGAGAAAAAGTGCAGCTTTACTTGACAGAATCTTAAATTTCTTCTATTAAGTATGTCCTGTGACAGTAAACTTGAAAGTGAAAAAGACTTGCTAAAATAGTAGGCAAGAATTGTTAGTGAAAGTGGTTTTTTGTACTCTTCTCAGTAAATTGATAGGGGGAAAATCTCAAGCGAGATAAAAAGTAACAAGAGAAAATTAAATAAATTAACCTCAAACAGGACAGACATCCCCTAGCCCATATCAAATGTTACATTCCCAAAATATAGCCGCAGTGTTGAGACAAGCGTTACGTCCTTGTCAGCTACAGGATCTGGAAACAGTGTCGCCATTATCTGTATCACTATTATCGTCAAACGGACAACCATTATGCTCGGTGTTCTCACCCTCTTCTGAACAACCTCAAAAGGCAGTAACGGCACATGAAGAAGGAGATCAAAATGGACAAGCGGCTTCAGAGGAATTCAGCTTCGATCTCAGTCTCAAGGACACTTTAAGAATGTACTCGTTGATACTGTCAAACGAGTTCAGTCTGCAATCCTCCTGGGAAATATTGGAGTTGAATAATGGTAACTATATAAGTTTGCAAAAATTGGACTTGCCAAATGAGCCTAATAATAACAACGGTGCAGAAGAATCTGGATTCTTTGTACTCATGATGATCAACGAGGGAAAATACCCAAAGAAATTAGCAAAGATAACCTTGGAAAAATTGGGACAAGTGCTACAAGATGGTTTGAAAGGTTATCAAATAGAGTAATGTGATGAATAACTTGCTGGTTCTAGTTACTGGCTAGCTACTAATAACATCTACTAGAATCAAGTTTATATAATTTAAATAACAATTAATTAATTCGTATATTGATAAGACTCTGGGTTGAAAATCAGGTAAAATAAAAAAATAAGTTATAAAAAGAAATAATAGGTGTATAAAAAATGACAAGGTTACTGAGTCACTAATGGTGAATTCCCTTCCTTATCACAAGGGAAGCAGAGACATAATAATGACCACGACAGAAAAAAGGCGGATGTTGGACGAAAAGACACCGAGCTGGGTGAAGAAGAGGTGATAAAAAAGAAAAATAGCGACATGACTTCATGACTTGATGCAAAGGATATCAATAATTATGGATTGTAATTTCAAGTTCAAAGATAGAGAGAGCAGAGACTTATTTGACGGCTTCTGACATTTCTTCTTCATCTTCTTCTTCATCGACGTCATCGTCTGCCTCTTCAACATCATCCATTATACTTTCATCATCATCAAAGCTCTCTTCTTCTTCGGAATCATACCAAAACTCATCATCAACAACCTCTTCTTCCTCCTCGTGTGCACGACTCGATCCGTACAGAGTGTTGCTACCTGTAGGCATGACGAAATCTTTTGGAATATCTTGTTTTGATCTTTCAACTTCTTGTAATACTCTGGCCTTGTACTTTTGTTGATTTTTCCTCCAATCAACGGCAGCGTCCACGTTGGCAGGAGATGAAATGTTTGGGTCTTCTAATAATGACACGATCGATATCAAGACACTCTCCACAGTTTGCAGAGGTGACCAGGTCTCGGAGTCTGGCTCGTCAGAGGTAGGATCTCCTCCTTGATGCAAGATGGAGATACATAATCTTCCATCTCTGTAAACGTTTGGATGATATATTGGAGGAGTGAATCTAAAAGTGGGAGGGCTGAATGGGAAATCTGAGGGGAACTTCATTTGCAGTTTGAAAAAACCACCGTGGTAAACGGAGTCTTCGTTCAAGACCATGACACCGATATTCCAAAGAAAGATATTATCATCTGCCAACTCTATGTGAAAAGATGGTACCCGCTTTCTTGGGTCGGTTAATTCACGGAATTGTCGTAATAAAAGGGAACCGGCGGCAGAAGATGAAGGTGGTGCCATGTTGGAGATCTTTGTCTATTTATGTCTAACCGGTTTGTGGGTATTTGGAAAATATAACTCAATAGAACAATATCGCGAAAGTGGGATACTTGTGGATATGCTTATATCGATGAACTTGTATAATAAATGATACTTGTATATAAGCGCTAGCAAAAAAAAACAGCTGAACTAGAATCACTTATGGATATTTGGAGGTGTTATATAAGAAAGGCCACTATGCTCTTGTTGTTGTGGTGCCTCTTGTATATGAAGATAAAGTGTTGGGTCTCGTTGGTCGAAATACGTTTATACAGATATGTATAAGAATATAATTATATTTGGGCTCAGACTATTATTAATGATGTTTTTTGTTATCTTCCATTCAGAGGGAAAATCGTAAAAGAAAAAAAATCCACAGAAAAGAAAAAAAAAAGAAACAAGAAAAAATGCCTAATGAGAAAAGAAGGAAAAGAGTTGGAGTCATAGAGCCGATATTTACCCTACTCTTTTAGAGGTGGATCCCTCTTTTTTCCTGTGGGAGAAATAATTTGGGCCGGTGTGGAGAATTTGGATGGCACCACTGGAGGGGTGCAGTGGGGGTGTGATCAGCATCAAGTGTTGGGTCTTGTAGTGGGTCCTGGACACCGTCGGATCACCTTTATAGTGAAGGCCTTTTTTCACCGCTTTTCTCCTCTACATGCTCTCTTCTTCGTTTGACCTACTCTTCATTTCTTTCTTCGGCCTCCTCTTTATTTCTTTCTTCGGGCTTCTACTTTTCATTTTTTTTTCTCACTAGGGCTCAAGGGTTCTCATGTTTGCTTTCGTTTTCTTATCTAAGATCACAAAAGTTACTTCTTGTAGCTCTTCCCAGATCAATCACACGTCCTCTGCACCATGTTCACCCCATTGGAAAGCACAATCGGTGCTGTCTTGATCCAGTTTGGCACAACGTCCTATCTTCTCAATGCGGGCAAAACAATGGGATTTTCCTCCATCTTATCGGGCCTGATCTTGAATCCAAATTCACACAATTGGGCTGTAGTCTTAGGCTTGGCCCTTGCAGTACTGTTCACCTCCAGTTTTATACCAGACTTCACTCCGACTTTCGCTGGACTCGTCCACTCCTCTTATTGGTACTACTGTCTCAGTGGGGCCCTTGTAGGCTTTGGTACCAAATGGGGCTCGGGCTGCACTTCTGGTCACATGATCTACGGTTTGAGCAGATTGAGAGTTCGAAGTTTACTGGCAGTTATGGTCTTCTTTACTACGGCTGTCATGGTGACAACGGTCTTTGATTTGGCCCCAAGCTGTGGTCCTGATACTTTCTGTGCTGAATATGATCCACTGTTCACAAAGTTCACAAACAACAAGTCGGCCTTATTGTGGTTACTAGTTTCAGGGTTCACTTCGAGTTATCTAGTATTACCAACTATCTCTAAAAAAACCGCCTCTTCTCAAAACGCTGGTGTTTTACAAATCATAAACGGACTAAATGGTGGCTTCCTCTTCGGAATGGGCTTGATCATCTCGGGAATGGCCTCGCCTTCCAAGACACTTGGCTTTTTGGCAATTCTCAATCCACAGAAATTCGACCCATCTTTGCTGTTGATCATATTCTTCACCATATTTCCTAATGTGTTCATTTGGGAAACCTACATTTTCAACAAGTTGAAGTCCTCCTTAATTGGAGCTCCTTTCGATGTCACCAACAACGATGAAATCCCACTGAAATTTTTGGTGGGAAGTGCCATCTTTGGAGTTGGTTGGGGAAGTCTTGGGGTCTGTCCAGGCCCGGGAATCTTGGGCTTATTATTCAACGGTTATAGTGGTTTACTGTGGGTTTGCGGTTTTACTGTATTCTACAAAATCGCATCTTACTTGTGATGAGAATAACAAATCAGTTTAGCTAAATATCATGTAGAAATTTTCAAATTAAAAACATCCAATACAACATCTTCTAAGCAGTCTCATATACCAAGGTTCTCACCTCATAGTTCTCGTTAGCTTCTTCTACTTCTTCCCAGTTACCTATGAAATCATCTTTACCTCTGATGATACCTGGCAATGTCTTGCCCCCACTATATCTCCTCCACACCTTTTTGGCTTCTACATCAGTTCCCAAGTCCCTCATGGTGAATTTGATGCCATTGGCAACCAAAATTGTGGACAAACGATTTGTTCTGTGGGCAATTTGAACTCCTCCCGCTAAGGAGGTGTACAAGTATACGGGTTCGTCCTCGTAAGTCAACTTATCGGCAGCCTTGGGAACGTAGACACTACCATCGGCACCGGTCTTGGCAGGAGCTTTAGGTTCTGGCACTGCGGTCTCTTCAGGCTCGGACTCAGATTCAGGCGAAGGTTCGATTTTGAGTTCTTTATCCTCGGAATTCGCTGGTGAAGGTTCGATCTTGTCTTCCGTCACGGTTTTTTCTTCGCTAGTCTCCAATTCTTTTGACTCGGCCTCCTCTTTAGTTTCTTCTTCTGGTTCTTCTTTAGTTTCTTCGACATTTGTCTCCTCCGTCACCTCCTTCTCTGCTGGTTTTCCATCTTTACTGGCATCTAAGTCTTCCTCGGTCTCTTCGATGATATCGGCATGCTCGAACCCCAAATTGTTCATTTCCTCTTGAACCAACTTCAAGGCATTATCCACAGCATCTTCCAAATCCGGCAGTTGATCATAGTGGTCTCCCATCAAGGCCCCTTCCTCTTTCAACTCCTTCTCGTCGGTTCCCCTATCTTCACCGATGGCATTTCTATCATTGGCCATTCTGGATCTGGATCTGGAAATTGAACGCAAGTAATTCAATGAACTTTCAGAGAGGTTGCTGTTTCTGTTGGAGGTACGAGCTCTGCGCTCTCCGATGTTGAGTGGTGGAGTGTTGTTGAAGTCGTTATTTGTCACGGTGTTCTGATACGAGTCTCCACGGGCCAAGTGGGGTCTCTCGGGACTTCTGACGAACTCGCCGTTGCTGTTGGTGGTGACAGAGCCACTGGCAGAGTCCGATGCAACTTCGATGTCGTTGTCTTCCACAGTGATTTCCGGTTCTTCGAAGCTTCTAGTTGGTTTTCTTGGTTGTCTTTCTTCGGAAACATCGGCCAACGGACTGTGTTCGTGGTTTGCTTCCTCTTTGTCTTGCTCTTTTTCGCCGTAATGACCTTCGTTGTATTCATTCACAATGTCTTTCGGCTGCTTCGGTTGCTCTTGTTCTTCTTCTGGGGTATCCAAGGTGTTGGCCAAAGGAGACGCCTTGGCAGGTTTGTTATCTGAACCATGGACGCCGAACTTGTGATTTGGTTTGGCGCTTGAAGATCTGGAATGAGATCCGTCTCTCGAAGATGCAGGGGCAATAAATTCTTGATCCTTGGCGACAAAGGAGTCACTTTCTTCTTGTTCATTGATTGATTTGATGTCAATGGAGGAAGGAGGTTTCAAACTGGTGTCTTGTTCCTTCTTCTCGCTGATATCCAAGGCCACATCCTTGATGTGGCCCTCTTTATCCAAGATATCATCCAATTCTTCCTCATCTTGCAATAAGACCCCCTCCTGGTGCAATTCTTCCAAGGAAGCGGCTGCATCTTCCGGAGACAGTTTGGTAACTTTGAAATTAGGTTTAGAAGAAGGCCCGGAAGTCGATTCAGACGTCACTCCAGCGGTTTTCACATCTCCTCTGATCGATTGGCCAATTAAAGAAGGGGTACCAGTTCTGTCGAACTCTTCGAGTTCGTTATCCATATCCATGATTGAAATTGAGTTTTAAAAGCGCGGTGTTCTTACACAGTCAAGTTTGATTCAATCTACTAGCAATTGATCGTTGTCTGCTTATTATGAAATCAATAAATGATTCGTGTTTTTTTTTTATCGCTGACGATTCTCAACGTTTTTATTGGTAAAAAGGTCGATTTCCTCTTAATATACTCCTCCTTTATCAAGGAAAAAGAAAAATAAAGAAAAAAATAACAACTCTACAGCACAAAAAGAGGGAATTTCCAATCTTTGATCCAATCAATCATTGCGCATGCACAATAAGGGAGAAGGGAAAAAATCAAGTGATCAGTGTTTGATAAAGGAAAAAGGAGCAAGAAATAGGGGAAGGAAAGCAAGAGAATGAAGCAAGGGTAAATTGAAATGGGCTAGGCCAGGAATTTTTGAGAAAGGGTTACGATTGGAGGTTCTGTTCAATTTAAGGAAGAATTCAAGTTAGATTGTGAGAGAAATGTGTGTTCTGGTATATTTGTTTTTGAAAACTAAGAATGTAATGTGGGACAATAATAAATTGTGTCTTATATTTTTAATATTATATATTCTATATTTAATACTTTTTATACTTCAGCACATTTCATATTAAATTTATCTCTTCAAATTTTTCATTTTTCATGTTTTACATTATATATTTTTTATATCTTATAATTTATCTTAACTCCCAATATCTCTTATTTTCCCTCTTGAAACTCTATTTTTCAACTTATCGCAAATTATATTTAATATCTCATGTTTGAATTTATTATTGTAGATCATTTATTTATATCTCTTGTAATCTACAACTCTTTATTCAAATCCAAAATTTTATATCTTGAATCTCGTCTCACAATTAGGCTCGACATTCTACATCTTATAGTTTATATTTTATACCTCCTTTTCATACCTCCTATTTGTATCTTATAATTTAGATCTATACATTACTTTGTATTCCGATTATTTTTTATCTTATATTTTTCATTTTCATTTTTCATTTTTATGTTTCATAGATCATGATCTATGATTCATGTACTCCGTATCTAAAAATGTTTTTCTTCATTCACTAGTTTCTAACTTGCTTCATTTTTTTTTACGTTTCACTTCATACTCAACTGTTGTTATACTCTTTTGAACCCCACAACTTACAACCAACTTCTCCCAAACTATAATATCTACCACGCCTCAAAATCATATCAAGAACTTTCATATATTCAGTTCAAATTCAAATTTTTTTATGTACGTATAAAAGGAACTAGCTTTTTCAAGAGTTTGATCTAAAAATTCAATCCAAAGATGCAAGGAAACTGTTTTTAACCTTCTCCAAACCTTCTTTATCTCCTCTAACATATATCACATTGTTGATCTCATCATCAACTCTTGGAACAACAATGAAACAACCGGTTCTTTCTCTCAACTCTTGAACACGTCTAGCCTGTGGTCCAACAATCTTACTAAACATCTTAGGCTTAGAAGAATAGAAATAACCTGTCAAATTATGTTTGGTGGATTGTTCAAGAAGCTTTCTGATTATGGCTTCAGCCTTGGCAACGTTTTCAGGTTCTCCTTTCAACCTCCATGGAATTTGTTCTTCCTCTGGCTTGTCAGCTTCGTCTTCAACAATGGTCCATTTGTGGTCCTCTTCACCGAAAACTTCGGCTGGTGGTTTAGGAATGGTGGAATCCGATAACTTGTTGGTGGTTCTATACAAGGATCCATGCTTGATTGAAACATCCAAACTGGACTTCAATCTTCTGAAGAAATAACCTCTCTCGGCAATGGCAGAGTGAACCGAGGCTGGAACCATGATTTCAACTAACCAATTGTCCTTGGTCAATTCTTCGATTCTCAGTTTGGCCTTCTCGACATTTTCTGCGCTACCTTTGACGGTTACTTTGGTGCTGGAAGACTTGATATTTGGGATGTCGATGAAAACATTGAACTCAGATTGTATAGTCTTTCTGGTTTGACCCATAGGACCGATGATCAAGCTCTGTTTTTTCTTTGGAACATCGATGGAATCAGTGATCTCGCTTTCCTTCTCCAGAACCAACTCGTGAATTTGCTTGATAACCAGTTGAACGACCTTCTTTGGGCCAATACAGACAACCTCATCTTTGCCAGAGTCTGCAGCTGGAATGTTCATGAGATTTTGATCAGCGTCTCCACCAGCTTTGGAGATAATGGCATTCTTGGTGGATCCTCCTGGACCAATAAGGAAACCATGATACTTAGGGTCCACCTTAACAGTTTCTCTGTAACTGTTGGCAACAATCTCGTTGATTTTCTTCTCCACCTCTTTGATTCCAGATTTGGTACCGGTGACTTCGATCTCAATGAATCCAAGTTCCTTTTCCTTTTCAAGATCCTTGTTGTTTCTCACCTCCACACCACAGTCACTGGCAATTCTGTTAATGTTTTCGTGGCCCTTACCAAAGACTCTGCTCAAGGCGGAACTTGGCACCTTCAAAGTCTCTTTAAATCCATGCTCCTGTTCGTATTTCAAAAGCTCTTTGATCTCTTCCTCGGCCTTGGCAACACCCTTTGAAGGTCCTCTCACACTGACTTGGTCTTTGTCGTTGAGCAAGTTGACGCTGACCTTGTATTTGTCTTCCAATCTCTTGATATATACTCCGTTCTTACCAACCAAAGCCCCACGGTATTTCTGTGCAATAGGCAAGACGGCGGTTCTCTCATCGGACAACCTTTTAGCCAAGCTGCTGATCTCGGTGGCCAGAGAGTCGACATTGGTCTTCAAGCCGGTCAATACGATCTTGGAATTCTCACCTTCGGATTCTTCCACTTTGATGTTGACATCATATTTGTCAGACAAGGACTTGACGTACGATCCCTTTTGCCCGATCAATCTCGACAACCATTTGGTTGGGTAGTTGATGGTGTCGTTGTACTTGACGGCGATTTCGTAGTTCTTGACTTCCTCGATAATCTGTTGGAACTCTTCGATGACCTTTGGAACTTCTTCTTTGAAACCACGGATCAAAAGTTCGTTTGGAGAGGTGCCTTCGGCGTTTTGGTGCAACTTGATGTCTACTCCGTCGGTGGTGTAGTGGGACAAGATGTTCCGGATGGTGGATCCACTGATCAAGTCCTGTTCAGAAAAAGCTACAGTGACCACTTGGGAGACGATGTTCTTGGACTTGGCCCTGACAGAGTCCAAAGCGGAGTTGACGGCGTCCAATCTGGCAACGATTTCTTCGATAGTTGGCAAGAAATCGCTCTCAACTGGCTCGGCAACCAAAAGCAACAAGTTACCCGAGCCTGCAAGAGTAGCTACTGGCACAATGGTGACCTGGTTTTGCTTGGCAGCCTCCTTGATCGAAGAGTCGATTTGACTGAACACGAACGAGTCGATGTCGGTGACTGCCTTGAGGGAGTGAGGTGGGGCCAAGTTTACTCTGTCGATGATCGACTTTCTGATGGCCTCCGCCAGAGATCTCTCTACGCCAGCACCACAGGAGATGTCGATTTGAACATTATTGACACTTGGGTCCACCAAGGTCAGATACGAGTAAGTAGAGACAGCGATGGAGTCTGTGGAGAGGCTCTTGAAGAACCCAGAAGACTTCAAATAAGCGGCGAGGTTCTTGGCGTGGTTCAAGTCACCACCGTGGGCTTTGGAAATGTCCAAAGACAACACTTTGCAACTGTCCGTCATTTCTTTGACCAAGGCCAAGGCGTTCTTGATGTCTTTACCCTTACCGGCGAAAGTGATATCGGAGGAGAGGTCAGACAGTTTTGGAAGGGTGACAACGACACCTGTTTTTTCAAAGACAACAGCAGGGTCAATGAAAGAATGGAAGCTCTTCTTGATAGACTTGGTTTCCACTTTGATGCTCTTGGCCAATTCTTCGAAAACGGACTTGACTTGGTCACGGGCCTCCAAGACTTCGGATCTTGAGCCGGAAATAAAGATCTTGGAGCTCTTCTCGTCCAGAGTTGGAAGACTTACATCGAGCGATTCAGGAAATTGTACAGTAGCCTCGATCAGAGCCTTGGCAAAAGGTCTGATCTGGTCAGGGATCTGGACTTTGACGGAAACATTTCTGGTGTTTTGGTCAACAATGGCCAATATCAAGGACTTGGCCTTTGCGGCACCTTCGGCGTCACCTTGGATCTTGACTGACACTGGGGAACCGAAAAAGTTGTCCTCGTCTTGGTCATCTTCGTCTTCAACGACTGGGGTGGCTTCCTTCGGTGAATCTCTCTCGATATCGATCTTGACACCGGTGGACTCGACAATTGGAGTCAAGTTCTTACCATTAGGACCAATAACGACTCTTCTCAATTTGGAAGGAATAGAGAACTCAATCGACACTGGTTTGGTCAATCTCTTGATGATCTCCTTTCTAGCCTTCTTGTTTCCCTCGTTGGTTCCAGAGATGAGGAAAGTTCTCTTGTTGGACTTTTGCGACAATGTGGTTTCGATGTTGACTTTGAAGCGGGCGTGCAAGTCGGTCAAGAGCTTGACCAATTCCGGTTTGGTGATGGCCACCAGTTGATCCAAGTCGATGGTGAATGATTCTTGCACGTTTACAGATCTGATCAGCAGTTTTGGGGGCTTTTGGTCAACGGTTTGAGCAAAACTGGCAGTTCCCCACACGGATTTGGCACCACTCTTGTTGGAATAAGCAGGGATAGAGCCTAACACTGGGAAGGCACTGTCATCGACGACTTTGGAAGCTGGAGTGGCAGAAGCGATGGAGTCTGAGCTTTCAGAGAAGTCGTTCAAGGAGGTGTCGCCGGTGTGATCAGAAGGGACTGGACTGGCAGAGGCTGGGGTGGCAGTGGAAGCTTGCGAGTTCAGACGCTGTTGTTGAGCAAGTAAATCAGCAGGAGTGGACATGGTGTTCGGGACTCGTCGTGGTTCAAATTTGTCTTGAGTATATTCTTAAAACTGTTCAAAGTATAAGGCAAAACGGCACACTAAATAATTCAATATCTAGTGGGGCAAAGTGATCTTGTGAATTAAAAGTTGTAACACTCACGAAACAATGCTATTAATGACAAGATATAAACAATTACTTCTTTCCAAGGTGTTCAAAGAAGAAAGTTCGGTGTTGGTTGAGATATAATGAATGAGAATCAAAAATTAACAGATGCCTTAGATTTATATCAAACAAGAAATAATGGAAAAAAATGAACAGCGCTAACTTTTTGGCGCTTTGGATTTTTCTTTGGAGTTTTTTTTTTTTTTTGCCTGCTAAATTCCACTTTTCGCCAGCATTCACAGTTATTGTCTTCTCGATCAGTTGTCGAAGACTTGTGTTTTTAGCCTTCTATGCGGATTCCAAGATCAGAGAGAAAACTTTAGAGGTTGCAGGAGGAAAATGGCTGAAAGCAGTTAGAACAAAGACAAAAACGATTTAATTGTGTTCTACAACACCTTGTTCTTCTTGGGCTCGTATATACCACTCTGGTTTTTTTGTTTTACAACTGCATTCCCGTTAGACTTTTTTTTCCATCCTGTTACTCCTTTGGTGGGAATTTTGATTCGAGGAAGTGGAAAAAAAAAAGCTGAGAGCCCCCAAGTAAGGCACACTCATCACCAGCACTCATAATAGTGTATATGTAGAGGGATCCACAGTTTTGGACACGTCAGGGTTTGTGGAGGTGCTTGTGATCCAGTCGCACAACATGTCCGTATAGGTTGTCTTCACATCGTGTCTAATTCTTGTCTACTTCTCTGGCATCTCTAACATCTTTTCCTCTCTCTCTGTATGAACTACTGAAATTATGAGACCTGTGTCTGTCAAACATGCATGTATACTAAAGGTGAAGAAAAAAACAGAAAAGTGAGACAATATACGTATATAACTATCCTACAAAGTGAACAATCCAGTTCTCTTCTTACCCAAGGGGTAAACAACGAGTGCCGCAGCGAACAATCCAACACTGATACCTATGGCAACTTCCACCATCGTGGCACCGAAAGACAAAGAATTGGAATCTGATGACGTGGTGGTAGTCTGATTGTTAACAATGGTATCTGCCGTCAGAACACCGGAAAGTAAGGTGCTCTGGGAAGCAATACCCGAAGGAACCTGTACAAAGATGGCTGGAAGCATTGCTGAGACAGCCATACCTCTACCAACTCTTGAGTATAAGTTACCCAAGATCCCAATCACAAACGCACCAATAGATGCAGTAAACTCCGTGGCTTCGGTGAAATGCTTACCTGAAAAATATGTCACCACATAACCCAGCCCAGAGATGAAAATCATCACTGGTAATTGCGATAGTCTTGCCTGGTTTATGAGCCCCAATACGATGGTAAACAGAGGCACAAAGAGAAATCTCCACCATGGAGACAATTGGATGCTGTCCGCACAAACGGTATTCGAAGTGGCATTTTTGTCTATCCAACCGTAAAGAGCAGCCCCTAAAGTGATACCAAACCCAAGGAAAAGCGAGTAGATGATTGCATAAAACATTCTGACCGATCCTGCGACCATGTTTCTTGATTGCAATTCCAAAGAACCACATAAGATGATGTACCCGGGCAAGATAAGAGCTAGGGAACTTTGCACAATACCACCGAAACAGAATGTTTTGCCCGAGTTTATCGTTCCAAGAGCTCTTCCCAAGAAGGACACCACAATCGATGATGTAACTTCGAAGACATTGGAATATAACGAGGATTTAGGCGAAACATAAAATTGCAAAAACCCAACGCAAAGCCCAATACCAAATGAGATTGGCATATCCCTCCAACCTCCACGGAATCCCCAAGATGTCACCATGGCACTTCCCAAGCCGTATAAGAAAACACAGAACCAAGGAGGATACAACGGTTTCCTGTTAAGAAGCTCGTCAAGCTTGATGCTGGCCTCGTCTACACCAACCAAGTCATGAACCACGGCTTTATAGATCTTATGAGCATCGTACAATTTGGAAAGATTTAATCCTTGACCGCACCTGACAAGTTTGACATCGGAAGTTCTGGTGGCAGAATCACCAAAGGACACAAGCATCACACCGGGGAAGTAAATAAAGTTACCGTCGATCTCAAGAACTCTTGCAGTCATCAGCATATACTCTTCTAATCTATGAGTGGGAGCCCCGTACAACATCAAGGCTCTACACATTCTCAAGATAAATCTCTGTTTCTGTAAGATGTCTGCTATATGGACCGTGATTTTCAGTTTGGTTGCCTCTCTCTTTGCTTTCAAAAGCTTTGTCTTCTTCTTTGGTCTCTTTGGCCTCGTGGATTGGAATGACGGCATATTCTCTACTTCCTCGTCAGTCTTCAGACGAGACCTCGGTGTCTTGGCATGGTTTGGATGTAACAAGCCAGATATAGACAGAGACTGTTTCTTGTGGTTGAATTTCTTCTTCCCTGAGATGGAATCGTCATCTGACTGGAAAAGATTTGACTGAGATGCCGATCTTGCATGAGATCCGAGTTTTTTCAACTTGTTTTTCAATTTTTTTGAGTCCAAGTTCTCAGAAGACTTCATGAATGGGGACGTCAGTCCCGACATAATCGATTCTGTATCAGAGGAATACAACGTTTGCGAGGACATCGAAAGTTGAGGGTTCTGGTACAATCTCATCAATGATGACAAGACACCTTGTTGCACTCTACGAGGAGCGGTAACGTAATCCTCGTCGCCTCCGTCTATAGCATTTATCTCCGTATCTGTGAAGTCTTCATGTAAATTATCTGGCTCCGCATAGAAATCAAAAGTGCTGCCTGATGCATTTCTGTTATGGTACATTTCATGTCCCTTGATGATTCCCTTCAGTTCGTTGTGGATGCGGTCGGGATCGAGATCTTCTAATGGAATATTGTCTCCCACGAGCTCTTCTTCATCGAATTTCCTGTGATTTTGAACTTTTGTAGCTCCAGGCACCAATCCTCCAATATCTCCTATCCTCATTATACGGTTCAACAAGGATTCCTCACCGGGGACATCTGGAATCTCGTTATCCTCATTCAATACATAGTTTAATTTCTTCTTCAACCGATCTTTGAAATTCTCTCCTTTTTCCTCGCTTCTCTCGCTTGTGTTAGTTTCCTTGGTATGGAGGGTATCACTTACTTTGTTGTTGTTATTACTGAGTGTACCACTACTTGAACTTCCGACGGCCTCGTTAGAATTTTTTTG
Organism: Nakazawaea ambrosiae; assembly: GCA_024271865.1. Classification (NCBI taxonomy): domain Eukaryota; kingdom Fungi; phylum Ascomycota; class Pichiomycetes; order Alaninales; family Pachysolenaceae; genus Nakazawaea; species Nakazawaea ambrosiae. Next base: position 240,061 of record JANBXG010000004.1, on the reverse strand, counting down.
ATGAACGTTCCCATCTTCTGGTCTGATTTCATCTTCCGTAGTGTCTCCTTCGCTTGAATTGTAAAATTTGACCCTAGGTGTTTGCTTAGGAACATGTTGTGTCGCATGGGCCAGTTCTGGGTGTTTCAGCAGATGTTGTATATGCGATGCTGGAGGTGCTAACGAAGGAGGAGGCTCTTGCACATTGGATGACTCGTGTGATCCTATCGTAGAAGTGTCTCTATCATCTCCGAAATCATCTACCAATACCTCGTCTTCTTCGTCGTCATTATCATACTCATCGTTTCTCGAGGCCACTTCTGAAACGTTCGCTCTGTCGTTGAAATAGTCAATTGATTCGGCATCATCGTTTCTTGGGAAACTCCTCTGGAAGATCTCTCTCGCATCCACGTCCATTTCCTCTTCGATTTCCCTTCTTCTTCTATCGTGGGAATTGTTCGGCGTGGAAGGGTCAGACACATTCTTGAAACTCGGTAACTGTGGTTGGTCTGCTAATATGTCATGCAGCTCATCGTCATCTTCTAATATGGGAGGGGAATGGAAACCTGAAGTCGATCCCGGGTTGAACAGGCTGAAATAGTCATCGTTGTTCGATTTCTTGAACCTTCTGTTCCTGCTTCGGCTTCTCGAGCTGTTTCTCAGAGATGCCAACGGCGACCTGCCGCTCCTGATCTCTTGTTGTGTGGTGCTTTCTCTACCACGACGGGCACCAAAAGAGGGCAACCTCATCGCGGTAGAAGAGTCCGAATTGGACGATGAAAACGACATCACTACTGATCCTTTTGCTCTTTAAAAAATATCACGATAATAATAGTCCAAGTGCTGGCTTCACCTTTTTATCTCAGCCCTCTTTACGATTTAAAAATAGTAAAAACAAATACAAACCGAAATGAAAGCCAAAAAAATCTTTTTTCAACTTTTTGTTTGCTCATTTCTTTTTTTTTAGATTTTCGTTTTTTATGTCCCCCTGATTAAAGCTGCAAAGCCATCTGAAGAGACACGATGGCAGTTTTAGTTGGAAATTATAAGCAAGTAGAAGTGAAAAATTCCGGAAGCTTAAAACAATGGTAGTATCTGGAGGGGGAGTTTGTTCCCTTGAGGAGGGTTGCTGCCCAAGAATCTGCGTCGGAGCAACAGTCTGGCAGGGGAATTACTGTCGGGAAGAACGCTTCGAAGAGTGAGTCTGGCTATATGTAATAACCGTGATCGTGCATGGTATAGTAATTTGTTGCCATAGTATAGGTGAGTGGGAAGCTGGGAGAATATGTATTGTAGATCAGAGAAATGCGTGCAACCGAGTATGTGGCTATACTATTTCTCGGTGTATATTCACAGGGCTTCCAGTTAGGGTTTCTGGTCGGTGTTTTCAACATTGTGATGGAATCATAGATATTGTTTGACCCAAGGGTTTGATTTGAAAGAGCACATTTGTCTTAAATGGACAAGTTTATAAGCCGAAACAAAGAAAAAAAAAAGCCCAACAGCTCATTACATCATCTCCGCATATTATTTTGTATTTGTGTGAGTTTATCTGAGCGGATTAACGAAAACTCGTAAATTGCTACTTTTCCCCTTTTCTATACTTTCGAATAGAAGTCACTTTACGCCAGGTCAATAGCATCAGAGCACAGCGCCAAGTGATCGGACCCAGATTAATAGACGCCAACCATTTCAGTTTGGATTATTTCGATCTATTGTTTCTTTCGTGTGGATATAGAAAATTCTTCTAGAGCGGCACCCGCTTGCCTCGTGAAATCTTCTTGAGTCAATTGATATAAAACTACATTTTCTAAAAATGTTGAAATCTAAAGCTAAACCGGACATGCCTTACACAGCACCAACGGATCTCAAAGACCCGCCCCCTGAAATCCCATTGAAGTCTTTTGAAGACCGATACGAAATCTTGGCGGACCTGGGAAGTGGCACTTTTGGAACTGTTGTACTCGCCCAGAAAATAACAGAATCACGTCTCTCAAGCAACCATTCTGAAGGGGATCCCAAAAAATTGGGATTCGATTCTGATAGTTTAGTAGCTATAAAAATTGTGAAGCAAAGGCTCCCAAAGATCAGGGATTATCGTAAGCTCAAAGAGTTAATATTCCTCTTTCAGATGCCTCCACACCCACAATTAGTCAAAATGTTCGAAGTCTTTGTAGACGATTCAACTTATCATTTGAGAATAGTGATGGAGCCTATGGCTCAAAACTTGTGCCAGCTTATGAGATCCAGACCAGAGAGACTTTTCTCCGCCGCGACTCTAAGAAGCATAAGTGCTCAGTTATTGGCCGCCATTAGACATATCCACATGAATTCATTTTTCCACCGTGATATTAAACCGGAGAATATCTTAGTCACCCACCGAAGACAATACTATAGTAGTCCCGACAAGATTCCCAAAAAGTTTAGAGGAGACAAGTATGTTATCAAGTTGGCCGATTATGGCTTGACGAGGAGCGTCTTCGATAATGGGCGGTATACATCGTATGTTGCTACCAGGTGGTACAGGGCACCTGAAATTCTTTTAAGGCTGGGTTACTACTCACAGCCTTTAGATATCTGGTCTTTTGGTTGTGTTGTCTCGGAGATGGCCACCTTCGAGCCTCTCTTCAGAGGTAAAGATGAATTGGACCAAATATTGAAAGTCTTGGAGGTGATTGGCTCGCCTCATCTGCCACCTGAAATCGACCCTGACAGATCAGGCTGCTCATATTATTACCAGACTCTTGGTGGTAATTGGGAGAATGCCTCAGGATTATTTTCCAGACTTGGCCTCCAACCAATGTATTTCCCAGGTGTCATATTGAGTGATATTTTCCTTGATAGTTCCTTGGAACAAATCCTTTTCAACTGCCTTAAATGGGATCCAAATAGAAGAGCTACAGCACCTGAACTTGCAGAGATGTCTTTCTTCAAACATAGTATTCATTTGAAAGAGAAAGCTGATCTGGACATCAAGGAAGAAATTGAAAAAAATGATGAACCAGAAGAACCCCAGAATGATTGGAACAGAAACTCGATTAACCATCGACTTTCCGAGCAAATCTTGAAACAGTTATCTCCAAATAAAATCACCACTAAAGATAGTAAACAGATCGATCCTGAAAATGTCAATCAAGTTGAGCAAGAGAGACTGAAGTATGAAGATTTCGAGAGTGAGAACGAAAACCAACAATTCTCGAGCTCTTATATGAATAGAGTTGAGAAACTTTCAGGATTCACTGAGATCAAAAGCAGCAATTCATGGAATGACAGAGAGGATGAGAACGAGTACATTCCAAGACAAATGCCAATGGTTGATGTCAATGAATGGGACAGCTACCAAAGTGGACCTGAAGCCAAATCCTGGAAAGAGGTGGACACCAGTATAGAGGTGAAACCATTTATGTCTGACCCGTTCAATATAGAAGAGATTCAGAACTTTTAATCTTTTATTTTTCATTTCATTAAAGGTTTCTATGAGTATATAGAGTTCTTCTTATTTATTGTTCATTAATTCCTATTGTGATCTCTTTTTAATTCTTCTTTTCTTTGAAAAAAAGGCCATATCTTAAAATTATTGTTCACTCATTCAAAGACTTATATAGTCTACGTTATTCTGTAATTCATGCTCTTCTTGTTCTTGATTAATAACTGATTCTGACTCTGAGGCTTCGAAAGTTTCCATTAGATTCGTTTCTTCTACTTGTTCTTCTACTCGTTTTTCTGTCTGTTCACCTTCTTGTTCTTCTTCCTCTTCCTCTTCTTCATCTGAACTATCCATTTCTAAAGTGAGAGGGTGTTCTTTTGCTTGATAATTAATGCCTTTAGGATCGTTGTCCTCATTTCTGATAACCTCAATGGAGGAATTAACTAATGCATGACTACCGTCCAAATAATGAGCTAGAGGACAACTCTTACCTCTCGGACAATTACGACGTTCGACAAAATCGGGACAATTGAAACTGTGTTTCAAAGGACAGTATTTACCCAATCGACAAGTTCCACCCACGCTAAAGTTTCTACAAATTCTCGCATCTTCTCTTTCCTGCTTATGTGTGAATAAACATACTCCATTGGAGCAATATCCATTGTTGAAGAATTTGCAAGCTGGTGAATTGAACTGGGTTGGTTTGTGAGACAAAGGACAATTTGGATTTGGACATTGATTTTTCAAAAACTGTTTACATAGTGAAATATTGGCAGGATTGTGAGTATACTTACATGATTTGCCTTTATTACAAATTCCTAATAGGAGTGTTAGTAACGGTCTGAAAGGTTGTTTAAGTTTCATCATTACTTGATACGTACCAGTTCTTGTATAAAATCGACAGGGTTCTTGTTCTTCCAATCTTGTGAAAGTGTTGTGACACACAATAGTTAGTATTACGATAAAGTAGACCTGGTTGACAGAGTAATATTGAATACGAACCTTGGCAACTCAGTCTCATCATGCCCTTCTTTAAGATACGAGCCGTCCCCTAGTTTGGTATACTTGAATCCTTCCCATTCTACGTTATTTTTGTAATCTTTATCTTCGATGAAACTGATTGGGACAAGCCTTATTCCATCATTGACAATAGCCATTTCACAACCGTTCAATAGAGCTCTATTACAATAATCATATTTCACACTAAGTTCTTGAAGTTTTTGCTGGATTTTCATCTTCTTGATCTGCTGCAATTTTTCCAATTTCTGTTGTTGAATCTTTTGTTGAATAATCGCCTGTCTTTCTTCGTCTGTTTGGTATATCCTCTTGTTGACAAGACTGAGCCCTTTACTTGAAACTTTGGAAACGAACTCATCTTGATTTTTATCCGCACTGTTATTTTCTTCTTGATTATTTATGCTATCGCTGCTATTGTTGTTGTTCAATACTAATGTCATGTTTCTATAAGGCTTTGACACAGCGGGTCCTCTAAAACCTCCTCTCCCACTGAAACCTCTCCCACTATATCCTCTCCCACTATATCCTCTCATGTAAGATCCTCGGTAACCACCGCGATGAAAAGTGCCACGTCCTCTGCCGCGGAAGAAACCTCTTTGCAGAGGGTATCTCGGTATTTGAGGATCTGCAGGTATCGAATTACCTCCATACGATGCCGGGATGGGAGCAGGTTTGAGGTTGGTGGAAGCGGAGGTGTTATTGGCCGCAATCAGTTTTTTCGACTCTTCTATATTTTTCCTGAGCTGTTGCATCTTGGCAAATATATCCAGGGCATCGCTCATTTCTTCAGACATGATATTCGTTGTATGAGATGAATGATAATCGGTTATTTGGTCTATTCTCATCACTTTTACATTAAATAATTTTTTTTATGTTTTTTAATTTTTTTATTTTTAATTTTTAATTTTTTTACTTTTTCTTTCTGTGTACTTGAATTTTTTTACCGTGAGGTCGTCAGTATGGAAGTGCAGATACTAGGTGCACATAAGGTTTGTTGTAAAAGTGATGAGGTGTATTCGAAAGTGGACTGTAAAAAAATATTGAAGTATATACTGATATGAAAGTATTCGAAACAAGATCAATAGTTAAATGCCGCCTTGACTCTTTTATCTAGGTACTGTTTCGATGTCATGAGGGGTGAATTGTTTGCCCCTCTTCCTTCGACAGCCCGAGTGATTTCACTAGGAACAGGTTCCAAAAGTGTATCATCCTCTGCATTGACAAAAAATGCTACCGAGTATCTGTCGTGTGTCGTTTGGGAAAATTTAACTCTATGCACGGTAGATCTAAGAATGCCTGCAGTCCAGAAGGAAAGCTGGTCTGCAATGTTCACCACAAGAGGGGGTGCTCTCTTTTTTCTCCTATATTCCGCATTGGGGGACTCCACATAAGGGACCACCTCCCATTTTTTCGTAATTGGGGATAACAATTCAAGGCCTTTCTCCTTCAGTGGAAAAAGGATGGTTATCGATCCGTAGTCTGTATGTGCGCCTGCGCGGATGGTCTCTTCGGCATCTAGTTTATCCGAAGCAGGATAGTGTAGAAACCGCATTGCCGTGTTGGATTTCTGATCTGGTCTATGATGAGAGGTGAAATATTTGGAGCCTCCCAGGGTGTCTTCGATCTCTAGGGCAATAGCCAATAGTTCTAATATCTTTGTAGAAGTCTGGTGGAATTTCTTTGCCGTATTTGCTACTAAATATTCATTTTGTTTGAAGAAATCGGGCAATTCATTGGCGGAGCTTCCATCAAGATAGTTGAAATTGTTGAAATTGAACGTTTCCTTGGGATCTCCCTTTCTAGATTTGCTATAAGAAGGATCCAAGGCTTCCTCGTTGAAACCAGTGTACCCAAAACCACTATCTTGCATTGGTGTTTTCAACTTTTCTTCTAATGGGAGTTTGAAATACTCGGCACTGAGATTGAAAATCAGGTCCACTTCATCTTGATCGAAATCATGGCCGTCGATGAAGAGAAATCCTTGAGTGGCTGCTGCATCTAAGAGCTCCTTGGCTGTGCTTTTGACGTCTTCGTTGGCAATGTCTACAATCTTAAGAGGATTCGTCGACTCAGAAATCGTCATCTTGTCCTGTTCGAGATTCAATGAGTGCGGCACGGTGACTACTGTAATAAGATGGAGAAGGCAAGAAATTTTGAATATTTATATTTTAGTGATTGACTATTTCTCACTAAAAGTTGGCCGATGACCTTTATTTTCCCAGATAACTGATCAAGCAGCAGGAAAACGTTGGCTATAAACTGAAGGGTCTTGCTTATTTGTATCTGCGTATATGATTAGATCTCCAATCAAACGTCTGATACCTCCGTCCATTCCTTCTTCCATTCCTTCTTCCACTTCTTCTTCTTCTTCTTCTTCTTCTTCTTCTTTCTTCCCCACATACGTTCGTTATCTTATTTAACTTTTCTGCCTCAAGCCCGCCCCAGCTCGAAGGAGATTAGGGCAGAGTTACGAGGAACAAAGAAAGAAAAAAAAGCGTGAAAAATTCACACACATTAAAAAAGTGAGTCAAAAGATTGGTGAGTAATAGTCAAAAGATTGGTGAGTAATAGTCAAAAGAGATACGTTAAGATACATTGCTGTTGATCCAGACATGTCCGAATACACCAGGAATCAGATAAGAGAATACGGGATCAAAGAAATCTCTAAAATCTTGCCCTTGGACCAAGACTCATTGAGCCAAATGGTGGATTATGTGTTGAACAACCTACATACAAGACAGGAGATGAGTAGCTATTTTCTGGATTTGATCGGAGATGAGCCAGATTGTGTTCAGTTCATATCGAAGTTCCAAGATATGGTGTTTGGAGTTGGAGAGATCATGAATAAGCCCAAAATCACTAAGAAAGAGAAACTTCCAGTGGTGGAGAAGCCCGTATCCAAGAGTGCTTGGGGCAAAGAGTCCAGTGTACCGAGAGAGAAGATCACCAATAATATGCGCTTATCGAAACAACTGACGTCTACCACGACATCGCAATTGATCGACAAGAAGCCCTCGACGAAGAAGAAGACCGAGACCAGCAAAGCCAGTAAAAAGAGGACATTGAAGAGTTTGCAGGACGTTGAAGCTGCTTTGGCACAGCTTGAAATCAGTAGAGTTGACGATGGATTGGACTCCTCTTACAACTCCAGAGAGAGAAGAGTGTGTAATTGCATGGGCACCAGACATTCAGTGTTCTCATTCTACCCTAATTGTTTGAATTGTGGGAAAATCATATGTTCCAAAGAAGGTCTCCAACCTTGTTCGTTCTGTGGTAAAAATTTGTTAACGGAGAAAGAGAGACTTCAAATATTGAATATCTTGACTTCGGAGAAACTAGACTTGGAGTCGCTAGTTGGCAATGCCAACAAGGCAAATACCAGCAGCAATTTTCAAAAACCGAAAAAGAAAGACAAAGTGACGATCTCGTTGAATGCAGCCGGTGAACATAATCTCAAGAGGCAAGATGCCGTGTTCAAGAGATTAGACCACCAAAGAGAGCAAGAGGCCAAGAGGAAACTGCAACTGGAAGAGCAAGAGAAAGTGAAGAAAGAACAAGAGGAGCAGTTGAAGTTCTTTGAGCAGAGGAAAGACCAAGACCCGGATTTGTTGCAAGCGCAGGAAAGATTGGAGAAGTTGTTGGATTTCCAATCCACTGGAGCAGAGAGGACAAAGATCATCGACAGGGCTTCCGATTTCGATCTCCCGAATGGTTCAGGTAATCTTTGGAGCTCGCCGATGGAGAGGGCCTTGCAGTTGAAGAGGCAGCAGAGACAGTTGAGAAAGCAGGAAGAGGAAGAGAAGAACAGGACCGGCAGAGGGAGAAGAGTTCTTGATATGTCTATTAGAGACGGTAAGGTGTTCTTGAGGGAGGAAGTTGTTAGAAACAAGGCGAGTGCTGGCTCTGACGGGGAAGAAGAGGTGATGAACTCTGAAGACGAGCAAGATTTGAACTCGATCAATGAGTTGAAGCAGGAGATAAGCAAGGCCAAGAAGCTGGAAGAGGCTCAAAAGGTGGCCACGTATTGGGATTATGAGAAGGACAAGCTCCGGTGGGAGAAGCCTGTGTATTTGAATGATCAGGCGGAGAACGAAGATGCAGTGGAAGTGCTGGAGCCACCGAAGCACGTGAGCAAAGTGCAAATGGCTCACAGCGGAGAAACTGAAGATATGCTTATCAATTTGCCTACATCTTAGTTAGATATACATCTTGGTTGGATATACATCTGTGATTGTAAATACTAGTCAATGAATATACATCTATACAAACAATTGAATTCCCATGATTAGCCCTATAAATGCGGATTTTCTTCTATATACCATTCTTTAATATCAGTAATCTCCAAATGATCTCTGTAGGCTCTTGAGCTGAAACTCATGTTTTCAGGCCATTGAGGATACGCCTTCCATCTCCATTTTTGATCCAACCCAGACTCCAACTTGTTCTCGAGCTTATCGGCAATGTAGCGGCCAATGTTCCCAAGAAATTTATAACCGTGACCAGAATCTCCACAGGCCACTAGCACTTGATTCGACTTGAAGTCCGGAGAATAGTCAACCAAGAAATCTGAGTTCACCGTGTCACTTATCCAGCAACATTTAGACTCCACCAATGGGTTATTGGCCAACTCTGGGAGTGTCAACGAGATCAACTTCCTCACTTGGTCCTCACACTTAGCCTTTGGGAAGGTGTCTGTCGGGAAATCGGTGCTATATCTTGGAAGAGAGCTTTTCTCCTGGGTCAGGGCATTGAATAAAGTGTTTCTACAATCGCACGCGGTGATGGCTACTTTCAATCTCCTGTTTTGAGAGTCCGGTGGGAAGAAATACCCGAATTCTGCAGAAAAGAAAATGGGAATATCTTTATATTTGAGGTATTGTTCATCTGTAAGCTTCAAATGTGACACAAATAGCCCCGTTGAACTAATTTGGTTCTGCAATTTCACAAGATACCCGGTACTTGCCCCCATGGCAACTACAATCTGTTTTGCATTATACTTAGTGCCAGACTCGGCTACAAGTTCTACGTCATTTACTTGATTGATAGCTACGATCTTGCCCTCTTGGCCAAATACAAACTTCACGCCGTTCGCCAGGGCCAGTTTGTACACACTGACCAACGAATCTCTCGCAATTCCAAAGCCTGCATCCGGATTGTACTTGATCTCAGCATTAGGGTACTCGGCAAACAAAGTGGAATCTTTGTATTCTGGAGCAATCTCACTCAAATGGTCATGACTCTTCACTACCGAGACCTTCCCAGGGGCAACACCCAACTTGATCATGTTTTCTACACCTTTGTTCTCATACACCAGTCTTCTGGAGTTCAGAGAGTTCAAAGGTGATAGGGTGAAACGGCCGCTCTTGATAAAATGAGGCTTCAATACCGGGTCGGATTCCCATTGTTTCAAGGCTTCCAAGGCCAATCTTGCGTACACAATATCCGAATACTCTGCCCGGATGATCTTGTTGTAATCGTTGGCAGCAGACCATTTGGAAGGCACTTCAAAAGCATCAAATGCAACAATTTTCTTATCGGGAAACCTCTTTGACAACTCCCAAGCAGTGGAAAGTCCAAACACTCCACAGCCCACAATGGCATAATCGTACAAAAAACCTGCGTCGGACATCCTACAAATAACAAAGCTGGTATCCAAAGTGTTTTTCACTTGAAAAAAGGGGTTCCCCCATCAGTTTTATAACCTCTCTCTCGTTATCACCTTTCCTTGGCCGCCCTGATAAAAGAAATTGGCCTGGGGAAGTTACCCGGATTCAGATCAGTGCCAGAAAGGGAAGGGAAAAAAAATTTTTTTTAGCTAGCGACTCCCTGGGTGAGCGATATAAATAAGAGCTCATCCCCTTTTGAAATTCCTTTTTTTTAAAAAAACCATCATCAGTAGTGGTTATACTATCTCAATAATAAAGATATATAACGATTAACACTATGTTAATATAGAGACCTCAAAGTGGACTTTTGAATTAAATATTAGGTTTTTTTCTCATAAAGTTCACGCTCAGCTAAGTGTCGTTTGACTTTTTTAACAGAAAAGTAACAATCAACATTTCGTTTCCGGTTTCTTAGATTCAAAGTGCGTTGTGGTTTAGTTATTTTTGAGCTATTATTAATATTCAATCCTGCTGGGTTGAAGTATGAACTTGTCTTGGAAAACTTACGGCGCTACATACAAAAAAAGTCTCTTTGTAATGATTGATGATCTTTGGTAAAATCAAAAATAAGTCTTATATTTTGAATATTTCGTTTCTAAAACTTGTTTAAGCACAATTATACATATATACAGAGATTGATTGTCTTGGAAAAACTCACTATTCAAATTCAAAGATTGAAAACAAGCATGATGACGATTTTTTTCTTACTCTTCTTTTCACATCTCTTCCTCAAACACTTCTCACCAACACCTTATGTCCTCATCCTTTATTCGCGCTGTCTGGACCTTCTGTTGGTTTCAGCTTCAGTGCTCCTCCTTCTGCTGATGCTCCTTCTGCCGATGCCAGTTCAGCCGCCTCCAATTCTGCCTTCAATCTCTCCATCGCTCTATAGACTTTGCTCTGTATGTAGAACGACCCACCGTTCTCTTTCGAGTTTATATTGAACAAGTAATCGTACTTCTCCTTTAAGTTGTCTCTGGATAATCCCTTTGGTTCCAAATCCAAGATTTTGCACGATTCATCCAAGGTGATGTCCCCATCTCTTGCCTTGGCAGCTTGGGAAGCACTCAGCTTGCTCGTTGTAGCAGCAGCCTGCTTGTAAGCCTCTGTGAAAGCTCTTCCGAATACACGAGCTCCTGTTAATACAACTTGTGCCACTAATCTATGTGCCTGAATAAGTTCATCAAAATACATGTTAGTATGATTGTATAGGATACAAAATTGAAACCGACAGTGGCAAATTCGGGTTAAACTCGTGCCAAAAAAACCACCTAAACAAAAACTCACCATTTCACAACTATTATATATGTGTATATGTCCCAATAAGTACCTCCCACTAGACTGGTTCCTCAAACTAAACTTGATTCTTCTTCACTTTTCTAATTGAATTTTTTCTTTCTCTCTTTTTTTTTCCTTTTTTTTCCTTCTGCCTCTTTGCTCTTTTCGCCTGTGGAATATAAAATTTTCAAGTCAGCTTGAGCCTGAACACACGACACTTTCCAGCTCGTATATAATTTTTTTTTCCTCTCTTACAAAATTATCGTTTACGCTTTGTGATTTTTGTTTTTTTGTTTTTTTGTCTTTTAATTGTGGATGGGTAAGTCACTTTTGAGGAGATAGGAGTACCCAAGAGATTTGTACTGGACTGTTTATCGTATCAAGGTGAGAGCCATCCTTCTGAGTGTGTTTCCAGTTTTATAGTCGGCCGACTCAAGTGATAATTAGCTGAAACATACTATAGATTCTTCTGTTATTCATTCGATATAATACCACTGATGTCTGAACAAAAAGATTCACATACAACGGATGACCAGGATGCCGCTGCATTGTTGATGTTATTCCAGCAACAATCCACTACTCCTGCGTCGTCTCTGCCATCCAGTATACCTGCAGCACAACCTCCCCTGCCGCCATTGGAGCTGCCTGTCATACAAAGAGAGGCCCTCGTACAACAGCATTTGGCACCAGCGCTGGCTCCAACATTGGCCCCAAAGCAAGTTATTAGCTCGAACAAGGAGATTTCTAAGAATGCGACTATTCCAGAACCCACCAATAATGTCACCACAACGCAATTACAAGAACCTTTGGAGACAAAACGGGCTTCGGTGACACTTCATACTGATTCAGAGAGTTATAAAAAGACATCCAATACCAATACAAATCTGATACTGCAAAGACCCAATTTATCGGCACATTCAAGTGGCAGCTCTGCTTCCAATCATTCGAGATCAAATTCTGGTAATAATTTCTCAACCTCTCCTGGTCCGGCAGCTGCAGCTTTAGCTAGAAGCACGAATAACAAAAACGATCCAAGTCCGAGTAACGTCAAAGCAATGGTTGCCGCCGCAGCATTGGCTGCAGCTCTGGCTACTCCATTCCCCTTGGTTTCCTATGAATTGAGAAAGGAACTGAAAGTGCCGGAAACAGTGGAGCAACTGTCTCATCGGGTCAAGGTGGAAGACTCAGTTCCTAAAGAAGAAACGGAAAAGGACAGTGCAAATGAAGTTCCGGAGGTACCGAGTGACTCCAAAGAGACCCAAGCCGAGCTGGCTGAAAACTCAGTACCAGAGTCAGTCAAAGAGTCGAATGGAACGGCAAGCACCACAATGACAACCACAACGACCCCAGGGCCTGATCTGGAATTGGAAGATGAATCTGAACTGACGGCCGATGAGAAAAAGACAAAGCAAGAACAAGATCAACCACCGTCGACTCAAGAAGAGTCCTCGTATTACACAGATCCTGACTCTGGAACAATTGGATGTGTTTGTGAGTATGACCACGACGATGGGTTCACAATACAATGTGACAGGTGTTACAGATGGCAACATGCCAGCTGTATGGGCATCAAGTCCATGGATGAAGTGCCTGAGTTCTACTTATGTTACCTCTGTGACAAGTCACGGAAAGTAAATAAGGCGAAGGCCAGAGAGGCTCAAAGAGACTTCTTGATGCCAACGAGTAAGAGGAAAAGATTGAACAGCATGGATAGTGAGGCTCTCAGAGAAGAGATCGTGAATCAAGTCACTTCATTGCCTGCTGTGGAAGAAGATAGCAAGGGCAATGCAACCTCGTCGAAGCCAAAAGATGGTTCCTCATCTTCTAGCAAGGATTCAGCGACCAATGTAAATTCGCCCGTAGCAAAAGAAACCCCTTCAACCACAACAAGTACGACTTCAACCACAAGAGGACGTAAACAGAAACCGCAGGCCAAGAAGGAAACTCCAGATGCCGTTGATGATACAGAGCTTTTCATGAATTCCAAAGACGGATATAAGACAGTGTATTTCCCATTGAACAAGTGTGAGTTCAAGAACGACAAGACCGAACATTATTTCAAAAAATTGGCAGACTTATTGTCGTCCAAGCAGAATCAGGACTCTGTGATAACAGACATCACTGCCAATGAGCTACGGAGGAAATTGTCCAGATGTAAACTTTCAGTCAAGCCATTTGGAGAGAATTTGAAGATGAGATTCTCGGGATTTTCCCGGTTCTCTGTCATTGTAGAGAATAATGTAAATGAAGAAGATCTAGTGTTGGAAGTGATTGGGGAAATCGAGTTGAAACAAGATTATGTAGATAATCCTTTCAATCACTATAACATTTGGGGAGTTGCCAAACCGAAAGTGCTCTTCATCCCAGATATACCATTTGTTGTGGATTCTAGATATTCGGGCAATGAAGTTCGGTTCATAAGAAGGTCTTGTAATCCTTCATGTGAGATCAAGACAGTGATGTTGAAAAATGAAAACTCGATAAGGTTTGTTGTGAGAGCTCTCAGACCTTTGAAAGTTGGACAAGAGGTGACCCTTCCTTGGGAATGGGAACCATCGCATCCGATAAACAAGATCATTGATGGAAAGAGTTTCGACCAATTGACCGATGACGAGAAGCCCGTGTTGGTGAGATCTGTGGAAACGGTCTTGAATGGATGTGAGTGTGCTTGTAATAATAACAATGAATGTTATTTGTATAAGGTCCGCAAATTGTTGGCTTATTTGTATCGATCCACGAGGAAAGTTAATATTCCAACGTTTGGGAACAACTTGACCAAATATTCAGATATTTATAGACAAAGAGATGAGAGTTATCATATTCCAATCAAGAAGAGATTGGAAGAGCGTGATAAGGAGATAATGCTGGAAGCTCAAAAGATCAAGCTGAACAATGTACCAGCTGAAGAAGAAGATCAGTTGGAAAGTAGACTGGAAGATTTTGAGAATCCAGGGGCAGGATCTGGACTACCAGATCACCATCATCAGAAGAGAGAATTTGTTATCAAGCAACATAGAGGCAACAGTTATACGTCGGTGAAGCCGGATTTGCTTCCGTATAAATACAGATTATTACAGTCTTCGAATGGTGGTGGAGGTGCACTGAGACCTATAGCATCGGCAGTTGTGTCGCAGCAGAACAAGATCAAGGAAGAACAACCACCAAAAGAATTGAATCTTGACGACCAACAACTGACTCTTGATCAGTATCCTATTCCAATTCCAATTCTCAAACCTGTGGTCATGAACAGAGTTCCTTCGGTGTCCGGTGACAGTTTATCAGTCAAGAGCTCGATATCGTCGTCGATGGTGACAGGTTCCGCAGAGACAATTGGTGGGGTGGTTAAGCCACCAATCAAGAAGAAGATGAGCTTAAGAGACTATATGAAGAGTAAGAAAAAATGAATGGACTCGTTAAAGATTTCTTATGTGTTTTTTGTGTTTCTGGATTTCCCATTATTTATTTCGGATTGAATTTTCGTTGCATATACATGTTTATGATGTCGTTTTATTAATGGAGATAAAGATATATAGATATATGTAAATAATTTTGGTGGGTTTTATGAGTATGAGGTGTGGTTTCAGCCAAATTGCAAATATCCAAATGTCATTTTGCATTCAATTAATGTTTTATTAGTATATTTATTCGTTTGAGTGTAGATATAAATGAGCTCATTGAATTCATTGAATAATGTTGAATATCACCTCCGTCTCTTCAACAATTATATGGAATAAACGTAAATAATCACATACTAACAATACAAGCTACGAAAAAATACTAACAAAAAATAAAACACTAAACCCAAAATTGACAAAATTGACAAAACTAACAAAAGTCGAAATTAACAAAACGCTAAAAAAAAAGTTCAATTTTCAAATCGAAAATATTTTGGCGGTTAAAACAAATTGATCTTTTTACGAAAAAAAACATCCTTCAAAGACCAATCCATCTTGCCTCGACAAAGTGCTCAGTGGATCATGTCGTTCGGAACCAGAACCTCTAGTAGAAGGATATATAACTACACGCCAAATCTGTATCAAAATGCTCATATGGTGAACCAATATCAACAACAATCTTTCAGAGCCAATAATTATCATCCTTCGCAACAACAGGCAGACGAGGAAGCGTCCTCTATAGTCCCTAAACCAATAAACGTGCCAAGTTTGCAAGACCAGGACCAACAGTTTGTAAATCAATTACAACTGCAAAATAGAAACAATGACTACGGATATCATCCAATTCCTGGTACTGGGAAACAAGGTGCCTCGATAAAGAAAAGAGTCGAGATGGGGTTTTTGAGTGGTATTGAAGAAGAAGTCCAATACGCGTTGAAGACATTAGTGGAATTCAGTCACTCGGACCCTACTCCATTCGCCTTCAAGACAAACCCGTCCATCTTGACCTCTTTGGTGGAATATTTAGACTGTACGTTGATTGAATCTGACTATCAAAGTGAAGAATTGACTCCAACTCAGGACTCGATCAAGAATTCGAATCTTAGTTTCTCCTTAGATGCCGCCTTGGCCTTGAGAAATTTTTCCCAGGTGATTGAAAACTCCGCTGTTATGTCCATGGATATCAAATTGAAAGAGATCTTGATCAAGATTTTGAACTCTAAGAACCTCGAACATTCCACTGTTGGTGAAGAAAATTATGAAGCTTCAGTGGAGCTCTCGACTTACAGTCTCGACATTGTTGAGTCCATCTCTTCTTATCTCACCTTGTCTTCCAACGAAGATGTGTTGTTCTCCTCGTTATTGTCGATATTGAAAAAATCCGAGGATCGTTACATCATCATCTCCATCTTGAGATCCATGTCCAGACTTCTTGTAAGAGCTCCAACCTCCACGGCCAGTCCAGCAGATAGTATCGATTCCCAGGCGTTGGACCAGATCTCCGCCTATTTGCTTGCCTCTTCTCCGTTGGTGATTCCAGATCCAAAGACCGACGAACTTCTCTTGGCCTCCATAGATTTCATCTACCAATACTGCTTGGCGGGTGAAGAACGGGTCAAACTCTTGTTGGCAGATGCGAACAGAGCCTTGTTGTTCAAGAAGGCATTGCCAAACTTACTTTCACACGGTATTCAAACGCCTCCAACGGAATTCACAGACCAATTGAACTTGAAGAGAAGATTGAAATTGGTCAAGAGAATCAAGACCCTGACACCGAGCCTGCCTCCAAAGTTGGATCTGGACCTATTAGAAGAGTTGAATCGAATGGACGAGCCTCAGAGGGCCACGGCATGGATGAGATGTTGTTACGAGCCGTCTGATAGCCAAGAGGTGACTCAGATCTCGTTGTGGAAGTCGTACGAAAGCCAGTTTGCCCGTGTTATCTCACAAGGCGAAACTTCTCCAAAGAAATTGCTTCCTGCCGTTGATTTCATCAAGAATGTATCGAATGCGTTCCCTAACTCTGCAGCCAAGGTGATCCCATTGGATGACCAAGGAACCAGGAAGTTTGTCATCACGGGGATCCAGCCTAGACAGTTCACCGTGAGTGTTGAGATAGGCGATGCAGATGCATCCAAGACTCCAGACCAAAATACAGATATGGAAATAGACGAAGTAGAAGACACGGTAGAGGAGGGACTTGAGTCGTCGATGCAGAAACCTTTCAAATTGGTGAATTACGGAGACAATGAAAAAATCAACCTCAACGAGATCAACACTTCTTCTGCCTTGCTAATAAACTGTCTTGCCAGGACGGAAGTAGGAAACAAGTTGTTCATCAGTAAAAAAGACGAGTTTTTGAGCAAGGTATTGGTGACGCCTGCATTGTTTTCACACATATATGAAACTTTGAAGATCTTGGATTATTGAGAACAAGGGTCTCCAGCTTTTCTCTATACTTTTTTTTTTCCAATTATATCGTTTGTAATTTTAATACTTAGATTGTACTATAATAAAGAATATATATGTTATTAGCGATATATATATATACAAAGAGATATCAAATCACAGAGGTTGTGGTTGCAGTGGCAGTTGCAGTTGTTGCAGTTGTTGTTGTTCTTGCACTTTTATCTGCAATGCACTCTGTACTTTTTGCAACAACTCGTACTTCTCTCCTATGATCTTGTTGATCTGTTCACTATTGTTATTCAACTTGGCGATTCTTCCTTCATAGAATTTCTTTGAATTGTCGGTGTTCTTCTCGACGTAATATCCTGTCCCGATATCCACCATGAATTTATTGTTCTCTTCCACTTTTCCTGGCACGTATAACGATGCAGATAAAGGCACTAAGATCTCCTGCTCGTTCTCTGACGACGAGATCTGTTTGATATTCTCAATACAGTCCTGGAAAGTCTGCTTGGCCTTGGCAAGTGCCTGGGCGGAGGTTTGAAAATGTTCTAATTCACTTTGCAAATCTTGCTGCAATTCTAAGAGCTGCTGGGGCTGGAGCTTTGTCAATTCGACTTTCTTTGAAGCGGACATCTTGCTGCTACGGTGGTGGTGTTTATCGATCACTTATCAATCAGTCTTGTCAAAGTGGTGAAAAATTCTGAAAAATTAAAAATCAAAAATCAAAAATCGAAAATCAAAAAGCAAAAAGCAAAAATCAAAAATCAAAAATCAAAAATCAAGTCAAAAAAAATAAAGCAATGGATTTTTTTTGTGTGTGGAAAGAAGAAAGCAAGAGAATTGATGAGTTCGAGTTGAAGGGCGTTTGAAGAGCAACAGGTGAAGAGCTTATACGAAAAATCATGAGCGAGGAGCAGACAGACACGACGTCTTTCGCAAGTATATTGCTGGGAGTGAAAAGATTGAGGGACGAGTCGAATGAGAATGAGATAGAAAGCAGGTTCAACAGAGGCAAAGAGCAAGACCAAGAGCAACGTCCTGCTCCTAAGGTCACTCAGAGACCATTCACAGAGGGTGAGAGAATAGTTCCCAATATAAGGAACGTCTCGAGGGACCCAGAGGCAAGATACCAGAATCCAAACGAAAGGGTGCCCATGAATGCGTCCACTATTAAGTACCAGAGACCTGAAATCAATAGGACCCTGATAAATAACAATGCAAGGAGAACAACTTTCAGTAACATTCAAGTGAGTCTGTCGCAGAAGGGTAACCCTTTGCTCACCACGTTGAAAGTACCTTATGAATATAACGAAAAATTGAGAAACTGCGACTACATGATCAACACCACCTCTTTTGTCTTGTTCTTATCGCTAAAGTATCACAAATTACATCCGGAGTACATCTACACAAGAGTGAAGAAATTGAATGGACCTGGGACGGTGCCCTTGAACAACAATATGAAAGTGTTACTCTGTCTAGTGGACGTGGAGAACAACGACGATATATTGAGAGAATTAAACAAGATCTGTTTGCTCAACGATCTATCTCTAGTGCTAGCATGGAGCTTTGACGAAGCTGCCAACTATATAAACTACTTAAAACAATTGGAGAACAGCAACACTCATACTTCTATCAAAGGTGTCACTAATGACGACGACTACTACCTGACATTGTCCAATACTTTGACGTCTATCAAGCAGATCAACAAGACCGACGCCGTGAATTTGATCACCAAATATGGCTCTTTCAAAAATTTGGTGACTTTGAGTAATGAAGATGACCTAGCCGAAGTCCAAGGAATGGGAAAAGTCAAAGTGGCCAAATTCTTAGCATTGCTAGATCAAAATTTCATCTTAAACAAACAATATCCCGAAAGGAAGAAGAAAACAGAGCAAAGTGTGGATAAGAGTGACACAAAGTCGGCTGAAGAGACGACAGAACCACCGTTGGATGACGAATATGAACTGTTTATGAAGAGTTTAGAGTAAATAAGTGTCATAAGTCGAAAAACGCCTTCACATTCATCGTTTTTCTCAACTTGACAGGTCTTTTTTGGGGTTTTGCACTCTCGTTTTCAGTTTTCTCACCGTGATTATAATTGCTGGTCAATTTCTTGTCACGAATATAACTATATCTTGAACCGATGAAATCGTTATATAGGATTCTTTTATTCCAAATCATTGAAACTTTGTCGTTCATCTTGTTGATTTGATTCCAGTCATCTTGTGAGATGATTACTGGATCTTTGATCACGTTGTAGTCTAAGATTATATGAGCCAGATCACCTGATTGTATGTTAGGTTCCCCTTCCTCTTTTATGTTTCTTTCTAGATAATTGTACTTCAATGCTGTAGTGAGACTGGAGCTGTACGACAATTTTATGAGTTTCCAATGTGGACTTTTCTCTCTAGAGACTTTCAATGATGTCTCAACATAGTATAATTGACCATTTTCACCAACGTCCATGAGCTGCAGGATCCCGGACTCTGTCACTGCTGTTGTTTTGAGACTGATCATTTTCAAAGATGGCCATTTACCTACTTTCAAGGCCATTGTCCATATCTTACAGGTGGAATCATCTACGTCTGACAAAGAATCGCAATTCAAAAAAGCCAATGATCGAAGTGACGTTAATTGGAGGTAAAAATCGTTTTTACTCGATTTTTGCAAATCTCCCAATGACGAAATATCCAATATCAAAAGGTTAGCGAACGAATCTGTTGCGAGACATTTGGGGAAGTTCATTGCATTCCAAGCTATGGTTTCTGATCGATAGTTCAGTAGTCTCAAACCTTTGTTCTTGACTATCATGTTTCTTTGAATATTGGTGCGGCCGGAGTTAGCTTTATTGGAAGCGATGAACGAATGACACTGGAAACCGGGTGCCTTATGGAAATTTTTCAGGAACAATCTGAAAATCCTGGGAGAGTCGAGCTCGTTGGCTAAGATCAACTCCCAAACCTGCTGCCAGATATGCCATCCTGCTACGGTCAAATGGGAAGCAGTGAGCAGGGCACAGTTGATCGCGAGCTTACGCGATGCCAATAACTTCAAAGACATTGAGCCTTTAGAAGGAATCAACCGGTGCGGCATGACATGTCTAGATTTATAGTGGGGCTGCAAGGTCTCGTGGTCGTATGGAACTTGTGCAGTAGTGTCATCCAGAGTTGCCCCGATCTTGGAAAATTGCTGTTCGACATCTGAGTGGATCTTTGCCAGGGTCAGGCCCTCAGATGAACTACCACGCTTATACTTCGATCGATATCTTCTGGCCTTCCTGAGATCCCGCTTCCAATTTTTCCGTCCTGACCTATTCATGAATCCATTTCTTGTTCCGAGCCTCGACAATCACGATTTCTTCAACCCCATATAACTATCAAGTGGTAATGCTGTTGCCTCTATAGTACTCCTGCAATCGGTTAGCCGTTAGGATTTTTTTGTTCCGCCACAGTTAAAACTGAAGTCTGGAAAAAAAAAGACAAACAATTTTTTTCCGGCTCTCACAAGATCAAGAAAAGTTTAAGATGTTTTTTTTTCCAATTTTCTTCTTGGTTTGAGACAAAAGCAGGACATATAAGATAGATAGTCAATTATATCGATCGTGATCGAGGAGGATAATAAGAATAAGACCTAATCGGAATGTCGACCAGTATTCTTCCAAGGAACGTGGCTTCTTTTGCCGTTCCAAAGATTTTTTCCACTTGGGCTGGTACATTCACATGTAAACCACAAGGTTACTTCCAGCCAGAATCGATTGAACAGATTGTAAGTTTGGTCAATACCGCTAGAGAGCACAAGAAGACGTTGATGGTGGTAGGGTCGGGCCACTCTCCTTCCTATATGAACATCACGCAGGACTGGATGGTCAATCTCGACAAATTCCAGAAGATTCTTGCCGTCAAGCCTCATAAAGATGGTAAATATACCGATGTCACCGTGGAGGCCGGTGTCAGAATTTATCAATTGAACGAGTTCTTGGCTACAAAAGGTCTTGCCATCCAAAACTTGGGCTCCATCTCAGAGCAATCCATTGCTGGTATCATCTCTACGGGCACCCATGGTGCTTCTCCGTATCACGGTTTGGTCTCTTCGCAAATTGTAGACATAACTTTGGTCAACGGCAAAGGTGAATTGGTCAAATGTTCTCCAACAGAAAACCAGGACTTGTTTAGAGGTGCATGTTTGAGTTTGGGTAAGTTGGGTTTGATTGCCTACGTCACTATAAGAACCGTTCCTCGTTATCAGATCAAATCCACCCAGGAAATCATCACTTTTGATACCTTGTTGAAAGTGTGGGACACCGTTTGGACAGAGAAGGAGTTCTTGAGAGTATGGTGGTTCCCATATGCCAAGAGATGTGTCTTGTGGAGGGCAAGTAAGTCGGATGAAGAGTTGTCGCCTCCAAGATCATCGTGGTACGGAACAAGATTCGGGAGATTTTTCTACGAGTCCTTGTTGTGGATATCGGTCCACATCTTCCCAAGATTGACCCCATATGTAGAGAGATTTGTGTTTGGTAGACAGTACGGCTTGACCGAGACCATCGGACGTGGCGACATTGCAGTTCAAGAGTCTGTTGACGGATTGAACATGGACTGTTTGTTCAGCCAGTTTGTCAATGAGTGGGCTGCCCCATTGACCAACGGTCCTGAGATTTTGAGATCCTTGGAGCATTCGATCAATGTTGCCGCTAGAAATGGCGATTTCTTTGTGCATGCTCCTATTGAAGTGCGTTGCTCCAACACCACGGTGTCTGGATCGACAGAAGATCCAGATGTGTCGAACAGAACAGTAACCTCACCAGGTCCTATCCCAGGTAACAACTTGAGACCATTGTTGGACAACACCCCTCAATTGAAATGGGTACCACAGGAGTCAGTAACCAATTCTCAATTGACATTGTACATCAACGCTACAATGTATAGACCATTTGGCACGAACTGTGAGATTGGAAGATGGTATCAAATCTTTGAGGAAACGTTGGAAGCCGCCGGTGGTAAACCACACTGGGCTAAGAATTTCATTGGTAAAAAGGAATACGTCGATTCTTCTTTGTTGCAAAAAGAGTACAAAGACGGTGAGATGATTGGATTTGCTGGTAAGATGGATGAATGGTTTGGAAAGGATCTTCAAACGTTCAAAGAACTCAGAAGACAGCAAGATCCAGACGGAGTGTTTTTGAGTGGAAAGAGATGGGCGCTTATCAACGGTATCGTTGACGAAACGGATTAGATTTTTTTTGCCTTTAGAGTCGTTTATATATGATAGTATCCTTTATAATACACCTTGATTTCTGTTTAGTGGTTAGCAATAGTGAATATTCTGTAATTGATAATTTTTGTGTTGGTGACCTTTATAATCGGTATTCGTATATGTGGTTTCATTTATGATTAATATTCCTTTCTAATCAGTAGTTCTTTCTAATCACTATCACTTCAAAATAGGTATTAATTTGATTAGTATTCCTTTAGTATGTGGGTTACTCTATAATTAGTATTTCTTTGTAAGTAGTATCATTTCATAATTATAATTCCTCTGAAATTTGTGTTTCTTCTATTTAGTAGTTCTTTTTGATTATCTTTTCTTTCTAACTAGTTTTCCTTTCTAGTTAGTTTCTCTTAATGGTTATTATTCCTTTATCTTATTATCCCTTTATTATTATTCCTTAATCTTACTAACAAGTATCTTTTTATGATTAGATTTCATTGTAATAAGTAATGTTACACCTTTACAATTAGTATCCCTTTATAATCAGTATCCCTTTACATTTACTATCCCTCAATTACTATCCCTTAATAAGTGCATTTACAATAGATATTCCTCCGTTACACAGTATCCACAACTGTCCTCTTGATGAAATATCCCAGAATAATTTCCCATCTTCTCCCCCTATTCTTAATTCTCAATTTCCTTCTTATCCCCAACACCTCACTAACTATTCCCTCACTCTTCGCTCACTCCCGCTTAGACCCTTTTACGGAAAGGCGTCTGTTTTCCTTTGGCCTGGAGAATTTTTCAACAGAAAAAAAGAGAAAAAAAACACAAGGCACATGATTTCTAAAAGAGAGTTCAATGGAACAAGAGTTGAAGAATTGAAGGCAAGATGAGTTTTTTCACGGAATTAAAGGAAAACTGGGGTGACACCAGTAACCCTATGCACGGGATCTGGATCCCATCGGCTTTAATCTTAGTAGGAATCGCCATCCAGAAAGTTGAATATATCCCATATGCCCTGTTGGCTACCGGACTCTTTGTCTCGGTGAATCTCTTTTTAGCTTATAGAAGGAAGAGATCGTTGTTACCAGATAAGTTCAGGGACTTCGAGTTGATAGAGAAGACAGTCATTTCCAAGAACTCCGCCATTTACAGATTCAAATTGTTCAGAGACTCGGAAAATTTGGACATCCCAGTTGGTCATCACGTTTGTTGTTCCGTCAACATCGATGGTAAGGAAGAGATCAGATATTATACACCTATTTCTTCCAAATACGATTTGGGATTCTTTGATATCTTGATCAAATCGTACAAGGATGGAACTGTTTCCAAATATTTTGCCGGTTTGAAAGACGGACAAACCGTGAAATTCAAAGGCCCTGTTGGAAGAATGTCCTATCATCCTAATATGTCAGAAAACATCTTGATGATTGCAGGAGGTTCAGGTTTGACTCCAATGTTGCAAGTCTTGAGTTCCATCACCACTACTGCGGAAGACGTCACAAACGTAAAGTTGTTGTTCGCCAACGAGACTGAAAATGATATCTTATTGAAAGAAGAGATCGATGAATTGGCTCTGAAATATCCTAATTTCGATGTAGAGTACTTTTTGAGCGTCCCTGACGCTTCTTGGACCGGTAAAGTTGGCTACGTGACAAAGCAAGATATTGAAAGTTCTCTTCCTGCTCATTATCTTCAAAACACAAAGGTTTTCATTTGTGGTCCAATGCCAATGAAAAAGCAAATGATCCAATACTGTGAGGAATTGGGTTTCCCAAAAGCCACTTTATCTTCTAAGCAAGATGACCAAGTGTTCTGTTTCTGATTTGGTCCAAATCAATAGCGAGAACTACCTCTTTCTACCATCTTTCGAAAACACCGAAGAATGATGAACCTTTTCAAAGATAGTAATAATATTTATATAGCACCTCAAAAAATAAGATCAATTAAATTGTATGACATATATTGCAATTGAATCGGTAGAGACTTCTATTGTGGGTTTAGCAACTGTAAATGTTTAACGTGTTTTGGACACTTTGATATAAAATGAATGCAAAAAAAAAGTTAAAAAAGTGGACGAGATCGGAATCGAACCAATGACCTTCTGCTTGCAAGGCAGACGCGCTACCAACTACGCCACACGCCCGCACAGTAGAGTTTTTTATGGGAAAACTCTATATGACATTACCTGGAATATAGAAATGATATGACATGCACGTCTTTTTTCACTCCATTTGAGCAGAATACCAAATTTTAAATGAGTGATCGGCTGATATTTAGTTCCGCAAGATCGGGGCGATACCTCACAGTGCGTAAAGATTAGCTTTTTGGAGGGCATTCTTTACGGAAACTACACAAAAAGAGAATTATCTTTTGACCTGGTCAGTAACAAAGACCATAAACTGCTAATCGAGTTGTGGTGCTCTCAAGAGAGCTAGTTGAGTGTAAAGTTGTTTGCTATACAATTTGGATGGAAAATCCTCTACCTCATAAGCCTGTCTTTGGTGCTATAGAAGAAAGGGTGTTAATCTAAACCGATTAGGCCACTCCAACTGAGTTTCCGCATGTGGTTACTTGAAGTGAGTGCCAACTCGAAGAGAATTCATTTAAGTTCTCATTGTATCCAAGTCTTACCATTAGAGAGGTGTTTTAAAAAAAAAATAAAAGACTGAAACATTTTCATACTGATTGTTTGCTCTTGTTCTGACACACATGTAGCTGGTTGAAAAAAAAAATAGAAGAAAATCAAAAAAATAATTGGACGAGTCCGGAGTCGAACCGGAGACCTTTCGCATGCTAAGCGAACGCGCTACCAACTACGCCACACGCCCGAATTGTTGTTCTTTTTTAGGCTCCACAACTTAAGCCAGCAGAATCTGACTAAACAAATAGTATAAAATCAGGTTGGTCTGAACGAACCAAGGGTAGTAATCGATTGATAGCTATTGTTACGTCATCTCTTATAATAGAATACCTTTCAGAAATATTCAAAAGTTTTAACATGGTCAGGCAACGGATTTTGGATACGTTTTCATTCCAAAAGAGAACACGTTCCCTGGAAGTTATCGTAGATGATGGTCTTGATTAGCTTCATTAGGACGATCTAGAAGGTAACGGGGAGATTTTCATGCTACCACTAATATAGAAGAACTTTAGAGTTGTAAATACCTTCGGAATAACAGAACCGCCACCAGTATCAAAGAGTGAACGGTAGTAAATTATGATGGAGTCATCTAGAATTGAAAGTTGTTCTCAGGTCCTTCAGAATAATCAAAAGAATCCGTAATAGGTGAGCGAAGACTACAAGTTGAGGATAAACAGATTCCCCAATACCGCAACAGCCGAATAATAAAGGGACGGATTCGTTGTCGAGATATACAAGACATATATTTAAATGAGAAAAAAATGTAAGAATTAGATATTAATTGGTATTTCAACTTGGACTTCGGATCACAAGCCAATCAAGAGTGTCAGGACAAAAAACAATATTTGCAGGCCGTGCATTGAAAATATTGAATTGTTATTGAAAGATCTGGTGACACCCAGTACCAAAAGAAAGGCCATAATTAAACCTATATCTAACCCCCAATTCTGTTCCAAATTTTTAAAAGGAAAAGAAATCTTTATTATATAAAGTAGCGTCATAGATTACATACACTATTTGATATCATTGATATTATATCCACTAAAAGACCAAATGACATCAGAAGTATCAATAAATGGTGGTATTGTATTTTCATTTTAGATAATGATAAGAGATTTTTTTAACTTTCAGAAAAGTTGAAACGACAATCAGCTAAGCACGGTAGAATCAACTAATTGAGTTTGAAGGATTGCAAATAGATTGAAACCTGAATCCCCTGCCTTATATTTGGAAAGGGAATGATTATTTGTAATATGTACTCGTATAATAAAGTACTTAGTACTTTTTTCTTGATAAACCCCTTATAACATAATACTGAGTACTCCACCAAATGTGCAAAATCAAATATCTGATAGCTGTAAGGTGAAGTGAGTCAGACCCATCAATTCTCGAACTGTACGATTCAGTATATCTCACCTGAAAGGTCGGCTAACTAGAAAATCAAGTTTTCAACACTGGACCTCATACTCTTGAGCCTCAAGTATTTTTACTTATAATTGAAAGATTCTAAGTTGATAATTCCGCAAATACCTGACACGAAATTATATATTAACTCAAAGTTGAGTGAGAATAATTATAAGAAGGAGACATCGAATTCTGCTTGCTAACGGAAGGACAAAAAGATTCAAGACAGGATAAATAAAGAATTTTAAATCGAGCCTCGAGCCTCGAGCCTCTTTAATGGAGGAGGTATTTAATATTTTGCTAGCTTTATTTGAAAAAGTTGAATAATAAGAGATTACTCCTCTCTGTGATTATTACTCATGAGGTTCAAGGAGTGCTCAATACCTTAAACATGGTAGTCACTCCAGTCTTAATCTATCGTCTAAGTAATGAACATGATTGTGGTGTACTACTTACAACATCGAAAAACTTTTACAATGACCGAAGACAGGGCTTCAAACATCAACACCAAAAAATATTATGATAAAGTTGTAAAACACTAGTTGAGATCAAAATAGAAAAAAGAACTCTTGACGGATGATTGAAGAGGTAAAAATACGATTTTTTACACCCCTATACAAGATTTGCATACGTCTCAAAAAGCGAAACACAAAAACACCAGAATTGGGGTCTCGCTT
Organism: Nakazawaea ambrosiae; assembly: GCA_024271865.1. Lineage (NCBI taxonomy): Eukaryota > Fungi > Ascomycota > Pichiomycetes > Alaninales > Pachysolenaceae > Nakazawaea > Nakazawaea ambrosiae. The sequence continues at coordinate 212,948 of JANBXG010000004.1, read as the reverse complement.
ATTGATCATCACTGATATGCATCCAGCATTAGTTAACTGTGTTGGTCCACGATGAGCCAGCTGTGAAAAAAAAAATTGAAAAAATAAAAAATAATTGGACGAGTCCGGAGTCGAACCGGAGACCTTTCGCATGCTAAGCGAACGCGCTACCAACTACGCCACACGCCCGAATTGATGTCTTACTTTGAGGGGGTCTTGAACTGATTCTGCAAGGTTTCTGGAGAAGGGATATTCAATTGATGGTTGATTTGGAACATTATGTCATGATATGAATGATACGAACAATATGAAATCTATTAACCAATCAAGGACCATTCATGAATCACTGAATGGCATTAATTCAATGTGAACTACAACTCGAATCGCACAGCCGAGAGGCATCGCTGAATGGCATCGACGAATTATATCGAATAACTACATCATCGAACAATAACTTCGATCAAAAATAGTGTCGAACGGCCTCATCGATTCGTATATTCGAACGGCTTCATCGATCTGGAAGAACATTGATAACTTTGAATTAACTTAAATAAAAAAGTTTATAAATCGACCTCAATTTCCCCCTGAGCTGGCATAATTATTTTATAGATCAAGGATTCATCTGCGAATATAGATTATCATACATCTTCAACCTTATTACCGTTCTAACAATTGAATAACTCGTTTAACATTATACAAACTAACTTTTAAACTGACTGAATATGGTTGATACATTTTCATAATCGAATAAGTATTTCTATCACACCTATGGTCATCGAGTTGCCTGATTAGTCCATTCTCAGAAGAGATACTTTTCCAAAGGATAATCTAAATAAAAATAAAACCTCACGAACAACATCCAATTTGTAATTATGGCCCATTGATTCTTTTCCATCTTGCATGTCCCTATCCATCTTGGTTAAGGGGCCATCGCGGCCTTGTAAGATCCTTGCGACGATTGAGCAGCAGTCAAGACAATATATATACTACCTATTTTGAAACGGTAGTTACTTTTGAGTCACTTTCCAGAAACAGCCCTGGCATTGGTAGTATTGGGACACGTTTGTTACGCCAGATCTTAGAATTACACATAAGATGGTGGTGCTTTTGCCGAACTGAGTTTTGAATGTTCGGCGCACTACTTGAAAGGGGACTAGACAATAGAATATAAAAATAAAAAGTAAGTGTCAGTTTCAAGACTCGCAACACCCATTTTTCAAAAGATTCTGAAAGGTTTTGTTTGATCCGTAATAATTATCAAGTCAGATCCAAATTGAGCAAAATACGAATTGTGACTTTTCCGAATGTCATAATAATGCAAGAAAAAGGGGATACTCGAACTAGCTAAATCAGCTTGAAGAATAAGAGTATGGGTTCCTCAGGTGGAGATGATGGTACGAGAGCTCAAACTGGGAATTCTAGAGATATTCTCATATACAGGATTTTCCGATGAGCATATTATTGATTTAACAATTTCCTAGTTCTGAAATCTTTTTCAATTATATAATTTATATAATGATAATTGGGAATTTCGGAGTTGGAAAAGTGACGGTTATTCACTTCCTTTATTTGATTCAATTCTAAGCTAAATCAAAAACCAATAAGAGTATTTCCGACTCAATTCTTTCAACTAATACCTGAGATCCAAAATTCCAAGCCAACAAATCCCAATAAACCGATTGTACTTCACTTGGCATTTCAGTAGCCCCTAATTTCTTATCTAAAGAGTTGGCCGATAAGCAAATTTAGGTTTCTGCCTTGCATAAAACCAGGATTTAAGCGATCCGCTGACTAGGACTTGATTAACTTCAAGTTGTACCAACTGTGGAAATGGTAGAAAAACAAACTTCGTGGACTGAACAAGTCCCAGATATCGACGAACAGAAAGCAACGGAGTTCTTATCTGACTTTATCAAGATCCCCTCGCACTCAAAATCTTCAGCCGAGACCGATGCTGTCCACTATATGACCAAGGCCATGAAGGAGATAGGAATCTCTGCCGAAAGCATTCCTTTCAACGATAAGCAAGACGGCTCTACGAGATACAACTCGTTTGGAGTCTGGAAAGGTACTGGGAAGTTGGAAAAGACGAAAAAGATATTGTTCAATGGCCATGTCGACGTCAATCCGATCTCTGAAGGTTGGACTGTCGATCCCGTAGGTGGAGTGTATGACAAGGATTTTATTTATGGTATTGGGGTTTCGAACATGAAGAGTGGCTGCTGTGCGTACTATATGGCTGTTTACTTCTTAAAGAAAGCAGGCTTCAAATTATCCAAAGATTGCACCTTGACCTATGTTGTCGGTGAGTTGCAAGGTGGAGCTGGCACTGTTGCTTTGATTGAGAAAGGCTACATCAATGAGGGCACGACAGATTTGTTTGTCAATTGCGAGCCAACGGATATTCAAGCATTGACAATGCACGCCGGCTCAGCGATCATGAAGATCAATGTCATTGGAGACACGAGGCACATGTCGAAGAGGGAAGAGCTGACAGATGCCATTTTGCTGTCCATGGATGTCATCAATAATCTCACATACATGACATTCAGTCAGCTGCTCAGCGAGTCCCACGAGTTGGTCAACAGGTGCCATGTAGGCTGCATCAGAGCCGGGTTGGGGAGGAACTACGAGGAATGGAGACAACCTCAGGTCGCCGATTTCAGTACTATTCAGTTGGCAGCCCGCTATGCACCAGGCCAGACCAACGAAATCGTGATGGAGGATATCCACAGAGAGTTGAAGAAGACCAAGATGAAGTTCCCAAAAGTCGAGTTTGAAGTGGAATTGGTCAAGAGAGATTTCATGCCCCTGTTTGAGGTGGATCCCAATGCTGAAATCGTGCAGTTGGTGAATCAGCACTACCAAGCGGTAAGAAAGACAGAACAGCCTACGGGAGTACTCAAGCCTCCTTGTTACTACGGAAGCGATGCTGGCCATTTGTACGAGAAGTTGAATTTGGAGGGGATCGTCATGGGCCCGGGAGGTAAATACAATACCATGCCCGATGAAAAGGTTGACTTGGTGGACTACTTCGACTGTATTAGGATATTTATGAGACTTATAGTTGATGTATGTGGTGGATATAAAGACGCGGAGCTATTTTGAGGTTTCAAGCCCCGGTCGCATATTTAGGTCTATATTCTGACACCCACTGATTGTTTGGGGTTGCCAATTGACTCTTGTCTCTCTTAACATAAGAGCCCACCCCGGATGTAGTTTCGTTTATTTTACCTTCTTCGTAAACCACTTCTCCCTTGACAAGGGTATATCTTGGCCAATTTGTCAACTGGTAGCCGTCAAAAGGCGTGTAGTCGCACTGGTGGTGGAGCATTTCGTTGGTCACAGTAGCTGGACCCGTGTATTTTCCCTCTGGGTACCAGATAACAATGTCAGCATCGGAAATGCCAGGCAACAAAGAGCCTTTCTGAGGGTACAAGCCATACAATTTGGCCGGATTGGTAGCGTGCAACTCCACCAACTTCTGCAAAGTGATCTTGCCCTTCTGGAAACCGTAATTGTACATCATCGGGAATCTAGTTGACACACCGGGCATACCGTTAGGGATCCATTTGAAAGCTCCATCGTGTCCATTGGCGAAGGCCACCTTTTTCCCGTCGTCACCGCCATAAACAGTGGGACAGTGATCCGAGGAGACGATGGTGAAGGTCCCGTTGGCAAGCCCCGTCCACACAGCTTGCAAGTCGTTCTCGCCCTCTCTCGGAGGCGGCGAACACACATATTTGGCACCTTCAAATGGATCATGAGAGTGGATACAGCGTAAGTTTTCAGAGGTCAAGAACACATACTGAGGACACGTCTCGGCAAACACTTTCAAGCCATTGGTCTGTGCTTGGCGGATACGGTCTATTGCCGAAGGGGCGGAAACATGAACAAAGAGAATAGGCGTGTCCATGGTTTGAGCCAACACAATTGCTCTATTAGTGGCTTCACCTTCGAACAACTCCGGTCTGGAGACAGCATGGTAATACGGCTCGATCTTGCCCTGTTCCTCCAATGCTTCAATCATCCACTTGATCATGTCCCCGTTCTCCGCGTGGAGCATCGTGGTGATACCGTTCTTCCTCATAGCGTGCATTGCATGCATCAAGTTATAATCGCTGAGTTGAAGTTTTGGATATGTCATGTACATTTTGACGCTGCTACAACCGGTTTCCTGTTGTAAAGTCGACAATTGTTCGTCAATGATGTCCTTGTCGATTTTGAACAAGATCAAATGACACGCAAAGTCACAGTACAAGTTCCCATCTTTCAAAGCATCTTCCACACAAAGTTTCACCGATTTCACTAGGCCGTCTGCCTTATCGAATAATGACTCCTGTTGGGATGCAAATGTTATGATGGTGGTGGTGCCCCCTGCAACAGCACTCTTGGTTCCAGAGTGCATGTCATCAGCAACTTTGCCAAAAAGATCCAATGGTTCTCGAAGATGGACATGGGCATCAATTCCTCCAGGAGTCACATATGCCCCTTCTGCATCGATCACCTTCAGGGCTTGAGAGATGTCGAGATCTCCTGCAATGGCACTGATTTTTCCGTCTTTGATGCCAATGTCCGCTTTATAGGTGTCTGACAGTGTGCAAATGACACCGCCCTTGATGATAGTGTCATACTTCATGGCCAACAGCTCAATGGTTATCACAATTGGTTAAAGTCTACAGTCTTCTGTTACGACGATGAAAAAAAATTATCTTGCACTTTTGAAAAGTTTCTTATCTAAGTTTTTTTTCTTTCTTATCAGTTAACAGTTGTATGCCGAAAGGTAATGTAATGTAGCGTGAAGAAGTCTTGGAGCAAAAAAAATTAAATTGGAATATTATTATATAATGGGGAGAAACTGACCGACGATCAACATCGGAATATCAAACACGTCTCTTTTAATTGTCCAAACCGAAGCACACTTCAAAACACCTTGAGATCTATCGGCTTTCCTGATAACACAGTCTGTTAAAATTGTAGCGTTCAAGTCACCAAATGCAATATCACTGAAGAGCTTGAAATATCTCAATGCACTTGGATCATCCATTAATTCCACTATGAAAGTCCTCTTCGATAAAAGATTTGCCCTTGTGTAACCTGTGAGCGCACTGAACTCATTGGTCAAAGCAGTGATCTCGCCCGTTCTTCTCCAAATGATCGTCGGCGTAGCTGACATCGAAATCAAATTCTCGTACTCGAGCAAAGATCTCTGGAAAGATTTCTCTGTGAAGATCAAATCGTTTTCATATAAAGATTTGGTAGCTGAGATGAACGACGGTCTATATGCGGCCATACATTTTGCAATGCTCAATAATTGCTCTCTATTAAACCTCTGTTTCAAATAGTGAATCAAGGCATGGTACAGTTTTGGGTACTGATACGATTTCACCACATTGGTCAAGTAGATATCGTCCGGGGTCTTTATCACGTGTCTGAATATCAAAGGAGCCGTGTAGTCTTGCTCTTCTTGTATATAAGACGGCAATGCGTCTGGTGAATTCAGTATTGCCGATGTGTTGATGTGGATGAAATTCTTGTCCCTGTTTCTGCTGTCAGCTGGGTCGGTCTCCCCCAATTGAATATAAGCTCTCTCGTTGATCTCGAAATCGAAAAAATCCGATGGTGAAGGAGGGTTTGTGGTGAGTAAGTTGGTCAATTGCAGGTATTCGTCATCGACAAGAGCCGACTGGAACTTGGCTTTGGATTCTTGGAGCGACTGGTTGTAAGCATTGAGCATGAAGTTCAAGTCGTCTTTGTTTATGATGTCATTCAACGAGTCTGCGTGGTACGAGATCAAATTAGGACGTGCCTTGATCTCCGGCTCCTCTGAGCTTGAAGAGTCCGAATCGTCTTGGAAAATCGACGAGTCTGAGCCGTTCAAAGCCATCGGAGGGGCAGCGACGGGTCCATGAGTAGTTGCAGCGGCTGAAACTGGGGTTGTTAAATCTGATATTAGAGGCAGTTGCAGCAAAGGAGCACCCACTGGTGTATTTGAATGATTGCTCAAGGCTTTGGAGTCAATGGAATGTGCTGGAGATGGGTTGTAAAACATGTGTTGCTCAGGCTGTCGCACCTCAGATTCTGCAGACGAGCTCTTCACGTTGATATGTCCGGTGGCTATAGTTGGACTCTTTTCCAGCTTGAGGGTTGGATTCCCTGTATAGTTGACAAAGCTTATATTTTGAGTGTCCTTGGTGGTTGAATTGGGAGTTTCCTTCTTGACGATTTTGGGTGTCCTGCGTCTCAGTTTCGATTTTTCATTCTCGGGCTTGACCACTGTCCATTTGACTGATTTTTTCCTCTCGACACTTTCACAAGTATCTTGAAATCCTCTCTTTATGCAGTTCTGACACGGTCTGCCAGGGTCACATTGTAAATGCTTAGTATGACAGAATTTGCAGGCCCTCGATATGGGCTTTCTGCTCTTTTTGATTTCTTCTGGCAATTTTTTGGTCATGATGAGTGTGAGAAGTGAATAGTGGTGGTGATATAGAATAAATAGTGAATAAATATGTGCACGAATTGAACTTGTCCGCGTTTGAGAGTAATCATATAATATCAATGGGATAAGTGTACATAGATAAAGTGTAATGAAGGTAATTAATTGTTGATAACATCGAAAGTTGTGAAATCCCAACGAATGCACCACTGAGCTCCAATAAAACACAATCAATAAGAACCAATTGCTCGCAGTTCAACTTGATCAACTAATTGTCTTTCCTAACATGACAAAATAGAGATCGTCCTTTTTTTCCATATTTTTTTTTATATAAAATCCCCAAGTCTTCTCTGTTGACAGATTTTTCTGGGGTAGAGGTCCCGGAGCAAAGGAGCGTTTTCCCAATTAGGAACTAAAAGTCCTGTGAGCAGAAAATTCGGGGGTCCCGAACAAGCATGTGAAGTGATAGGTCAGGGGCATGTGAAGGGATAGGTCAATGGGTGTTGGCGATAATGTGACGATAGCGAGTTCGGGTATCTGAGACGGACTTACATGTGATAGGACCCTTATAATAAAGTACATGTGATAGATGGAAATCAATTACATATGTTCGATGAACAAATCAATTACGTATGATCGAAGAACGAATCAATTACATGTGATAGATGAACTATTAGTACATTACATGCCACAAAAAGAAACCATTGCAACTTTTATTTTCATAAGACAAACCACATCGAATTGAACAAGACAAGAAAAAATAACAGGCACCAGCACTGAGTTTGCGAGTATCGCTTCAAAGAAGCGAGGCTCGACAAGAAGTGAAAAAGATGAAAAAAAAAAAGATCCAAAGGAACTGAGCGGTGCGGCTCATTTGAGCCCAGATCAGGCAGTCTTGGCCAAGACGATCCCCGTTCTGTTTGGTATGTAGACCTGTAAATAGTTCTCTCTTTCGTTCCACGGGAACGGCGTGGTGAAATGCTCAACGGACTTGTCGACACGGCCGTGGCCTCCGAACTCGTCGTCGTCGGTGGACAAGATCACTTTGAAAGTGCCCGCACCGTTCAACCCAACTCTGTAGTCGGTGTAGGAGTTTGCAGGATGGAAGTTGAAAATGAACAACAAGCTGTGTCTCTCGAACACGATCACTTTGTCGCCTTCATGCTTCAAAGAGACGTAGGCAGGGTCGTAGTTCAACCACCCATACTGCAGCTCGGTGTTGTTCATGGCACAGTCAAAGTCGTAGAGAAACCTGTATCTCAACAAATCGTCTTCGATCAAGTTGAACTGCCGTCTCAGGTAGTGGAACGACTCGCCGTTGCCGACCCTGGGGAAGTCCAACCACTCCGGGTGGCCAAACTCGTTGCCCTCGAAGTTCAAATAGCTCTCTCCGCCCAAGCTCTGCGTGATCAACCGGATCATCTTGTGTAACAGCAAGCCACGGTCGATCACCGGCGTCAACTCTGTCATTTTGGACATGTTCGTGTACATCTCCTTGTCCATGAGCCAAAACAGCAACGTCTTGTCCCCCACCAAGGCCTGGTCGTGCGACTCCGCATACGCGATGCACTTCTCCTTGTATCTCCTGTTGCTCAACGTGTGCGTGATGGCACCCATCTCCCACTCCTCGTCCTTGAGGTGCTTCAAGATCTTGATCCACATGTCGGGGATCGACATCGAGAGCCGGTAGTCGAAGCCCACGCCGCCGCTTGTCCTGGGCAAGCAGAGCGTCGGGTACCCACTCACGTCCTCAGCAATGGAGGTGATCTGGATGCCCCGCGAAACCCCGTACAGCTGGCACAAGTCGTTGGCAAGCATCAAGTAGCACAAGGCCTCCCTGTCCACTGGGGAGTTCTGGCCCAAGTACTCGTGGTACCCGCCGCTGAATCCGGCACCGATGCCGTGGTGCGTGTACAACATGCTGGTGACGCCGTCGAACCGGAACCCGTCGAACTGGTACTCGTCGAGGTAGAACTGCAAATTGGACAACAAGAACCGGAGGGTCTCGTAGTGGCCGTAGTTGAACAAGCGGGAGTCCCATTGGTCGTGCACACCCTTGCTTCCGCCGTGGAAGTAGCAGTAGTCCGTGCCGTCGAACATGTTCAACCCATCCTCGACGTTTTTGGAGGCGTGCGAGTGCACCACGTCGAGCAACACCCGGATCCCCATGCCGTGCGCGGTGTCGATCAACTGCTTCAAGTCTTCTGGCGTGCCGAACCGCGAGCTGATCGCGAAGAAACTCGTCACCTGGTATCCGAACGAGGCGTAATATGCGTGCTCCATTACAGACATCAACTGCACTGTGTTGTAGCCCAACTCCTTGATTTTCGGCAACACATTCGTGCTGAATTCCTTGTACGTGCCTATTCTGGGCTCTGGCGTGGAGATCCCGACGTGAGCCTCGTAGATTTTCAACGACTGCGGCAATTGTGGCCGCTTGTGTTGGAATTGGTAGTTTGTGGGCGGGTTCCAGAACCGCGACTCGTAGCTGGGGTTGTTGTATTCCTTGGGTGGCTGTGTGGCCCTCTTGATCCAGGCAGGCAACCGGGCAATCTTCTCGCCGTTGGGCAACGTCAACAAGATCTTCACCCGGGAGTCGTGCGGGATGGCATATGCACCGCCGACAGGTGACAACGTGATCTGGAAACTACCGTACTGGTCCTTCTGCATCCTGTGTGACTCATGGTCCCAGTTATTGAAATCACCGATCAAGGCAGCGGCAACGGCGTTGGGGGCGTATTCTTTGTAGGTGATTGATTTGTCTTCGAGAACGTTGAATCCGAACTGCTTATAGCCTTGTGCAAACGACAAGATCCCGTGCTCGTGGTGGTCCAATTTCTTCAAGAAGTCGTCCAGCAACGACCGCCTATAAAGCAATTCCCCTACAAAGGGCTCTAACCAGGGATCGATATCGACAGCGCCTTTCACGGCGAGTGGGATTTTGCTTTCAGAGACCGCCATTGTCAAGTATTAGAGTGCAATCAGCAAGGTATCCACTGCTTTGATCAATTGAGTATCACTTGCAAACGAATTGGTAGATCTTGTGCTAGCGTCAAACTTGCTCTGTTAAATACAAAAAGAGGGTTTGATATGCAAAAGAGGAAAAAGTGAAAATTGCAAGGCAGCCATTTTTTTATAGAGATTTGTGGAGTGCTCAATTTGTTGAGTGACTAGAATGAGACTGAGTGAAATAGCGATGGGGATAGTGAGAATAGAAAGGGAATAGCGAGAATAGCGAGAATAGTGAGAATAGCGGGAATAGTGAGAATAGTGAAAATAGTGAGAATAGTGGGAATATGAGCTTGATTTGACAAGGAACCTGGTTCTGCGATGCCCATGCTCGCTTTGAAAGCAATGAGGTTGACAGTGATGAGTATGGGGAAGGGATGTCCAATAGGGGCTGCGGATAGAGGGGTAGTCATGACACAGGCATTGAATATCATGATAAAATGTATTCAATCATGATTGAGCAGTTTTGAAGTTGGAGCTGAGTGCAGGTTCGAAATTATCTAAGCCAATCAGGTGATATAATAATAGTTTCAATATCTATAATACTTATAGTATATATAATACATACAGTTAATTCTAGATTGATCCACTATTGTTATTCATCATAACACTGGCACTAACAATTCAAAATATTCCTGCACTGGTGAGTTCAGAATTGATGATCTCACGAATTATCAAATATCACTCTGCTTTCCAAAGTCACATCTCATAAACTTATCCACTATCTTACTCTACATGATCCAATAATACACCGATATATACAATCTTAAATCACTCTCTTACTACTAATTTCTCTTTTATTAATTACACTAACAATATCTCTCCCAGCCTTAATTTTGCCCTAGAGCCTCTTTCCCGAAGATTCTTGAGATTTTTTTCTACATTTTTTTAACTTGAATAAAAGGTACACATTCAAAGACAAGGTGAATAGTCAGGATCAGAATAATCAGACGACCATAGTGCATATTAATAGAATCACTCATAGACACACCAATAAATCTCACAAGAGTCACCATTTTCCAATAGAAAAATATTCGAATCCCTTAAAAAGCTCATTCCAGAACAACTCAGTCTACAACATTTGAAGTCATCCACTCATCACTAAATCACCAGCAACACCAACACACCAATGACGGCACTGCAAATCCCCGAGTTCGATTTCCCACAAGCTTCAAGCTCTTCGTCTCCCACATATAACTATTCCCACGGATTCGAAGATTATTCTTCCTATTCAGACGACGACGACGACGATAACTCCAGCCAATATACATACTCATCAGACCTTGTGAAGACCACTGCTCAACAACAATGGGAAGATAGCCTAGTGCAATTAACAACGTTGTTGAACTTTGTTATAATACCCTTAGTGGGGAGAATGATTGGGAGGAAGTTCAGTGGTTTCTTATGGAGAAAAGTGGCTGACATCATATGGAAAGTAGAAGGTGTATAAAGAAGTACGATCAAATACGACTAAACATTTGGGGTTCTTTGAAAAAAGGTTTACTTTGAATCTCTTTTGATAAGTGATATATACGTAAATATATATACCTGCTGAATAATGATATAACTAATAATACAATGGGGATTAACTTATTATAAGCACCTCATGTGCATAATAACAGTGAAAGAAGTGAAAAGAAGATAAAATAGCTCCCAAAAAGACACAAAATAAACACACAAAAGACAAGAAGCGAACGAGGCAGAACAACATTTGATACCACAAACAATACAAAAAGAAAACAGACACGAAACATAAGCGAATCCAAACAATTTTACACCTTTTCATCTTTCACACTTTCAAGATCTGACTGTTAATGTCGAACATCTCGTTGTCCAACATTTTCAACGAGTATTCAGTAAGCATGTTATAGATGACAACAACCAAGGAGTCATTGACAGACTGTTTCAAGAAGTTTATACCGTTTTTAGAACCACAAGTATGGTATTTTCTCTCGATAGTTGCGATATTTCTGAACAATTTCAAGAATTGGAAAAGAATATTCTTCACAATGGAGTTCAAATTGATGTTGATTTGGGAGGACTTCATATAGTCGATCTGGACTTCCCGGTATTTCTCTATTGGGATTGAATGTACACTTGTTTGCCTTGTGTGGATGGTTTCAGTACTCATTGTACTTGATTGCACACTACTCAATGATTTGGTGGAGGTTCTCTTTAATTTCAAGTTGCTTAATTTGCGAGTAAACGCAGAGGAAACTTTGGTAGGTGAAGTTGAAGGATTTCCTGACATGGAGAGGCCCTGCGAAACACCGAATGCCGCCATCTCGCTATTAAGATCCTCGTCATCATCTTCCGAGACTTCGGGTACTGCCAAAAATACGTCGGGGTGATCTTTGATGATATTAGTTACATTCTTGATGTAGTTGGCCAACACTGTGGAAGGTTCTATTGTCAAATCTTCGAATAAGAAGGACTCCTCTTTCTCCAAATTTGATTTCAAGAGTTTATTGAATTTGGCATCTTTGTTGATGGAGTCTCGGAGTTCGAACAACAATCCCAATACACGGAAAGCCGGGATTCTGTGCAAAAAAGAGCCCTCCATTATCCTTGTGATGTCTTCGGGTTGTAATTTCAACGCTTGGAAATACGCATCGTCTCCATTTAGTCTTGAAATTATGTGTGTTGTTAGTATTTGGAGCCATGTAAATTAATAATAAGTGAGAAAAAAAAATGAGAATAATAACATGAGAAAAAAAGCAAAAGGTTTCGGTGAAAGTAAAAAGGGAAGCATCTTGACTTACACTCTGATCAAATGGCCCAAGGCCTCTATCTCGACTTCCAACATGACTTGAGCTCAGCTCTTTGAAAATATCGTTGAAATGGTGGGAAATTACACACTCGCTGGAGATTTCAAATTTCTTATATTAATTATTTATAGCTCAATTGAAACTGATCTGTCAATCCTTTTTGTTTATATTTGAAAGCAAATGGAAAAAAAAAAGTCTAAGACATCAAACAAAAACAATACTTATTATTTTCTTTTTTCCTTCCTTTCCTCTATTTTTTTCACCCCTCTTGGCTTCTTTTTTTCGCGTTTTTTCCCCTTGTCTCTAATTTTTTCTGATTTTTTTTCCCCTAGGTGTCATTTAAAGTGCGAAGGGATAAAGAGCGAGTCTGAAGAACGAAATCGAAGAATAGAAGAACGAAATAGAAGAACGAAAGAGACGTAAGGAAGGGAAAACTTACAAGGTTTGTACTGTGCGATTACTTTTGACTAAGCGATGCCTTCAGGGCTCATTAATTCAGGGATTTAGTCAGAGAAGCGAAGTTTGTTAGGTTTTTTTTTTTTTGTTTGTTTGATTATCATTTTCCATTTTGAGGCCACACATATTACATACAATGGATCAACTATCAGTGACACTCATAACATTACTATTTCTATGTACCGTCACAGCGATAATATTATTTGGAGACCTCCCGAATTTCAAAAACTCCTATGTTGCCATAATAAGAAGATCACTCATAACATTCTGGGATGCGGGAATTAGGTCGTTGAAACGGTTTGATGACAAGTTTTGCAACGGTATGCTTTATATTACCTTCGGAATCAAGTTTTACAAGTCATATCTATGGTTGCCACCGTTGATGTACTTGGTCCTATTGTCGATCTTCCTATACCAATTCTTCAAATACTCGTATCCACAGTTGGTCGATCCCAGAATCTACCTCATTTCATTTAGTCTTGCATTCAACGTCTATGCATTTTTCATGGGCATCTTACTCGATCCGGGAAAAATCACAACAAAATTGTCCTCTTCTTCTTCATCTTCACTCTTGAGGAAGTTCCCTTATAACGAGATCATCTTTTTCAACCATTCTCTATACAACCGCACTCTGAAAAATTATTGCTCAACGTGTCATACTTTAAAATTTCCAAGATCCAAGCATTGTTCTATTTGTGGGAATTGTTTCATATTATTTGATCATCATTGCATTTGGTTGAACAATTGCGTCGGTTACAACAATTATCGATACTTTATTTTTTTCCTCTTGTCCTTGAATTGGATCTTCTTGTATGGAGGCTACTTGAATTATCAAGTCTTATCGTTACTGAAGCAAGACAATGATCTCAATTTTTTCCAGAGATGGTTCCAACTCATAAAAAACACCACCATTGTCAATGAAAGGGCCGGAATCATATTGGTCACTTGTATTCTCTTGGCACCGGTAGTCATCTGGTTCACCATTGAACATTTCCAATACCTATATCTTGGAATGACCACGAATGAGTCAGCCAAATGGGACTTTATCCGATTCCTTGTTGATAATGACATGCTTTACAGCTACGATGACACCGTATTTTTGATCAGAGACAACGACAATCTTTTTTACAGATTGAGTGATGAAAATCTCTCGTTCAATGTGCTGCTCGACGATGTACGCTTGCATAAGATTGAAGATATGGGTCAAGAGTTGAGTAACATTTATGATTTGGGGTTCTGTAATAATCTCAGACAACGACTATTTCCTGATTCTTTATAGTTCATCTATGAAAATAATGTAGTAAAATGATCTAAAAATAATATCGTTTGATATGTTTGTATATTGACTAATGTAAATTACGATTCACAGCTCATCATCTCACTCTGTTTGCCTTTTCCCTTATTTCTCTTCCGCTCTATCCTCTTCACGTACACCTCAACACTACAACTGTATAAATATAATTTTCTGATTTCTTTTATTTTTAAACGGATGTTATACAAAATGATTAAAATGATAAATGAATATTAACGAATTAACAAATTTCAAAAGGCAACATTTGAAGCTAAGCCGTTATGGTGATACTCAGTAGGTGGAAAATATAGTAAAATAAAATTGAAGCCAATTCGAGATAAACAGAGACAAAAAACAACAACAATAACTAATGCTTAAGTGAGATGGATCTTCTTCCATTTTTTTCTTCAAATTGTAATGGGATTTCTTGAGTGGTGATGGTCAATGAACTTTCATTAGGTAATTGAGCCAATGTAGACTTTCTGTTGTTGCCTCCACGACGTAATAAATCTTCTCCTCCAAAGCTGAAGTCGTTATAATCGTTGTTGCCCACCAATTCGTTCAATGGCATACCGTCTCCGTAGTCCTCTACTGGATCCCATCCCATACTGATTCTTTCTCTGATGATGGTGACGTCTTTTGGATCAAAGAACTCCTTGAGAACATTGAAGATGAATCTCGGAGTAAGACAGATGAGAATACCGACAAACATACAAGCCCAGAACGATGCAGATCCATACATTCTGGCAGCAGACTTATAAAACTCACCAGAGATCGTCGATGAGGACCAAACACCGGTCCAAGCGAACACGATCAAGATGGACAACCAGATGAACAATGTCGACAACCAATCCCATCTGTACTGGTTCATCAACACATACAAGTTACAGGAAATAATGGCAATCGAAGACACAAGCGCACCAATAAAATATCTGTGGTCGAGACCCAATCCGTTTTGGGTGACAAATCCGTTCTTGTAGTAAACCCAATATGGATAGAAATACGAGATAAGCGATTGGTAGAACGCATCGATCATATACCACCAGAACTTCTGCATGGTCCATTCACTTCTCAAGATACCGGTCCTGTACAATTGTGGAACCAGTAAGGAGACCAGATCGCTGACGTCCTGGTCCAAGACACCGATGAAGATAACTGGCAACGAGGTGAATGCCAAGTTATAGAACATAAGATAGGTATATTCGAAAAGATAGGTACCGTCGAAATCGTTGTAGATACCATACCAGAACAAGGCCAATGTGAAGATCACATTCTTGTAGAAGAAACTTGGAATCATCTCTGCAAGTCTCTTGTAGGACCATCTGCCATGGACCAAAACCAATCTGGTCAAGAATTTGAATTGACCAAAGGCGTAATCCGACGACATCACAGCGGCTCTACCTTCCTCACCAGCGATTCCCACACCGACATCTGCCGCTTGGATCATGGCAACGTCATTGGATCCGTCTCCAATAGCCAAAGTCATCACTTCCAAGTCGTTCTTTACCATCTTGACCACTGCAGCCTTTTGGGCAGGCGAGACTCTACAACACAAGACAGCTTTACACTGCTTACAAAGCAACAAGAACTTTCTTTGTGTCTCGGCATCTTTCAAAGCAAGTTTCAAAGCATCTCCGTCAATGATCAAACCATAACTTCCATGAGGAGGACTGTGGTCTTTCTTGGCAAGCTCCAATTCTTCCAATGAACCTTGCATATCGAAATGGATCTTCAAGTATCTTTCAATGGTTTTTTCTACAAACTTCTTTGAGTTGTCGCCAATCTCCAGAATATCTTCTGGACTGAAAATCTTGTCGGCATCTTCCAACCCAGAGGTCTTCACCAACAACAAGTCCATCCCGTTGTCCAACAAGTTACAAGAGAATCCAATGTTGATCGCAGTCTCGACTTTGTCTCCAGTCAACACCCACAATTTGATACCAGCATCTGCCAAGAGAGCAATCGAATCTGGCACACCATCTTGCAATCTATCTTCGATGGCAGTTCCACCCAACAAGATCAACTCTCTTTCAATGGCATCGGCAGCTTCCTCCATCTTTTCCTCTCTCTTGACCAAAGCAGCAGACAGCTTTTCGTGTCTCGAGTTCCATTCCAAATATTGATCCCATGTCAATTGACGTTGTGCAATACACAAGGTTCTCAAACCTTCCGTAGCATATTCTTCCAAATCCAAAGAGGTCTTTTCCAACAAACTTGGATCGTTGTCCTTGGACAAACGGGAAAATACAATGGAGTCTGCACCTTTACAAAGCAACAACAGAGTAGGCTTACCATTTGGTTCCGTTGGAGGGATCTTGATGATGGCACTCATTCTCTTTCTGGTGGAATTGAATTCCAAGATATTCAACACTTGATACTCTTTTTGCACCCCTTGGACGTTCAATATGACACCTCTCTTGGTCCTTCCCACTAAGGAAAATCCCATATCTCTTGCAGTAGCCACCAAGGCTGCCTCGTCGGGAGACTGCGCCTTGAGAAGTAATTTGCCTGGATTCTTAGGATCTTCTTCTGTCAAGACAGAATGACATAACAGCAAGGCCAACATGAAATGCTCATTACAATGCTTCTGGGTTTCACCGGACTCTCCAGTCAAATCTTTGACGAATTTCGTAGATACAAAGGTCAAGTCGTTGATATCCAGCTGCAGGTTCTCGTTGATGTCTTGTAAACTGTTGTACATGGTGACCTTATCGGCTTCGATTTCCTTCTTTTCCCTTGCCGACTCTTCCTTAACGTCGATACCTTGTCTCTTTCTGATACCGGCATAGGCTTCAGTGTAGGCTCTACCGTATGACACACCGTTGATGGTACATTTCTTGAATTCCATCACATTTTGTGTCAAAGTTCCTGTCTTGTCACTGAAAATGTACTCGATCTGTCCCAAATCATCTGAAATGTTCCACGACTTTGGTGTACAAGGATAATCCAACTTCTCATAGTACATGTTCACATCACTGTAGATGAAAAACAGCTGAGCAGTCTTGATAATTTCGATCGAGATATAAAGAGAGATAGGCACCAACGATTGGTACAAGATAACAGCAACAAAGAAACTCACAACACCGTTGGTTGCGGCGGAGCCGGCAATGGTTCCAAACTCGTAGGCGTTTCTAGATAGGTTACGTTTCGTGTAGTAGACACCGTTGACGATACCAGAGACCAAACACAAGATGAAAAGAAGAACAAAGTTCAACAAGACCGGGTAGTTCAAGTCCTTGGTGATTCTCGAACGTTTACTTGGTGTGATACCGGCATTCAAACGGATCTTGGTGTCTTCTCCAGTGAAAATGACAATACCGATGGCCCATTTGGTGTTTCTCAAAGTACAACCTCTCAACAAGGTGTTGTTGATGGTGATCAGCTCACTGGCCACTCCTTGGGACTCATCTCCTCCGATGTAATATTTCATGTTACCTTGATAAGAGTACAAATTGGCATGTGGACCTTCACTTTCGATCCAGAATTTCAGCTTGGTGAGATCCTTCGATCTTCTCACCTCGTTGGCAGAACATTTCAAAGCTTGTCTAACTTTCAAGTTGGTTTCTCCATCTAAGTCTTTAGTCTCGACATAACAGGCACCATCTTCGTCGGACGTTGCCAAGATGACAAGATCAGCTGGCACTTCATCGTTGTTGTTGATTCTGACCAAGTCTCCCACCATCACGTTTTTCCACATGCTCTTTTGGAATCTGACGTTGGAGTCTGTCAACAGGGAAGGGTCAATGAAAGGCTTGGTGTTCAGACTGCGGACATGGTTAGGAGTTTCGTCGTCTCCCGGGTCTCCGAATGGATTCGATGACAAGTCTTGCAATTGCATTGATCTACGGGAAAACTCCGCACTATCGAGCGAGTTTCTATTGGACATCAGTTCATTGATGTGATGCTGCTTATGGTATTTCTCACGTTTCAGCTTCAATCTACCTTCCTCAGTGATCTTGCTCTGGCAAAACTTGATGAAGGCAAAAAGTAAACGGGTGTTCAGTTTCTTAAATTTTCTCCACAAGGACACATTATCCAGCAGACAATTTGGATTATTGATCCCCGTCAATATGTGGGTCACGGTGTTGTTCAATTCCATATCTAACCCAGTACGACGGGAGTCTTCCAACAGATCTTTGAAAGCCGTGATACAAACAATGACGATCAATGGCACTGCAGACAACACCGGGTTTGGCACACCAAAGATGGTGAAGGCACCCAAGATGTTCATGGCAAGGAAGTAGACATTTGCAACGTTTTTGAACTGATAGGTCAAGTTCTTGGGAACAAATGTCAATGGAGTATATTTGGTAGTTCTTATCTTGTTTCTTGCGTACTGTGTGATAGGTTCACCTTTGGCATCCAACTTGTCATCTGGCAAGGGCAAATTCCAATACACTTGTCTGAATTCGTTTCTCTTGCTGTCTTCCTCGTCTTCCGAGTCCGATTCCGGATTGTGAGGGTTTGAAGTTGCGTTGATGGCCCGACGGATGGACAGGTTTCTGGCACCCCATTTGAAAGTTTTCGACCGTCCTATCACGGGCTTGCCCTTTTTAGTCTTCAAGGTTCCAAATCTGTGTCTCTTCATGATCGTATGGTTTCTCTTGACTTTTTTAGATTCGTCCAAGTCCAGAAGTTCATCCTCCATTTCATCTGCGCCTTCCAAATCTTCCTTAATCTCACCACCACTGGCGAAACGATGGCCATTAATTAAAAAAGTGGCATTAGGGGCGATTCTTGGGCTCTCCAGTACACTTTCGAAGGAACGACGTCTACTTCCAGGAGAATCCTCATAGGAAAATTGTCTTGCCTGCGCCAGTTGCGCATTAGGTGTGCCGTTTCTAGACATACTGACGGGAGTCTTTGGTGAGTAGACATTGGAAGGTTTCTTCAATATGCTGCGCTGCCTGGGTAAAGCGTTTTGATTCGAGCTGTGCGGTTGGAAATCGAAGCTCTCTTCCTCTGTATCGGAAGCGAAATTTATATCGTTGAACCCATGGTCGTCTGCAAAAGGTGAGCCGAAAGTGTCATTATCATTAGTATTGTTATTACTGCTTGGTAATCTGGATCCATTATTTTTGGCAGACATGATCGCTGGCCGTGATGTGCTTGTTTAGCGGGTTGTGTTGGCCAATCGTAGCAATATAGCGGCAATTCAACTGCTGATCACTTCGACAATGGATTGAAGATTTGGTGCTAAAGCTGGCAAAAAAAGGAGACAAAAAGTTTTTCTTTGAAATAAGTTTTGATCCGAAAATGCAGAAGGGGAAGAAATTGGAAAAAAAAAAATCAGCCAGTGCAAGAGGTTTGGTTCGAAGACTGATCCAATGGTGTCTAGTCTCAATACAAACGGCGTTCTCTTTTTGCAATTTGGAAGCGGCAACCGGATTACAAATGGTGATGCTAGCGTAAACGTTTTTCAATGAGACGAAAGGAAAAAAAAGAAAAATTGTATAATACGAATCAAAGGAAAAAAAAAGGTTTCTGTCCTTTCTTTTACATTTTTTTTTTGTAGGTGGTTTTAACGCGAGTAAGAGGAAAAAAGGCGCACAAAAAAAGTGTATTACGGCAGACATTAGTAACGATAAATTTTTTTTTTTTTGCCTTTTTGCAGAGGGAAATCGGGTAGTAGCGCTATTTTGGACCCACCGATGTTTGGTGCCGAGATAAATAAAAAAGAGAAAGAGAGGCAAGCAGCAGCAGCAGCAGAAAAAGTTTTGATGGAGGATACCGAGACGGGGATTGGGGTTTGGGCAGGAATAATAGGCGTGATCTTCTGATCGTCTAGAGTTGCGATCTTGAACAATTCGTATTTGTCAAGCGAGCTCAACGGAAAAGGTCTTTCGTCAACTCGTTCCCGGTATAATTTTTTGAACCTACTACACAACCATTATTGTCTCAGTCTCTATTATTCATGCACCTACCTCTTTATAATATTTTTTTTTTCTGTCTTTCTTTGATTTTTTCCTTCCTAAACATGTATTACGTGGTAGGATCGGATCTTATTTTTTTTTTCCCCTCTTGACATACTTGGTACTCCCTCTGCTTAGATATGCTGGTATTATCTTTTTGATTTAACAGGGACGATGTTCTCTTTGTCATTGTAAATCTTGAAGATAATTCTCGTTTATAAAACCTGCTTTTGGTTCCGATGCACCACGATGCCTGGTCTCCCTTTTTTGAGTAAAGACTTAGCACTCTACATGCTGCAAAAGGCTACAAAATACTTAATAAAGAGAGGAAAGTTACACGACATTGAAAAAAGCCAGAGTCTCTAAGGTTTACTGCCATTGAAAAGACCAAGAAAAACTCAATGCTTAGTATTTGCATTCCGTCTTAGCTACTTATTTATTGATTTATTTATTTATTTAGTTATTTACTGAGATATTCATTTGTTTATTTAGTTCTTTATTTAGTTATTTACTTAGTTATTTATTGAATTATTTACTTAGCTATATATTGAGTTATTTACTTAGCTATTTATTTAGTTATTTATTTAGTTATTTGGTTCTTTATTTAGTTACTTATTCACCTAGATATTTATTTATTATTGAGTGATTTATTAAATAACGTATTCAGCTATCAACTGCCTCTTTGAATGTTATTCAATTATTCACTTTGTTTGATCATCAGATAATCTTCAGTCACCCATTTACCTTTTAACTCCCCTCTCGAATATAGAAACAGTGTGAAATGGAATTGAAAAAAATATACATGATATCCGTAAGCTATGTTTGTTTGACTGTATATAAGGTTTTTTTTTTTTATGTAGTACAAGTAGAAATTTCCCCCCTACTTAGAAGATCATCCAAGCAGATCCCAGGAACATTATCACCAACACAATCAGCGTCAATATTCCTGCTCCAATCTTGTCCTTGGACTTGATATCCAAGTCATTGTTCAGCTCAGAAGATGAATCGTCATCCAACCCTGCATTGTCGTTACCTTTCGAGGAACCTCCAACTTCCTCCGTGTACGGCAGAGGCCTGTCGTGTACTAAAATATTTTGAATGATCTCCAAAGCACACATCTGTTCTCCCAAGCCGTACCATCCATCCCAACCTCCATAACTCCAGTTGATACCACAAGTATGTCCATCACTACCTCCACTACAAGATTGCAGAGCACCAGCCAGCGATTTCTCTATATAACCGTCTATTGTACTTCTCAAATCTGGCACCAAGATAGACGTCAAACCTAACATACGTGAAAACACAGACTTGAAAGATCTCTCATCGGTGTTACAAGTACCAGATTCTTGACATTGTCTCTCGTATATGATGGACGTACTGGTGTTGATGAAGATGGAAATACCGTTCAAAAGTTGCTGTGCTCTGTCCTTCCAAGCATCGTCCTCGGTGTAGTTGTACAAATAGGCACATCCGGCCAAGTATAAGCCAAAGTTATAAGTCCACTCACTCTTGGTGATCGTTGTACAGTTATCATCGATACTGGCTCCATCGTATAACGAGATCGAGTCCCCTTGAAGATAGGCAAAGCCCACACCGGTCATCCATTCCCAAATAGTCTCACATTTCTCGACGTAGGTGTCGTTTTGAGTGTATCTGGCCAATCTGGCACCAATGTTGAACATACAACCATTGGAGACACTGTTCTTATAGTTGTAACCCGAGTTCCAGGTGAAAATTTGCCATCTTAAACCTCCGCCACAGTATTCGGAGTCCCATCTCTTCCACATGGTGTTGAAAACCGCTTGAGACAAGGCCAACCATCCAGGCTGGTCATCTGGAGGATTTGTGAAGTTTCTCTCTGTGGCAGCCATGACTACAATACCCCACAAACCTTGATCATCGTTACCTTCTGTAGTCGATTGGTTGGAGGGGATATAATTGTTGCCGTCACCCTTCTGGTGCATCAACGCTTGGTAGATGGCATCTTCATAGGTATCGTTCTGACAATACCACCACATATCTAATAAACCTCCCCAGGCTTCACCGGCTTGCCACCAATAGTATGGGGATTGGAACATTCCCACGGTTCCTCCGTACCTGTTACCTTCATAATAGTCCATCATACCGTCTGCAATCAACCCGACTGCTGAACAGATGGATTCTGTGCTCGATGTGTCCAATTCGATTGCCTTCACCACTGCGATTGGCAGTAACAGCAACAACGCTGCCCATGAATACGATCCGAGTCTCATCTCTATCTTTTTGACAGCTTTATCACTGGTCCCGCTTGATAATGGTAGCTTCAACTAATCACTGGTCCACCTTTCCCTAAACTTCAACGGGTTACTCTGATCAAGTGTCAACTAAATAAACCTTCTGAGCTGTTTTTAGTTTTCTATTTTTAAATCAGATCGCCATAAATAAAAAAAAAAACAAAAAAAAATTTATTGACTCCTTCTGCGCCTTCTCTTGAAGGACCCCATTTTGTAACTATACACACTACCATGGGTTAGCGAGTCTATTATAGCAATGGGGAGGTGCTGATTTGAGACCAAATGCAGGAACCATCTATAATCCAGGACAGTAGCGATGGTGGGGCAGTTATAGTGATGTTTACTTGATTTTTTCTTGAATTTTCTTGCTTTTCTCAATTTTCTTATGCCTATCTCTTCAACATGTCCAATACATAAGTGAGAT
Organism: Nakazawaea ambrosiae; assembly: GCA_024271865.1. Lineage (NCBI taxonomy): Eukaryota > Fungi > Ascomycota > Pichiomycetes > Alaninales > Pachysolenaceae > Nakazawaea > Nakazawaea ambrosiae. Next base: position 190,397 of record JANBXG010000004.1, on the reverse strand, counting down.
CCTTTGTAGCTATGCCATTCCCATCTAATTCAACTACAGGTTTTTCCTCAGTTACATACTTGGAAACCATCTCTCGGTCCACATATACGCCTCGGATCCCATTATCGATGGCGAATTGATAATCTTTGCGGAAGTCGTCTCCAACATGCCACATTTGTTTCTTCAAATCCGACTCGTTGAATGATAATTTAAGCCCAAGGTCTTGAACCACTTTTTGCAAAAAAGAGGCATCAGGCTTAGAACAGTCTAAATCGTATGAAAGATAGTAATTTGTGAAGTATTTATCCAAATCCAAAGATTTCATCACTTTCCTCAACCGGTCGTCAGAATTACTACACACGACAAGTTCCACACCTTGAGACTTCAACGCTTGGAGTAACGGTTCTACGTCTGGATAGACATGGTACGCATCCCGGTCTACAAAATGGTCAAAGATCTCATCCACCATCGACCTGTCATAAACATGGTCTTTGAACACGTCTTCAATGACTCGAGTCCACCATTTTTGTTGGCTCATATTACTACTGTGTTTGCCATAATTTGGGAACTGGTCACTGGCTTTCTTGATCGCAGCCAAGACACTTGATTCTTCCACTTTTTCAAGATTGGGGATATATTTTTTGGCTATATTGTAGTACTGTGCCGATACGGGTTCTTTTGGAGTGTAAATGGTGCCAAACGCATCAAATGACACAACTCTTGGAGAAATTTTGATTCGGGACATCATTTTTACTTGTTTCACGATGCAAAAAGATCACCACTATCTATATAATTACAAGGATAATTTCTAAACAACCTGAACGATGTATACCACGTATCTGACTCCCTAGTTTGATCGATCTTTATTGTGACTAGTGAGACTTTAATGGATGGTACTGCTTGATTTCTTCGAAGAACTCATCGACCATTCAATAATCTCATTTATGATCCAAATGATATGACGTCAATGGGTTCTTCTTCTTTAGCTTTGCCAGAAATTCCGATTTCACTAAAGAGCCAAACTTTTTCTCAATCACTTTTCCTCGATCGACTTTTTTCCTCAATCGACTTTTTACTTTCTTGCTCTTGCGATGAGTTGAGATTTTCCTTGCCATTTTTTTTGCCATTTTTCAAACGCGTAGTAAGCCTCTTGATAAGGAGAGCCTGATAAGGAGAGCTTGGAGAAGATCTTGATAAGAGAGCCGCTATGATCAGCGAGAATGAAAAGGACGACTCAGCACCTTTGTTCGTGAACAACGACTCCGATTCTTCAGACGAATTTTCCCAAGAAGAGCTCTTTCTGTCACAGTTGTCTGCTATTGTGGTGGATATCAACGATGAGCATATCCGTAGATTGTATAAGAAGTTCTCCAATGGCCGATTGCTCGATGCAGTGAACTACTATTTCGACCACCAGGAGGAGTTCCAACTCGAACTGCTCAACAAGCAAGAAGTGAAGTTGAATGAAGCGCTCAACACGAAGAAGCGACTGAGATCAGTCTCGGAGCAGGAGCTGGATTCGCAAGAGATCGAAAACTTGGATTCCAAGATCGAAATCGCCAACAAGAAGAGGTTTATTGAGGGAAAGATAGAGGAGAAGAAGCAATATATGAACAGGAAGTATATAGGATCGTTGACTGTGGATGCCTGGTGCACCAGATCCATCTTCCGGACCCTTGAATATGGTAAAAAGATGAAGCTATTTGTCACGGAGGACTTTGTGAAGCTTTTGGACCCGGAAAATGGCGACAGAGAAGTGGCCAAGATCCCAACAGAGATCGCCAGGTACCTTGCTCCGGTCTTGTCGTTGAAAATATGTTTTTGCGACGCCACGGTCATATACAACGACAAGAGATTACGAATGGGCGACTCTTTCTTGGTGCAAGTAGACGTGTTCATCAATCCAAAGTTTATCGTGGACCAAAACGAAGATCAAGTTGTCAAACTGCCTAAGAGAGATATGGGATTGAAGAGTAAAATGGCAAATGAGTTAACCGAGAGTCTGGATGAGAAAGAACAACGGTTGAAGAGGACATGTCTTAGCCAGCTATTTGAGTTTTTGAATTTGAGGCCAGTGGGGGCCGGGACAAATCAAATGGAAAGCGAGACCATAGTACTTGATAGTGATGATGAGAACGAAGTAGTGGACGATTCCAAAGGGAAAGAAGAGTTCAGTGCCTGGGACGAAATTCAAAAGAACCGCGTGCAGTCGCAGGACCAAGAGCAAGAGAAAGAGGAAGGGGTATTAAATTTGAACGAGTTGAAAGAGATCTATAAGTCCACCCAAATGAGTTTCGCCTCGTCATTGCAGCTGTTGCCCTTGACAGAGCCTAAAAATTTGAAAGTCACGTTGCGGAAATACCAGAAAATGGGATTGACATGGTTGTTGAAGAGGGAGCAAGAGTATGGAATGATTGAGCAGGACGGGGCTGTAGAAGATGTGGAGGTGATGAACCCGTTGTGGAAGGAATACAAATGGCCGAAAAACAACTCGTGGGGTGAAAAGGCCAAGAAATCGGACTTGCAACAGGCACAAAATGAAGATGGAAACGACAAGTTCTTCTATTTCAACCATTACACCGGTGAAATTTCTAGTAAAAAACCCTTAGTGCATTCGTCGTGTGTTGGAGGAATCTTGGCCGATGAGATGGGATTGGGTAAGACCATTTCCACGTACTCGTTGATCAACACATGTCCGCTGGACTCCAAATACGACCCAAAAAACAGCGTCAAGGACAGATATGCATACAAGACCACATTGATCGTGGTGCCGATGTCGTTGATGTTCCAGTGGGAAAAAGAGTACGAGAAAGTAAATGCCAATAGTGACAATAAGGTACTTGTGTATTATGGCACCAACGGCTACCTTGGACAGGATATCTTGAGAATGGCCCCCACCGTAGTATTGACAACGTATGGAACTATCCAAAATGAGATGGCCAAAGGTTTGGACATTGGGCTATTCAGTATCAAGTTCTTCAGAATTGTGTTGGACGAGGCACATAACATCAGGAATCGTATGACAAAGACAGCGAAAAGCTGCTCCCAGTTGAATTCGAATAGGAGATGGCTTTTGACCGGTACTCCTATCATAAACAGATTGGACGATGTCTTTTCTCTCGTAAAGTTTTTGAAGTTATCTCCATGGGATAATTATAACATTTGGCACACTTTCGTGACCAAACCTTTTGAAGAAAAGAAACTTTCCAAGTCGCTTGAAACTATGGAATCGATCCTTTCACCTGTTATTCTCCGTCGTACTAAAAACCAAAAGGATGAGAGCGGCAACTTCTTGGTGGAACTTCCAAAGAAGGAAGTGATTATCCAAAAGTTGCAATTCAACGACAAGGAGAGACAAGTGTATGATTTCTTCAAGAACAGAGCTACTTCGTCTTTGAAACAGTCCAAGAACGTTCTTGCCAATTACACCAACATATTGACGCATATCTTGCGGTTGAGGCAGGTATGTTGCCATCTTGACTTGATCTATTCTACGGCGAACGACGAAGATACCAATACATTAGAGCAAAGATTGGCTATAGTAAACAAAGACAAAGAAGATCAGGTGATGGACGAGGAAGAACAGTCCATTTTGACGCTTTTGAAGAAGGAAGACACTCAAGTTGTTGATGAAGGGGAGTTGGTGGTGATGAGAGAAAAAGTGTATGAGAAATATGAACTTGCAGCTATCGAGGACATCGAGTGTCTGATTTGTACCACTCATCCCATCTCTTTAGACACTATGGCCATCACGTCTGAATGCCAACATTGTTACTGTGCCTCATGTTTGATAGACTTATTCCGCTTTCACAAAGATGACTCTGAGGTTTTCTGCCCAATCTGTAGACTGGCCATAGACAAGAGACGTCTCTTGAGACCATACAGAGATGACTGTGAAAGAGGTTATAAAGTGGCGTTGTATCGTCCGTATGACAAATCTTCAAAGATCAACGCATTGTTGAAATCATTGAGTGCCCTGGAGCCGGGTGAGTCTGTAGTGGTGTTTTCACCTTTCTCAACGTTTTTGGATTTGATCGAGAAAGAGCTTTTGAAATACCAAACCAGATTTAAAACTTTCAAATTCGACGGTAGATTGAAAATGGACGAGAGACAAAAACTTTTGAACGAGTTCACCTTGCCAGTGCCACAAGATTCCAAGGACAACCGATCTCGAGTGTTATTGTTATCGTTGAAAGCTGGAGGTGTTGGGTTGAACTTGACGGTGGCCTCGAAGGCATATCTCTTGTCACCTTGGTGGGCTCCCAGCGTGGAGAACCAGGCCATAGACAGAATACATAGGATTGGCCAGTTGAAAGATGTCAAAGTGATTCGATTTATAATCGAGAACAGCATTGAAGAGAAGATGTTGAAGATTCAGGAGCGTAAAAAACACTTGGGAGAAGTGGTGGAAGCGGATGACGAAGAGAGGAAGAAAAGAAGAATTGAGGAGATTATGATGTTATTAGAAGATTGATGGAAGTAACATTATCTATTTAGCATTATACATTACATTATCAATATAATATCAAGTTTTCTAACCGTATTGTTCTTGTCAAGTCTCTATTTTTAGCCCACTCAGCTATTTTGGAAGTCAATATCACAACGTCATAAGTTTCTTCCTCGTCTCCTTCCAAAGGTTCCTCATAATCGAGATATATCTTTTTCTCCCCAAACTCTAGGAGACATTTCATATGGTCTAAAGCCATCACTATATCGTCGACACGAAGTCCGGTGATGGTTGAGATGGTTTTCAAAGAAATCGAGCCGTCTTGGTACCTGCTCAACTCACCTTTGAGGAATTCCCGAGCAAGATATTTACACCAATAGCTTAGATAAGATCTCTTGCCATAGGCAGACAACGGATGTTCAGGTCCGCTAACCTTGGATTCAAACCGTGATATCTCGTAGGAGAACGAGATCAAGGTTTGTCCCAACTTACGGTTCTGGAAAGGTGGAAATACTAATATACAAGCCAAGTTATTATCGTCCCAAGATAATAACTCTTTTGAGAAAAACCCCATAGGTACCCTTTCGCCATTGGAGTCCTCACCATAAACGATATAGAAATCGTAATTTTCGAGGTTGAAGAAAACGGACTTGTTGTCGAGGAAAAGTTTGCCGAATAGACACATATTGGCACAGAACAACTTGTGACGTCGCCCTTTCACTTTTCGTATCCATATCTTATTGAAATCATCTTTATACATCACCCTACCGGGAAGCCTCGATTTGTATTGACAACATACTCTGTGAGTCTCTAGCAATTGCTCATCGTTGGAGTATTTGAAACAATAATTGCAAACGTAGAGCTTCGACAACCAAAACGTGTCCTCGTATTCCTTCGGAAGTCTTTGATTGTTCTTTGTTCTCACTTGTTTATTCAAAAATTGGTATCCCAACTCTTGCGGCTCATTATTGACAAAATATGCCGTATTACCATACCAGGTATAAAACTCCACATGACCAAACACCACTCGATCAATATTTCGCCTTGCTATCTGTCCATAGTCTTCGGTCATCTCACTACTCGTCTGCGGCACCCACAAAGCTCACAACCAGGTTCGCTCTCTTCCTTTTCAGCCGATCCCAAACTCGTCACTATAAAATACCCCGTCTCCATGAACCTCAGACAGAAATCCAACCTCGAAAGGGTAAGTGAAAAATAAAAAAAGGGCTATATGAGGAAAAAAAAATTGATACCGAAAAAATTTCAGAAGTGATTTTTTTTTTTCTTAGTGAAAAGTTTCTTTAAGGGGGGAGAAAAAATCTTTAAGGTGCTTTTTATAAAAGGAGATGAGAAGGACTTGAAGACATTGGAAAGCCAAAAAACACGGTATACAGACTCGGAGATGGGAAAGTATAGAAAGCGGTTCAACGAGAAGGCCCGTGCTGGGATGCTTGCCAAGCAGGCGGCATTGAAGAAGCTGAGGCATAAACAGTTTTTCAGGCATATGGATGATGGGACCTCTGGTAATAAGGAACAAGATGAGCTGAACCCACAAGAGCTTTTCAATCAGGGATCTACAAATGACGAGATCTTGACACCGATGACGAACGAGGAGAAGCTGGAGAAGAAGAGGAAGTTGCAAGAACAACTTTTCGGACAGCAGGAGTCTAAAATTTCCAGACTGAAGAAGAAGAGATTGGACAAATACATTGAGCATCAATTGAAAAGAGAAGAGAAGAAGGAGTTGTTCAGCAAGTTGCAAGAGACTAAGTTTGATACTTCACTTTTGAAGCCCTCCAAGTACCTTGGAAAGGGCTCCGACACCAAGAGAGAAAAATTCGAAGAGGCTCTTGAATTGGAGAGACAAGGCAGAGCAGATGACCAGACAAAGGAAATCTTGTATGAAGAAAGAGAAGTCAAGCCTTGGGAAGATGAGAGCGATTTCCAAAAATCCGAGACCGAAGATGGAGAAGAGGAGTTCAAATCTACAGAAACAACTTCAACTTTCATAGATAGCAGAACGTCAATGCTGGGTGGGTTTGGGTTTGGATTCCAGAATATCACAAAGATTGAAAAAGAACCAAAAGTGTCCAAGAGAAAGTATAGCTGGAGGAAGAGAGTTGAGCTGGAGGACCGTAAGAAACTGAAAATCGAGGACGATGCTGATTTCGAGTCCGACTCGGATGAGGAGGTTGAACTGGATGAAGAGGAAGCTGAATCGAGTGAAGATGAGGAAGTTGAGGAGGAAGAAGAAGATGAAGAAGAAGAAGAGGAAGAAGAGGAAGAAGACCAAGAAGATGAAGAAGATGAAGAAGATGACGACAACGAAGAAAGTGAAGAAGAATTAACCAGTCTTCAAAAATTAAAGCCTCATCACTCAAAGAAAGGTCAAGGATTCAAAGAATGGGCCGAATCCCAAGTACGAGAATTGGAAGGTCGTCTAGAATCTATACCCACTCCAACACCAAAAATCGACTACAAACCAATAGACCGTCCAGAAGATAAAGAAGACTTTGATACCGAAGAAAACTATGTTCCTATCGACTTGGAATCCAACAGAAAGGTGAATTTCGTCGAAGTTGACAGGTCCAACGACATACAAAACCAAAGAATACAGTTGCCTGTGTTTGCAGAGGAACATAGAATCATGGAGGCCATCCACCACAACGATTGTGTGATAATCTGTGGTGAGACCGGTTCTGGTAAGACCACTCAAGTTCCACAATTCTTGTTCGAAAGTGGTTACGGTTCTGCTGAGGATACCCCTGGAATGATTGGTATCACTCAACCTAGAAGAGTGGCCGCGGTTTCCATGGCAGAGAGAGTAGGAAATGAATTAGGAAATCATGGATCCAAAGTTGGTTATCAGATCAGGTTCGATGCCACTACCAAGAGTGATACAGCTTTGAAATTCATGACCGATGGTGTTTTGTTGAGAGAAATGATGAACGATTTCATGTTAAAGAAGTATTCGCTGATCATCATCGATGAAGCACACGAGAGAAACATCAACACGGATATTTTGATCGGAATGTTGAGTAGGATTCTCAAATTGAGAGCTCAGTATCATGAAAAGGACCCTGTAAATTACAAGAGACTCAAGGTGATTATCATGTCTGCCACATTGAGAGTATCAGATTTCAGTGAAAACAAAGTTTTATTTGATGTTCCACCCCCAATTTTGAAAGTAGATGCTAGACAATACCCTGTTAGTGTCCATTTTAACAGAAGGACAGCTTTCAACTACGAGGAGGAAGCTTTCAAGAAGGCCTGTAAAATACACCAGAAGCTTCCTCCGGGGGCTATCTTGATCTTCATGACTGGACAGAATGAGATCAATAGCTTGGTGAAAAGATTGAGATCTGAATTCCCATTCCCACAGAAAAAATCCTCTGCAATCAATGATGAGGATGTCCCACAAGTGAGAGTAGATGCCCGTCATGCTGACACAGAACTGGAGGAAGTTGACTTCAGTGTGAAAGTGGACGAGAGTGAAGGAGTCGATGATTACGTTGAAGGTGGAAATGACGAAGATGACGATGAGGAGGAAGAAGAAGGATTCGAAGAAACTTTGGAAGATCATCAAACTGATCGCGATCCTCTTTATGTCTTGCCTCTCTATTCTTTACTTCCAACAAGAGAACAAATGAAGGTTTTTCAAGAACCACCTCTGGGAAGTAGAATGTGTATTGTTGCTACCAATGTGGCAGAAACATCTTTGACCATTCCAGGTGTCAGATATGTTATTGACACCGGAAGATCCAAAGAACGGAAGTATAACGACGAGACTGGAGTACAAAGTTTCGAAGTTGACTGGATTTCTAAAGCGAGTGCAAATCAAAGATCAGGAAGAGCTGGTCGTACCGGACCAGGTCATTGCTACAGGTTATACTCTTCTGCGATCTATGAAAACGACTTTGCCCAATTTTCCAGACCGGAAATCTTACGTATGCCTGTAGAGAGTGTCATTTTGAGTATGAAGGCCATGGGAATCGATAATATCATCAATTTCCCATTCCCTACACCTCCTGATAGGTACAATTTGAGTAAATCGGAGAAGATTTTGAAATATTTGGGAGCTTTGAACAAAGAGGGACTCATTACTGATTTGGGAAGGACAATGAGTTTATTCCCATTGAGTCCTAGATTTGCCAAGATGTTGATTGTTGGTAACCAAAATGGATGTCTTCCGTATATTGTCGCTATAGTGAGTGCCTTGTCGGTAGGTGATCCGTTCATACAAGAGCAAGAGTTGGGAATCTCCGCAGTACCACAACCTTCGAAGAAGTCGAGTGATAAGGATACTGATGAAGAGAGCCAAGATGATGATGAAGAGGAGCAGGAGAGTTTTGCAGATAAAGAGAGGAAAAGGAAGCTTAGACAACAGTTCAATAACTCGAGAAAGTTATTTGAAAAATTGGACAAATTCAGTGATGCACTTAAGATTTTATCAGTAGTTTGTGCGTTTGATCACGTTCCTCAGGATAAGAAGGGTTCATTTGTTAGAGATCATTTCTTGAGAGGGAAATTGTTAGAAGAGATTGTCAAATTGAGAAAGCAAGTGTCATACATTGTTAGAGTGAATACGACGAAGGAAAATGTTGCAGCAGCTACATCATTACAAGTTGAAGAGTTGAAATTGGGAGTGCCTAATAAGGTTCAAGTGGCCTCATTGAAACAAATGATCACAGCAGGTTATATCGACCAAATTGCCATTCGAGGAGATCTCATTTCATCGGATGTGTCGATTTCGAACAAGTTCAACATTATCAACGTTCCCTACGTGACAATCTTACCATCAAGATCTTCACAAGATGAGGTTGACGATCCGTATACGTATATTCATCCTGGATCTATAATCGCAACATCAGGAGAGTTGCCTCCCTCCTACTTGGTCTACGGCTCATTGAACCTGTCTGCGAACAATAACAAGTTGAGGATGAAGCCTTTGTGTGATATCACAGGTAAACCTTTGGCCAATATCCTGAAGAACTCTGGCTTAATTACGTACTCCAAACCTTTAGGCCACCCATACCTGCCTAAAAATATAACACCTACAAAGAGAGAATGCTATGTGATCCCAAGATTCGGAGCCTCCATAGGTAGTGGTGGAGTCGGATGGGACTTGCCCGTTGTCAAAGTTATCCAAAACAAGGTCAACGGATCCTGGGTGATGCAATAGTTGTGTATAGTTGATATAGAGTAATAGCTTAATCGAATTGAATTTCCACGAACGACTTTCTCCAAAAGAAGAAAAGAAAAAGAAAAAAAAAAAACAAAAAAAGCAGCGAAATTTGAGATGAAAAAGAAAATTCAAACATAAAAAAAAATTAGAAAAAGAACGAGACTTGTTGAAGCTAGAGATCGAAGTGCGAGTTTGAATCAATCCATTTTTTCAGTACAGGCCAAGTTGTCGTTGGATGAATTGAGAAAAATCAGGGAAAAAAAACATTTGGGATTTGGAATTCTGAGACGGGAGCGAGAACAAAAAAAGGAAATAAGAGAAAACCCCAATTCAAGTAAAAATAAATAAAAAATCGTGAAAAGTGTTAAGCTACGTGAATTCAACGATGGATCTGTTTATAGGAAACTATTTCACCGTTCTTGAACACCTGGATACTATTGATATCTTGTCGGTGGATCTTCTTCCAAAGGGATTTTACGAAGAGATACCGTCTAAGATCAAGGAGTCTTTTTTCAAGTATCTGGAGACGGAGGAACTGAATACCGTCGAGGCAGAATCAATCCACCAAAGATACGAATCACAGTATTATGACTCTTTAGACAAGATATATCACGATTTGACCGTGATCACCATCATATTGTTATCGAAATTTGAGATTTCCAGCGCGACATATGCCAAGATTGATGATTTTTACCAATTAGGTGTACAACTTTTACTATCTCAGGCCTCAACGTTAGGGGATACTAATGATGTGCCATTGACTGAAGTGGAATCTAAAATGATGAAGAGTTATGCCGCTATAACGAGCACTTTCCAAACCACCAATGCAGAAGCTCTCTTTGTGATGGGCAACAGAAATACCGCCCTTTTCTCGTCGTTATTGAAAAAATCTCTGTTAGATGAAAGAGATTTGCAACTCGAGAGTCCATTTGTGAGGTCAAAGATCGTTCCACAATTGGAAAGGGCGATTCCTCCTTCAAACACGTTGGGAAATTTGTCTCCGGCATTGACTCAAAATCAAAATGTTGCACATGAACAAATATCCACTGGATTTTTCCACCCAAACTGGTATGGATTACAAGCCTCGACCTGGTTGAAGAACTCTTTACGTGACACGAGTTTGTCGTTTCTTCCCCTGGTGGATGGTGGAAGAGCTGTGATCTCGAATACGTTGAAAGGTTTGACATGGTTACAACAGGTTGGATTCAAGAATGCGAAAGTGTTAGATGAGTTGTACGCTAGAGAAGAGGAGGAAGCTTTGATGGGAGAAGAAAAGGATAATGAAGAGAAGATCGAGGAGAAGATCGAGGAGAAGATTGAGGAGAAGAGTGAGGAGAAGAGTGAGGAGAAGATTGAGGAGAAGAGTGAGGAGAAGATTGAGGAGAAGATTGAGGAAAAGAGTGAGGAAAAGAGTGAAGATCAAGAGAAAGAAGATCAAGAGAAAGATGAAACCGATTCGAAAAATGAAGCAGAAAGTAGACCTTCAACCGAATCAGGCGAAACTCAAGAAAATCCAATAATAGAATCCGAAAAGCAAACACCGGAAATGTCTGAATCAGCCAGTGAGGAACAAAAAGAAGAACCACTGACAAATGGACATGTTGTAGAGAAGAAAGCCAGAAATATCAAACTTGAAAATGTGCTCTTGTATAACCCCCAACTAGACGAAGAAGAGATTTTTGCAACTTTGTTGAAAGAGTTCCCTCAGACTCCAAAAGATGCCCAGTCTTTAATCAATAAGTTATTGATCGAATTGAACAAGCTATCCAGACAAGCACTGAGGGATTTGAAGAAGGAGAGAACGGTCTACTTCCAAATAGAGAAACTCTTGAACTTGATCATCACCAAGAACGACATCACACCATCCCAATTGAAGTTGGCTCTCAGCACCAAGATTCCTGTCACTCAGAATAATTATTCGGGAACATTACCTGGACCACTTCTTGGCTCTTTGACGGTGGGTCAATTCCCAGGTGCAAACGTCGCCCTGAAAATGGGGTCCAATGGTTATAAATCCAGTAGATTATCGAGTATAAACAAGAAGTACAAGAGGTGAGCATTGGCACATCCCAATTGTCTTGTGATATTTCTTTTATATAGTTCGATATTTTGTATACATACTTAAGCTTCAATATAGATAAAAAAAAAAATTTCAAAGAGCCAATGTAGTGCACAAATTGCAATTTCCTCGCTTGTGCATATTATTTTTTACAGATCGTTAGAAGAGGCAGCTTTGTAGCGGTGCTCCTATACCACAAGAGGACAAGCAATTGAATCACATCAACTTTAAGAGATCATTGCACAGCGCAATTATGAGGTTCGACCAGACACAATTCAAAGAGCTCTTTTGGAGATATTTGTCGTTTATAGGCCCTGGAATTCTTGTCAGTGTTGCCTACATCGATGCTGGTAATTATTCCACTTCAGTGAGCTCTGGAGCCAACTATGAATACAAATTGCTTTTCTCCATATTGCTTTCCAATTTGTTTGCTGTCCTATTGCAATCGTTATGTGTCAAATTGGGCTCCATCACTGGTTTGAATTTGGCTGAGATGTGCCATTTACATCTCGGTAAAAAATTAAATTTGACCATCTACTTACTTGCTGAATTGGCCATCATAGCCACCGATTTGGCAGAAGTGGTTGGAACTGCCATCGCTTTGGAGATATTATTCAATATCCCCTTGAAATTGGGTATTATAATCACCGTGGTCGATGTCATTGCCGTTCTTTATTTCTATAAAGACGAAGGCACAATGAAAGAAGTTCGGTTCTTTGAAATGTTTGTCAGTTTCTTTGTTGGTTTGACTTGTCTCTGTTTTATGACGTTACTTTTCAAGATCGATATTCAGGACAAGAAGGCTTTGTGGATGGGGTTCGTCCCAGCATCTAAAGAGCTCTTGGAAGAGAAACTGATCTATTTGAGTTTAGGTATATTGGGCGCCACTGTCATGCCTCATAGCTTATATCTTGGAAGTGCCTTGGTACAACCGAGATTGAAAGAGTATGACTTACGTCATAACACACTTCAAGTAAACCCAAATCACGACTCGAACCCTTTGAAAAACAAATACAAGCCTTCCTTGGCGGCCATCAATTATTGCCTTTCGTTCTCTTATACCGAATTGATCGTGTCTTTGTTTTTCATTGCGATGTTTGTGAATAGTGGAATATTGATAGTGGCCGGCACCACGTTGTACGGTAAGAAGGAAGCAGATGATGCGGATTTGTTTTCCATCTACGAGATGTTGTCCTCCATCATCTCCCCTGCAGCAGGCTTAGTTTTCGCGTTGGCCATGTTGTTTTCGGGACAGGCTGCTGGTATTGTTTGCACAATGGCAGGCCAATTGGTCAGTGAAGGTTTTATTCGGTGGAAATTGAAACCTTGGGTAAGAAGACTCTTGACCAGATCATTGGCCATCATCCCGTGTTTGATTATGGTGTTCACCACTGGTCGTAAAGGTATAAGCCAGGCCTTGAATGCAAGTCAAGTGGTGCTCAGTCTCTTGTTGCCATTCTTGAGTGCTCCTTTGATCTATTTCACTTGCTCGAAGAAGCATATGAGAGTGGAAGTCGAAGTGGAGCCAGGGGAAGGTGACCCATTATTACACGACCGTGTCAAGTATGTAGATTTTACCAACGGTAAATTGTTGACGTTTTTGAGTATTCTTGTCTGGGGGGTTATCAGTTTTTTGAATCTTTATTTGATAGCACAATTGGCTAGAGGTAAGGATATCAATTTTTAGTGGGAAGGTACGTTGAAAAGCTTTATGACACAAGTAGAATGAGATATATTAAATTGATACATATATATTTATATATGTATTTCTACAATGTATGTATATAATAAATATATATTATATATATAATTTATATAGTATAAAAAGTTTCAAACATTGCTCATAGACAGGGCCTTACATCTTGAGCAGCTCAAATAACTGATACACCTGTCCACTTATAGCAAAACCCGCAAGCTAACCCTTCTCCAGCTTATTTCCGGCTAACAGAACCTTAAACTATTTTGGGGCGTCGGATACACTTTAATCTGTTCTTCTCACCGAGAGTGCCTGCTGATAAGCTCCGCTTTTTTTTCGCTCTTATCTTCGTTTGTGCCTCTCGTATTATTTTTCTGCCTTTGCTCTATCTTTTTTCTTTTTTTTTTTTTTTTTTATCCACTGTTTTTCCACCGTTCCGACCTTTATATAAAGCCATAGTTCTTCCCACCATTGAACCCGCAGGAGATACTTCTTCAACCACACACACCAGAAATGCCAAAGTTAGACTACTTGAAATTGCCAGGGACAGGATACCCAATTCCAGCATTGGGGTTTGGTTCAGGAACGAAATGGAGAATTCACAAATGGGACTTAGCTGCCAAAGACGACAGTAAAGAGCATGTAGTGGATGAATTGATCGAGGTTACCAAAAATGTGGTGGATTTCGGGCTCGTCCACGTCGATACCGCCGAGGCGTACACCACTTGGAAAGAGGTGGGTGAAGGTTTGAAGCAATCGGGCAGACCAAGATCTGAGATCTTCTTGACGGATAAATGGAGTCCAGGCTTCCGGGGCTCGAAGAAGGGTCCATATGACACTTTGAAGACATCATTGGCTGAGATGCAGCAAGATTATGTTGATTTGTACTTGATCCACAATCCGATTGTGGAGAGAGCAAACATCACGTTGCACGACGCTTGGAAGGAAATGATCCAGTTGAAAAAAGACGGCCTTGCTAAGAATATCGGTGTCTCCAATTTTTCAGTCGACTACTTGAAGCAAGTGATGTTCGATCCTGAAAACAAGCCACAGGTTGACCAAATCGAGTTCCATGCCTATTTGCAAAGTCAATCGCCTGGTGTGGTTGATTTCTGTAAGAAAAATGATATCTTGGTGGAGGCTTATTGTCCATTGACTCCTATCTTGAAAGGCCCAGGGCCTTTAGACCTGTTGTTAGAAAGCCTCAGTGCCAAATATGAGAGACCAAAATCCCAAATATTGCTAAGATGGATCTACCAAGTTGGATGTTTGCCATTGACCACTTCTTCTAAAGTTGAGAGAATCGAAGATGCTCTGAAAATTTTTGAATTCACTTTAGATGACAACGACGTGCTGTCCATCACCAAGCTTGGAAGAGAGAAAGTTGTTAGATCTTTCTGCCAAGATTTGTATGGCAAGTATGACGATGTCTTGTACAATTGAAACAAGAAAAACCCCACCAAAGAACTAGTCTTTTATATACTTATACACTACTACATCAACGTTCTATATACTTTTTTTATATTTGTTTTCTTGTTGTGTTGTTAACCATCACAAATAATATTCTAATATTTATTAATCACCTTAAAATTTGGCAAATCCCAAATCAAGTATAATCCTATTGATGATATCAATGTATGTGTAGAACTCTGGAGCTTCCTTCGACCAATATCTCAACACACCAGTAATATCTTCGAAGAACATGTTCATAGTTTCTTTGGTTGGAAGATCAAGTCCATTTGTGGAGAGTGACTCTAACACTTCAGGGTATTGGGACAACTTGGGAACACATACCAAGATATACAAGCAACCGACCAAGATGTTTCTCAAGACGTACCATGTACCATTATGACGATGCCTTAACAATTCTGGATTGGCGATATTGGCCATTTCAAATGCATCTTTCAACACCAGCAGAATGGCTGGGTTAGAGGCAAAAGTGATGATCTCTTCCTTTGTCTTCAAAAAAGAAAGATAAAAGAAGATTGGTCTACACAATAATATTCTCATCGAGACGATTCTAGTCTTTATGAAGACGATCGACTCGGAGATCTTGAAGATTGGAATCTTTGTGTTGTTTTCGTTGGCAGTTGCTGAGAATTTGTCATCTAATGGGTAATCCAAGCCCTCAAGGTTCTTCAAGATCTCTTCATCAGTCTGTTGCATCAAGCTCTTGATGGAAGGATGAAGTTTGTCGACAACATACTCGAGTTCCTGAACATATCCCTTGATCTTGAGCAACATTGCATTGAGACTCTCGGGATCGGTGAGCATCAGAGCCCAAGCATCGACGGCAGGCTCACTGTACAAATCTTCCAAAAAGGTGTTCTCCAATTTCCGCAAGGCAACCTCGTTCAAGAAGAAGTACCAGATATTATCATTCTGTTCATTCACACCCTTACAATCACTGGTATCTATAAGAGCGTTATCACTGTCATCAGACTCGTTGGCAGACAACAGGGCTGAATGGTCAAGATGGGTCTCAAGTTTGGCGGAGTCGAACAACACCGGCACCGGGAAGGACGAAGGTGGACGGAAGTTCAAGATATCAGAGTAGCCAGGGTTGATATGAGGGGACAATTCCACCCGCAATTCACTTTCTTCTTTATAGATGATCCAGTACAATCTCTCCACCAATTTCCTATCATCTTGTGATACATCTGAAAACTCCACTTCTTCATCACCTTCCTTGTCGTAGCCATGTATCTTCAAGAAGACAATTAATGTGGCAGATGCCTTCTGCAAGCATCTCCAGGCTTCCAAAGGTTTAAGTAAACTCATGTAACATGTTTTCTTCAAGAATTGTATCACACAAAAATCTAGCGGTGCTATCATAGTGAAAGTGTTGGAGAAGGCATCTTTATGCTGCAGCTCTTTGATTTGCACATACCTGAACAACTTCAGGAATTTTTGGAATCTGTCCAAGTACAACAATTGTTCCGTGGAGTCCTCGAACTGGAGTTTGGATTTATTGGATCCCGGATCTAAAGGTGCACACAACATACCGAGAGCCGCTGCGAGTAAGGGCACAGAAACAGGGTAGTAAGTGGTCGATAATTCCACATCCATTGTCTTGTATTTGCAAATGTACTCAGTTGTCGCATACAACTTGATCAAATCAACCACTGGAGCCTTGGTGTGGACGTTATTGACATAAGAGTTGATGAAATAAAGAAGATTGTGGATAAGTTTCTTCGTGTACTTGTCTTCCTTGACAGAGTCTGAGAACTCGTCTATCGTTCTTTCAATGGTGATCGGGTATGGTCCTCGATTGGTTAACATTTTCAAGATGTTTGGTGTTTCATGGAAGCTTTGGAAATAGGGCCATTGTAAAATGTATTCTGCGGAAGTGTACCACTGAGCACGGGTGAAATTCTGACTCACTTTCAATGGAGGACAGTCTACAGCATCTGAAGGCACTGGTGTGATGTATGTCGGTTCCGAGGAGCCGCTTAATGCGGTGATATCCTTTTGTATTTGATCTGAAGAGGCAAAGGGCTGTTTCAATTTGGAAATTTGACTCAATATGAGATTCAATTTGTTCAAGATCAGCTCCTGGTTCTTGGCTTGTTCTGAAGACGACAGCTCTGATACTGAGGATGATTTCGAAGACTGCTTGTTTTCCGTCTTACTGTTGTCATCCTGCCTATAGAAACAGGTGTACCCATGGTTGATACACGACTGGCACACTGGTTTTTCATTTGTACACTTGATCTTCTTCAATCTACAAGTCTCACATGCGAACATGGTCTTCTTTCGCAGCCTCACTGGCTTTGGAGCTGAACGTTTTCTTGGTATTTCGGGGAAAGGCGGATACATGCCGTATGGTTTTGATTGCGGAGCCGGGTACTCTGCGTTTGGCAGCGAACCTCTACCTGAACTTATACTTCCTCCATGGTAGGCCAGTTGTTGCAGTTGAAGGTACTGCATATTATCATGTTGTGGAGCCATTAGCAGGTGCGGGTGTTGCTGGCCAGGCACTTGAGGGGCCATCGAGGGATGTGGCGGTATCGGATGGCCATATACACCGGGGTTGAAGTGTTGCTGTTGCTGTTGTGGGTGTAAAGTGTTCATGGGCATCGGCTGCTGTTGGCCTGGGTGCATTCTTTCCATCACTGGGGATCCGTTGGAATAGTGGTGTTGTTGCGAGATATGTTGGGGGTGTTCTTGCAGCTGCAGTTGTTGTTGTTGCAGCAACTGTTGCAGATTTAGTATATGAGAAAGGTTTGATCTTTGGTTCTGATCGGACATCGTGAAACTGCCTCGAACAAACTGGTATCAAGTATTTCTTTTATCAACTACTCCTTTAGTTTTAGTTTTAGTTTTTCACAGCGCCTACTTTTTTTTTTATTACTAAAAACACGGCAAAACTCCTCTTGGGGGTATTTTTTTTCCCTAATTTCAGACGATATGAAACTTGGTACAGTCTCGCTATAATATCGGTATAATATCACGTTGTATACCTGGTGAGTAAACAGGATGTTTATTTGAACGAATTATCAATGTCAAAACTTGAAAAAATATTTATTTTACACAATTCGAGATGTTGTAGATACATATGAATTGAGCTATGCACACACATATATATATATACATGAATATATATTCATGTATGAACAAGTTTAGAGATTCGGTTGAATATCAGAATGTACCTTTTTACCGTGTGGAGATAAGAGAATTCCACAGAGATGATCAATACTTGTACTTCGACCTAAAGTCAACGCAAAGGAAGCACTGGTAAACAATCAGTTCTTGAAAAAAAGATTCTGTGAAAGATTCTGTATTACATTCTAATTTGACCAAGCAGGAGAATGCATGATAAGTAGTTATTTTTTAAGTTTTGATTTTTTTCTTTTTTTGAAACCTTCTTCTATTATTCTCCATACTAATTTAATAAGACTTTTAAAGCGACAATTGAGAACTTTAAGCTTTATTTTTAATTTATTTTATTTATTATTTGATATAAATCAAACAACCCTCACTTTTTTAGTTTGATAGCTCTCAGTTTCTTGATGACACCTCTGTTCGACCTTAAAGTTTAAACAAATCATACCGTTTGTTGATTTTAACTAAGTTAACTTTGTTGTTGATTTATGTTCAATCTTAACTTTATACAGTCATTTCAAGTGTCGGCTTGGACTTTATTTGTCAAACATCCTAGTTTTTTTCTACTCTTGCCCTCATGATCGCTATTGTTATTTTACGGCCCTCAAAACAGACTAGCACTGATTTTTTCCCTGCAACTAAGACATTTATGCTGCACATTTCAATATACGAATTTATTATTTAAGCGGCTCAGAATGTTACGCGCATATTTTCTTTTTTGTACTGACAAAAAGAAAAGAAAAGAAGTTTTTTTTCAAGATTTTTTTGGATACTTTTCTTTGAAGTATATGTATGCAGTGATCGAATGTTAGGAGGACAATCCTTCAAAAATCCTAGCAGGCAATTTTAAATTCCGCTTCCCAATTAATTCCGTTACTTACTCCCGTTGTTACTGCGATCGCATCTCTGTCTGTTTTCTTTTTTTTCTTTTTTTCTCAGTTTTTTTTCTCTTTATCGGCTAGTCGGCTCGTGGAAACGTCGTTCAATTGATTCAAGAGATAACACAAACTTTAAAGTTTAATATGCGACTTGAATTTTTTTATCGTTCTTACTGGAGGTTTCTTTTCTTTTTTTAATTTTAGCAGTTTTTTTCTTTCTAGTGAACAAAAAAATTTAGATTTCAGAACCCGCAATGGCTCTCCTCAAACAAGAGGCGGCGAACCTTGGCAGAAGCCATCTCAAACATTTCGAATGAGGTCCATGGTAAATCAATTTCTTCACAATTGCACGTGTAACTGAAGCAATCGGTCTATAACTGAGTATAACAATTAGATCTTCTTGAGTGGGTCCAATGAGAACAACAAAGCCTCTTCATTCAACCGACACCACTATTGATTTAAATTAAAATTTTTACAAAGCTTTTACCACTTTTAAGGGCTTGGCACAATTCAATTGAATATATCATTTAACCGTGGTCTTGTCTTTCTTTCCGTATTGAAGCCGAAGCCGAAGGGTGAGTCTCCGCAATTCCCCTTGTCTTGTAAATCATCTCATCTTTCACGGCACTCTAATTCGCAGGCTAAAAATAGTGACTTTCAACTCGTTTACCCTTTGAACCCGTTAGGTGTACGATGGGATCTGATGGTTCTCCTGACAATAAATCAAAAAAACCAGCCTTCTCGGTTGTTTTTCGCTGAAATAATGACATCTTTGGGATTTTTCAAAAAGGCTGGTTATAATGCATAATTTCCTGATCTTATTGAGCGTAATTCAGGAGATTTTCATAGTAAAGTGAAAACTGCCTCGGAAAAAATCCCATTTTTCTTGTGGAGAATACCAATTCGGTTTAATTGAATCTGTTTATAAATTTCCCAATTAAGAACAAATTAGATGCATACAAAAATGGCATGCTCTACAACGAAAAAAATAGTAGCTATTTTTAGCGATCTTCAATTTCAGTTGCTGGTCACCATCGATCCTTGGAAGATCCCCAAAATCATTATAAAAGGACCTCAACTTTCCTTCGAAATGGCAACCTCTTCTTTTCTTTTTATCATCACAAAATCATCAATTGATAAGCTCTCAAGAACAAACTTGAACAAACGAACCCCATTCACAACAACTAATAATATACAATGCAATACAGATTATCTACTTTAGGTGCTTTAAGTTTAGCTGGTTCCACTTTGGCTGCTTACATTCCATCTGAACCATGGACCACTTTGACTCCAAAGGCTGCTGCTCCAACTGGTGCCGTTACTGATTACAGTGCCACCTTCGCCATTGCCGTTCAACCAATCAGCACTGCTTCTGCTTCTGCTTCTGCTTCCTTGCAAAAGAGAGCTCAAGTTGTCTCCCAAATCGGTGACGGTCAAATCCAAGCTACTACTTCTACTGCTACTACCACCAAGGCTAAGACCACTGCTCAAGTCGTCTCTCAAATCGGTGACGGTCAAATCCAAGCTACCACCACCACCAAGGCTAAGACCACTGCCCAAGTTGTTTCCCAAATTGGTGACGGTCAAATCCAAGCCACTACCACTACTAAAGCCAAGACCACTGCTCAAGTCGTCTCTCAAATTGGTGACGGTCAAATCCAAGCTACCACCACCACTAAAGTTGCTAAGACCACTGCTCAAGTAGTTTCTCAAATCGGTGACGGTCAAATTCAGGCCACCACCAAAACCGCAAAGACCACTGCTCAAGTCGTCTCTCAAATTGGTGACGGTCAAATCCAAGCTACCACCACCACCGCTCAAGTTGTTTCTCAAATCACTGACGGTCAAATCCAAGCTACTACCACCACCAAGACCGGTGCTTCTCAAATAACCGATGGTCAAGTTCAAGCCACCACCGCTGCTTCTTCCGACTCTGAAGATCCAGTTGAAGCTGTTGCTTGTAAAGCCGATGGTACCTTAGCCATGACCTTGAAAGACTCCCTCTTGACTGACTCTGCTGGTAGAATTGGTTCCATTGTTGCCAACAGACAATTCCAATTCGACGGTCCACCACCACAAGCCGGTGCCATCTACGCTGCCGGTTGGTCTATTACCACCGATGGTAACTTGGCTATTGGTGACAACGATGAATTCTACCAATGTATGTCTGGTTCTTTCTACAACTTATACGATGAATCTATTGGAGCCCAATGTACTCCAGTTCACTTACAAGTTGTTGACTTGGTCGACTGTTAAGTCGATTGAGTATTATTATTCAACATTTCAAAAAAACATAAAAAATATTTCATTGCATTATATTACTTCACGATTGTGTTATTAGGTTCTTGGGTTTTTATTTTCTCAATTCGTTTACGATTTCATTCAAAAAAGGAAAGATCATCTTGGATGATCTCTCCATTTCATACTTTAAATTTACATATGATTAAAAATTTTACAAAAATTTATATAAAATCAACTTTGTAGTACATCTTTCTATCTCTTGATACAACATTATTGCTATCTGAATCCTCTACTAACAGGGGTCTGGTAGAAATATCTTTTCTTTGATCTTGATATGAGAGGAGTTACCGTGGGATCTATCATACTGCTATTATTATTGTTATTATTGATGTTGTTGCTAGTGACAGTGCCCGCTGAACCAAGATTGATAGAGGAAATGGAGTCTGAGTGAGCAATGGTGTTATCACCATTACCTTCCATTACTGTATCACCAGCTTCATCTGTTAGTATGAACTCTGGTGGTGCAATACTGTTGTTATTATTGTTATTATCGCTATTATCATCTTTTTTTTCATCATCAAGAAACGAATCTGTGGCTTCTAGCACATTATCAACACCAGCTTCCTCCTCCTCATCAAATTCAATAACATTATTCCCATAAACACGATTATCTACACTTTTCAATATAGTTTTATCCTTGATCTCTTCATGATCTTCAGGTTTCGAATCTAAAAAGTTTCTCAAATCAAGATCTTTCCATACATTATTGCTGAATAATTTCTTGTGGTTTCTACTTGCTCCAAATTGTGTTTGTCCCATTGTAACATTTAATTCCTCTTGTTCGTCATCATTCATTAATATCACGTTATTCAAGAAATTCACCATTTGGAATTGCTGTTTCTGCTGTTGTTGCATTAATATTGAATGGAAGTCTATATCATCGAAGGGAAGTTTATCGTTAATCCATTTTTCACGGTACAAAACATGATGAGGATTGGTCATATGCACATAGTTCCACTGTGAATCTTTGAGCGGCATTGTTAAAATGTGTTATTCGGGTTATTTTATGATTAGTTCGTCCAATTTGATTCTTTACAAATATTGGGTTTGGTTTGTTTTTATTTTAGTTTTGTGTTTCTTTAATTTTTTTATTTTTTATTTTTTATTTTTTCTCAAAAATATTTCACTTGATTTGAACCCTGTATTGTGTTTTTGATCAATGGTTATTGAGGTGAAAACTCACAAAAGAGCAAAAGAATTTCAAGTTACGTCTTTCTGGTAAACAGTTGTAAAAATACACAAACAAAACTATAATTTCCAATCAAATCTATACATAATTCTTCACTCTACAACGCGAATCTTCAACTTCTATCGCTTCGTAAGTACCTTCGGCACTTGTCCACACACTATATTCATAACCTTCAATACCTTCAATTACCTCAGTTTCAATGATTTTATCATTCTTGCCTTTCTTCTTGTTCTTGCTCTTGCTTGTCTTCAAACTATGCCCACCATCATCAATTGTAGTTCTGGTATATGTCAATTTGAAAGGGGGAATACCTTTGAATGAGAACAACAATTCGGATTTGTCTCCCTCGTGAATGTCTTCTTCTACAACATTTCCTTGGAATAATTCGACTGATGGTAGATCATAAATCTGGTATTCTTTCGACTTCTTTGAAAGATCAACACGACAACTATTAGCGGCAGAAGAATCTGAGAGTGATTCAATCTTCAATACACCCGGTTTCGTAACTAATCTCTTGAATGAAGGAGTGTTCAAATTTGTGATTTGATGTTCCTCATCGTTGAATTTATAACCAACATTGAAAGGTGATACTCCTTCTATTTGGAAATGGATATGGTCTCCGACACAGTAATAATCGGAGTACTTCTCGCCTTTATTTACTTCCAATTTGGTGAATTTGGACAACTCAATTTTACTTTGTCCAGAACTCTTGATGACTCTTTCAATCTTTGGAACGTCATTTATTCTCAAGGTAATCGTATTGGACTCTTCTTCAAGATTAGTATTGACACATCCGTTAGCATCTTGAATCTTCAACAACGAAACCATATAGGTGTCAACATCCAATTGGAACCTCTTATAGATGTCGTAACTCTCGATATAGTTTTCTTCGATGTTTGACAATTTGAAATTCTTTTTGAAATTCTTGGTCTTGGAGGTGATTCTCATATCTAAAGAAAACGGCAGTTTTCCCGAGAGCTTGATACCAATTGGGTCCAAAGAGGAATCGTCGTCTAAATTGGCGGAGCATAATTGGATTAGTTTATTTTTACTACTGGCTGAAGGCACAACATCAGAGTTGCCAGCGAAGAGAGCATATGGAATCTCATACACTTGGTGTTTGACTTCAATCGGCTCAAACGTATAAGAACCACGTTTCTGTAAATTATGGATCACTTCGTTTGTGTAAAGCGAATCATCAACACCATTGATTATGTATTTGAAAAGACCAGGCTCGCTGGATTCCGGTTGCAATTCAAAAATCTTGCCCTTTGAATGACCCAACCTCAGCTCCACACCACCGTTTGGAGAATGCACCGAATATTCAATAGAGAATGGTCCAGATCCTTGAAGTTCAAACTGATAACTCTGTTTTCCATTAACACCGGCACATACCAGTCCTTCCATGGTGGATACTGGCTTGATGGTTGGTCTTGGTAAATATTCAACTACAATGGTATCCGAGGTGACAGATCCAGGACATTGAGAGTCCAGAACATCCAAGAGAGTGTAAGTTCCTTCTCTAGTTACTGGGAAACCTCTTTCTGGATCAAAATTAGCAATATTCTCGATTGATTCTAATCCGCTTGGACTGATCAATTTGTATCTCAAATTGATAGATCTGGAATAAATTCCCCTTGTCTTAAGAGGAACATACTCAGACTTGCCTTCCACAATCAGTAATTTCAGCGATTTCAGTGCAAAAGAAACCATTGGGGATTCCTTTCTGACATGGAGAATAACCTTGTTTTTATTCAAGTCAATCTTACACAGCGAGGCATCTTGGACATTGTTCAAAATCAATTCATATTTACCACCTTCATTGAAGTGAGGAGTTTCAATGACATATTCTCCTCCTTGGATATCTTCTACAACCTTTGAATAGTACAATTCACCATCTTTTACGAAATCATACTCGAGTTTGTATGGTGCTTTACCATCAAAGACAAGAGGAATTTTCAGAGAGGATCCATAACATAATTGCAAGTCTTTTGAGTTGACTGTAGCTTTTGATTTCTGCTTGAAATAAGTGATGTACTTGTACTTGCTCTCCTCTAAAGATTCTTCATAGTATTGGTCTCGGAGCTTGGTGAACTCAATAGAATAATTACCTTCAATAGGAGGTTTATAGTCGTGTTGGAAATTCCTGGTCTTGGCTTCAATTCGTCTCACCTGAGGAATTGAAACTTGTCTATTATCTTTCAATCTGTAAACCTTGTATTCCAAGTTGAAAGGAGGAGTACCACCTTGTACATGAAAGTTGAAAGTGAACCCAGTGGTACCAACACAGGCGTCCACTATTGGAGTCGACGAAATATTGACTAGAGGTCTCACGACTTGTGACACATGGACTCTGTTGTTTTGGTTGGAATTCTCACAATATCTACTTGAAAACTTTTGCAACTCATAATATCCAGGCTCACTCACTGTGAACGACATGTCCCTCGAATTCTCCAAGTCAAAAGAATAATTAAAACCACGAACAAATTTCTCCTTTTCATCGTATTGAACAATAGTGGCAGTATATGGGGAATCACATTTTTGACATGGAATTCCTCCAAGTTGCAAATTAAGCTTCTTCTTACCACCTTCAAGCAAAGGCCTAGAAGGAGAAAAGTCTGTAAGTTTACCTATAGGCAAATGATGAGTATTGAATTTGTACAACAATGAATCGTCCAATTCGAAATCGTCATATTCAATGATATTACCCAAGGCATCCTCCACAGATTTGATGGTATATACATATTCTCCGGCTTTGTCTAATTTACGGTCACTCAAAATTGGAACATTCACCGATCTTAAGTTGGCCCATGAGGCTAAACTGGCTACGTCTTTTGAACTAAGCTTACTTGTCTTCAAAAGTGGGGACTTAAAATGGGAGGGGACCAGCCTCTTGGTGATCACATCACCCAATGCACCATTGACAGCCTCATAATAGTTGATCTTCAAAGGTGGTAACCCAATTACGTTTATCAATAAATCATCGTTCTTCACCAGATCATTGACACACAAGTCGGTCAATTCCTCTGAGGTCAGTATTAACTTGGCTGATGGGCACTGTGGAATGATTAACTGCTTATTCAACAACTTCAAATTCATGGATTTGTTGTCTATGACCTGATTCACTTGATAGTAGCCTGCCTTCTTAATAGGAAGGTCGATGTAAAAGATGTTATCCTGCGCTACAATTTCGTTATAGTAATTCTTCTGGCCATTTTTTATCAATTTTTTCAAATTCTTGGAAGTGAAGTTGGTCAACTCCACTGTGTTGTCTTCTAAATTGATATATTTCAATTGCAAGAATTCTAAGCCTGTACTGGAAGTGTTGAATTTGATAGGGACATCAAGTGGAGAATCCTGGAAACACCAATGTTTTTCAAATGGATTGAAATCTACTAAGGAGTCAGGTAAGAACTTGATTGTCTTACGGCCTTTGAAATACTGTGAGTGGTCCAAAAATTCGTCACTATTCACAGTATCTCCAAGAATGGTCAACTCTTTAGATCTGATATTCAACATCTTCAATATACTTGTCAGGATGAAAGACACCAAGGGTATTTGCACCTCGTTTGCCAAGTTGATATTTATGAGAGCCATCACGATGATCTGGAGCAAAGAGGCTATCTTGTTAAAATTCAAAAAGGGAATGTTCAATATGGGTAACACGCACACAAATAAGGTATCTATGATCAAATATTTGAACATGAAATTCAAACGATTATCATGGAACCCTATTAGGAATAATGTGTTGATGTATTGCGGAGACTCTAGTTTGGACTGCGAGTTGGAATTCTTCAAAACTATGAAATCATACACCTTGAAAGATTGTATTAAGATGAATAATGATATCACCACTAGACGTTGTTGTGCTGTATCCACTAAGCTTGTAGGGATCAATGGAGACTCCTTATGCCTTCTCGGTACTTGGAACTCATTATTTTTAGTGCTTTTCTTCCTCATTTCACTCATACTCCACCAAGTATACACAGGCGCCTCGATCCTTAGTCTGTTTATCCTATATTTCAGGGTTTTGAGTCCCTTGAGTCTGGCAACAAATCAATTCAGTACAATGGAAATCACTAAAGAGGTTTTTTTTTTTTTTCGAAATTTTGATTGTTTACAATTGAGGTTTTGAAATTTTTTCTTAGGAGAACAAGTTGAACATCGTCACACCACATTTGGTGTAGATGAGTTGCAGCAAATTATGAACAACGGTATATTGATTCTAAAACACAAAATCTACATTAAATACAGTTATATAAACATGTGGAACCTTCTGGCCAAACCTTATACCACCAGCGGCTCTTCTTCTTCTTCGGACTCCTCGTTTCTCTCCCTAGCCGTCTCTATTACTTTATACCAATCGGCAGTCAAGATACAATACGTCTCTGTTGAGCCAATGGTGATCATACCAACACCCAACCCGATCCATAACCCGTACAACTTCCAGTCGAAATAGAACGCCAATAGCACAGAAAGTGGGATGGCAAGTGCATAGTAGGACACCAAATTGATGATCCCACCGATTTTTTGAAGTCCTTGAGCTCTCAAGATACCAGAGGCCACAGATGACATTCCGTCAAAGACCTGAATCAAAGCCACCAAAGGGAAAAGACGCACTGTGGTGTCAATGACACTCTTATCCTGGGTGAAAAGCCTAGCAATCTGACCACTGAATGTCAATAATGTAGCACAATTGGCAAATCCCACCACTAAAGCACTATACAATCCGACTTTAGTAGCGATCTTGGCTGAAATGATGTTCTCACCTCCTATAAAATTGGCAATTCTCGTTGACGAAGCAATCCCCACTGCAAATGGCACCATATACGTCAAAGAGGCGATGGTAGATAAAGCCGACTGGGCAGCTAGGGCCGTAGTACCGAAATAAGAAGCAAATAATGTGAGAATTTCATACGCAAGATACTCTGCCTCAAGCATAATGATCCCTGGGATTGCAAATTTACAAAGATCGACCCATTGAGTGAGAGCGTCTTTTGAAAAGCCTCCCCAACATTTCGAACCATCAATGAAAATCACATAAAGCAGCATCAAGATCAACATCAACCAAAAATTAAGACTTGCGGCTATTGGAGCCCCGATGAATCCCAAGCCGAACGTCTCATTCCACACGAGAAGATAACTCACGAGGACATTCAAAGGTGCCGTCACAAACAAGATCATCGTTCCTGCTTCAAATATGCTTTGCAGTTGTAAAAACCGTTTCCCACATTCAAAAATAATGTAAGCAGGCAGACCTGGGATCAACCATCTCAAGAAAAGCTGTGATAATTCCACCACTTCTTGTTCCTTGATGATGTATTTCAAGAAATGGCCACTGTAGAACCAAAAGAAACCAAATGGGATGAACAACACTAAAGAGAAGGCGGTACATCTTTGGAAATGAATGCCCACGGCTTCGTAATTTCCAGCCCCGTACGCCTGCGGACAAAGCGTGTCCAAACTGGTGGCACATCCTTCAAAAATGGCAAAGATAATCGTGGAGGTCATCGATGCCAACGAGACGGCAGCCAATTCGGAGGTACCCAAGTGGCCCACCACCAAGACACACACTACAGAGAACATCTGTTCTAATAAGAAGGTGATGACCAAAGGCACTGAGTATTTGGCAGTCTTTTCGAATTCTCGTTTCGGAGTTGTGATCATCAATGCGAAGTCTTCATCGAGATCGGCCAAGGGCTGCGATGTCATCGAAGGGTGCCTGTTCCTCGGGGTGGGCCTCTCTATCAAGTTCTTTAGCACGTCCTGGCGCTCGAAATCTTCTTCATCGGAATCGTCTTCATGCCGGTACCGTTCTTCCACTTGCAGGATCACGTCATCTATGTCATCGTGGTCGTCATCTTCCTCCGTTATACTCGAGAACCGACGCTGGTGTTCCTCTAACAACCATGTCATCTGGTCAGGTTCCGGCGACTGTTCAAGAGTGGAAGGTAACGATCTAAACGTGCTGACAGACTCTGTGTCATTGACAAAACTTTCTCTCTCACTCTCCAAATGACTTCCCAAGGACAAGAAGGAACGACGGTCGTCGCTGTTGTTATAAACAAACAATGGTGACTTGGTGGACGGTGGGATGAAAGTCAACGAGAGTTTCCTTCTTCTGTTGTTTAAACCTACACCATTGGAGTTTCTGAATTGCGAAGGTAATTGGCCCAAAGTCCTAGTGATGAAATTTTTGTTCAGGCCATCAGCCAAATGGCCGTCCCCTCTTGAGTTCTGATTCATCGCGATTATCTAGTTATCGTACAGCTCCGCACAGCTTCTTCTCATGGGCGCTTATGATAAAGAAGCTCATCCTTTTTTTTTGCTTTTATAAATACTTTTTGTTAGATATAAAAAAAAAATCCGCTATCATTTTTTCCTGCCAAAATTTTCCGCCCTGTGGCAGCGATAGAAACGTGATGGAGAGAGATAAGGAATGGTGGGGTTTAGTGATGGAGATAAGAAATGGGGACTAAAAATGGAGACATATGTATATGTTTACAGTATATGTTTACAGTGTCCGTTTATAGTTTATATAATGCATAGAAATTTCCTCTATTCAAAAATATGCAAATAAAGTATCAGTGTTGTGCAGTTATGTACGGTCGATCCTTGTGATGCACAAGTACTCATTGATTGTGAGAACTACAAGAGGAGTTTCAATGAAAATTGAACTGTTGTTACCAAGATCATAGAGTCACACTCGTCGTGTTTTACGCTTGACTACTTCAGATAATTCATTGTCATTAATTTTTGAACTCACTATATCACTCAAAGCAGAGGTCTTCACGAACTCCTCATCTTCCACTTATATACTTTTTCTACTAAGTATTTTTCACTCAACACTTGAGAATCACATATAAGTTTGATTCAAGACTCAATGAGATCGTATTTTGAATCAAATGATATCATTCTGGACAATTTGCGATCATAATGCATTCTGATTCTCCTAATTTTTCTGTTTATCTGCTGAAGATGTTATAATCACAAGTGGTTAGTATAATGAATACCAAAATTCAAATTGCTAATTTCATCTGATTTCCTCTTCAAAAAATAATCTTACTTTTCTCATCCGATTTCCCAGTCTCAAATACAGAAATTTGCTCCTTACTTGGAATCACAATGTTCTTATTATCTTTCGACAACAGTTCAAACTGATGTTGTTGTGTAGGAAGCACGATATTCGGTTTCTTTTCGCCAGACTCAACAGGTTGGGTCTCCACTTGGTCGGACTCCTTTCCCGACTTCTTTTCGAACAGTTTGATTTGATGATCCTGAGTTGGAATTACGATGTTTGACATTATTGATTATATTGATTAATTAGTTCTCTTGGATAATAAAGTGCTACGAAAATTAAATCTTGTTGCTCACTTATATACACAACCTCCACTAACATTGCTACTTTGCTACTTTGTCCCTGTTAAATAATAGAAGAACGGGTAAAAGCTTCGGTGCGGCTGGAGTAAGTGAAAATCGCAGGCTTTTTTTTTTCTGTATCTTTTGATTCTATCTGTTTTCTATTCACTTCACTATGTACTCCTTACTATACAAACGCTTCCTTCAATGAACCGATACCTCATTACATATATCTTCAAAGATCGTTGGCTTCATCTTCAAATCCCTTTCAGCGACATTGTTCTTCTTGACCAACTTGAATGCACCGGTACCGATGTTCATGGTTTGACCCAAGATGATACATTCACTGACACCTTCAACGGCATCTCTCTTCATATAGAAAGAAGCATCAAATAAATGATCAGTAGTCTTTTCGAAAGAGGCCAATTGTAAGACAGAGTCTCTCATCTTGGCAAGACCGAATCTGGTAATACCCAAGACCTCACCTTTATAGGTCATGACATCACCTAACAATTGAATATGACGAGGATCCACACTCATACCGTGCTTACTCATAGTATAGTCAATTTCATCGATGATCGATTTACGGGCAGCTTCGATACCAAGAACGCTATAAACTTCCAAGACATGATTGGTTCTTGTCTTGGTGCCTACAACACCATCAGTACACATGACTTCTTTCAACCCATAACCTTCAACCAACAATTCTTTCTTTCCATCATCTCTGATGTTGATAACTGCTCTCGAGATATCTGGTAAACCTTTGACAACAATCTTTGGTAATGCTCTTCTCAAGCTTTGCATTCTGAAGAACAATGCACTCGAACTTGAGCCATCTTCGATGGCAGCAAGAGCTTTAGCTGACAGCGTAGTTGGAACGGTTTCTGTGACATACACATTGATTCTATCTCTTCCAACAACGGCCACATCGGCAGGACTGATCTTCAACTTTGGTGCTTTTGCAATAGCATGGGCAATTTCATCGATGGTCAATTCTAATTGCAAACCTTCGATTGTCTTCAAATCAATTCTAAACTGCAAGAAGGCTTGATCGGCTTTATAAACATCCTGCACATAAAAGACAACATCTTCCAATAAAGTTTTCTCAATTCTTCCCTTGACGACTCTTGCGGCTCTCTCGTCTTCATCGTTGACCAAGACAGAGTTGATGATCGGAGTAGAGATGACTTTAGATGCGTTGATAATTTCCTTAATACGAGGGACACCCAAGGTGACGTTCATCGATGCCACACCGGCAAAATGGAAAGTCTTCAAAGTCATCTGAGTACCTGGTTCACCAATAGATTGAGCACCAATGGCACCGACAGCAGTTCCAGGTTCGACCTTGGCTCTTGAATATTTCAAAATACACAATTCCAAGAATTTCTTAACAGCACTAACAGATATCTTACTCAATTGATTGACAGCAGCATTGGATTCTTCCGATTCGTAGAATGTGCCGGAATTGGCTGCGTCTTCCAAACGGAACATCATTGGAGCAAGTCCTTTACTTTGTCGTATCTTGGCCAATTTCTCAGCCTTTTGGGTGAGGAAATGTCTGATAGACTCATAGAAATCTCTCTCTGCATCGAACTGGTCGATAAACTCTATTTGGTCTTGCTTGTCTTCAGGCACCACGGAACCCAAATTATCGTACCTGATCAATCTCTCTTCAAGAGGTTTCAAGACTTCGTTGACGGTCTCGATGACTTCATAAGGCTTCAAAGATACCTCTGCTGGATCGTTGGTGACAAAATAGGCATGATCCCAAGTTCTTGCGAAATTGACAGGGCGGGCATCACCTTCCATATCGAAAGGATCCAATCCGTCACCACCGTAGGTGAATTGCACAACACCGTTACTGGAGTTTCTCACGGTATTATCGTAAGAGGCACTCAAATCTTCCAAAGACTTCATCAATCTACGAGACATATAACCGGTTTCAGCGGTCTTGACGGCAGTATCGACCAAACCTTCTCTACCAGAAATGGCGTGGAACAAGAATTCCGGCGGAGTCAAGCCGGAAAAGAAAGAGTTTCTCACGAAACCTTTAGACGGTGGGGTCTTGGAATGTTTAGGGAAATGAGGTAAAGATCTGTCCTGGAAACCATCTGGAACACGATTACCCGAGATGATTTGTTGCCCGACAACGGCCACCATCTGGGACACGTTCAACGTAGAACCTTTGGAACCACAGGTGGCCATGATCAATGGGGCGTTGGCAGAGTCCAACTCGTTGATACAGACATCACCCACTTGTTCTCTAACCTTGGACAAAAGACCACCGATCTTGGCTTCCAAAGTCTGCTCCTCGTTACAACCAGGCTGCGTCTCCAATTTACCCTCGTTATACAACTTGATCAAATCGTCACACTTGGCATAGGCAGCTTCCACCATGGCCTCTTTTTTGTTCTTCAAATCGTCACCTGGAGTGACATCATTGATACCAATCGAGAAACCTCTGTTACCCAAGTAACGAGCACACATCTTGGCCATTCTGTTCATTGCAGCACTGGCTTCATCTGCGCCGAAATCTCTCAAGATGGTGTAGAAGACGGAATGTTTCTTACCGTCACCCAAGGTAGACTTGTCCATGACACCACTCAACACCTTGGAATTTCTGATAATGACAAACCCATCGTTGGGCGACATCTCATTCGGTTGGCCCGGTCTCTTTGGTGGGATAAACGTCTTGTTCTTGGCATCGAGGTTGATCAAGACATCAGATTTACTGCTAGGTTTGATCAACAAGGAGAAAACCTGTTTACCGGTCCAGAGATACGTTGGCTTGAAAATCGCTGGAGGTGGGATATCGAAGTGGATGTTACCATCGGACATCATCGCCAACACTTGCGAAAGTTGCGCTCTGTCGAAGAAGGTGTCCTTGTGTGAGATCAAGTAAGAACCGGTGATGAAATCCTGAGTGGCAGCAATGATTGGTTCACCGGATTTAGGAGTCAACAAGTTATTCTTGACACCCATCAAGTTGATTGCCTCTGCTCTTGCCTCTTCCGTTTGAGGAACATGCAAATTCATCTCATCACCATCGAAATCGGCATTATATGGCGTACAGACACACTCGTTCAACCTGAACGTTCTCCAAGGTCTAATCTTGGCATAATGCGACAAGATAGACAATCTATGCAACGAGGGCTGTCTGTTGAAAAGCACCACATCTCCATCTTCGATGTGTCTCTCCACAACATCTCCAATGGCCAAGAACTTGGCCAATTTGAAACGGTCTCCGAATTTCAAATTTCTCTTCACGTCTTCGTTCTTCTTCATCAAGTAATTGGCACCCGGGTGCACATTTGGCCCGTTCTGGATCAACTGTTGCAACTTGGCCTTGTTGTATCTGGTGACCCGCTCAGGATAAGTCAACACCTTCGCGACTCGATCAGGGACGGCAACTTCTTCGATGGACAAGTTTGGATCTGGGGAGATCACAGTTCTACCGGAGAAATCTACACGCTTACCGGACAAATTACCTCTAAAACGACCCTGCTTACCTTTCAATCTCTGGCACAAACCTCGGATCGGCTTGGCCAGCTTACCTCCACCTGGAACCATCGACAGAACAGAGACATCCGAATTTATATACATGGCCACGGAAAGTTGCAAATAGTCCCATTGTTCCATCAAGTTGTTGATGGAGATACCCTTTTCGATCCCTGCACGGATCAAGTTGGACGTCCAAACAATTTCCGTCAACTTGACAGTCAAATCGTCTTCATTGGACGAAGGAGAGTCCTGCATCAACACAGAAGGTCTGATACAGACTGGAGGTGCAGGCAAATATCTCCATAAATACATCTCTGGTCTTCCACCTCTGGAAGCATCGATACCCAACAACTCACAATCGGAAGGTGTGATTTGCTTGAACAAGTTCAACACTTTCAAAGGATTCAAATCGTCGTAACATCTCTTCAAGAATTTCTCCAACTCTGGCGAGTGTTCCATCAATTTATCGAAATCCAGATCCCAAACCAGTTTCTCGGGCACCGATTTTTTACCGATCCACCTGAAAGTGTCATGGATGATCTTTAATGCAGCTGCACTTGAACCGCTTGCTGCCTTCTTGACAACACCATTGATGGCTCCACAGTGCAAACATCTTCTCTGCTTCTTACATTGGTCTATGATTTTCTTCAAGATCTTCATTCTTCTCAAATTATCAATGTTAGGTCTTCTCAAATCAT
This sequence comes from Nakazawaea ambrosiae, assembly GCA_024271865.1. Lineage (NCBI taxonomy): Eukaryota > Fungi > Ascomycota > Pichiomycetes > Alaninales > Pachysolenaceae > Nakazawaea > Nakazawaea ambrosiae. The sequence goes on along the minus strand of JANBXG010000004.1, from coordinate 156,500 downwards.
TTAAGAAGGCTCTCTTCGAAGTCTCGTCTAACAAGACACATGAACAATTCTTACAAATCGATTGTAAGACCTGGATGATGGCTTTGAAATACCCAATGTGGAACACTGGTAATGCTAATCTGATATGACCAAAATGACCATGACATGTGGCTAAATTTCCGTGACATGTCATACATTCAGAGCTGTTGGAAGAAGTACCCATTCTTGGATCTATCGCACCATCGGCTTTTGGAATTCTACCCAGATCCAAATCATATAAGTCTCTAGTGGTGATTTCAATTTCAGATTGTGCAACAATGTCCGATGCAGAAAGAGCACTGAACTCTAACCCACTGATACATTTTGGGGCGATATCTACGACGGTTTCCTTCATCTTGAGTTTCTTGTCGTAGATGCCTCTATACTTCTATGAAAATATGCCTATGTGTTATGTGTCTATGTGCAAGTGTATATGTGCTTAATGACTCTTTTTTGTGTCTTTGTCTCTCACTTGGCCTTTTCACGAATCAACCAAAAAGTGAATCTAATCACTATCTTTGCTATCAGGAAAATACAGTGACTAAAACAATATACAAGAGAAGACTTTGAAGCGGTTTATAGACCTCTGAGAATGTTGAATTTCTCGCGACAATCTATATCGAACTCTTGCACCAAAGTCGAGTGAGGGAGATCAATTTCTTGTCTTCTCCTCTGCGCTATACAAAATTTTCAGGTTCAAATCAAGGGAAAATTTTTTTTTCTCTAGTGTGCAGAGTGATTGGGGCTGTTGAAAAAAATTCAGATGGGCCGACGATGTGGGTTTAGGGGCTGCGAGAGGAGGAGAACCGGAAGTAGGGTTGAGGGGAGGATGAGGGATTGGGAGGGGGATTGGTAGAAGCGGATTGGGATTGGGAGATTGGGACAGAAAGATAGCAATAATTTGAATGAGGATAATGGTGTGATGGTCATAATGATCGAAATGTGGTGCATATACTTTGACGCCTGATACTGTCAGACCTTTGTTGTCAATTACTATTATTCATGTTCTTATTGGATACTTAGTAAAAGTCTAGTTGGTAGGTATAGATCTCCCCACACAAGGTACTTGTAAGACTTTTCATTTCATTTCTATATCAAATCAAGTAGGAAGCCTTTATTGCCGTTTTAGTCCTTAACTGGACCGGCTAAAACAGTATTACCGTTAACGTTATTTCTTCGTCCCAGTTGAATCCACATTTGCGAGCCCCTACTTTTAGTGCTTCAAATTTTCTCCTAATTATTACGTAAATACAACTATATTTTGGCTCTTTCAAGTGTCCCCCTCTTTCCACGGTGCTCCCAGTGGTCTCCACAGAGTAGAATCCACGCTTACCTAAGCTTCGGACACCAAATTGGATGCATCCGTTCTCAAATCAAGAGAAAGTGGGGTCTTCATTCACTCACCCGATCTATCGCTCAATAGCCTTGTGGTATTGTCGGTTTTTCCGTCTGTCCTTTACGAAAAAGATCGGAAAAAAGTAACCCTCTTGCTAAGATGCAAAAGAGGTGCATGCAGGAGGGACAACTAAGACCTTCCGTGGAGTAAATCCAGGCTGGGGAGAAGGGAATGAGAAAAGCAAAACCAACCCGGGCTCCTTTGAAGGAAGTGAAAGACATTATTCAATTCGCTGCTGAGGTCGAAGTGAATGTCAAATTGTCCGATTTTTAGAGCTTGCAAGAGTTTGCCAACCCAACTCTGCAAACTAAACTCGATCGTGAAAATTCCCCTCATTTCAAATCCTTGCTTCAACCCTCCTAAGAAGCATCAAAATTACCTCTGGAGCAGATCAACCTATTGTTGGAGCTCCAACCTCTCTTCAACCCCTCCTTATGTCCCCCTCTTTGCTCTTTTCGAGCACCCGACCTCAACGCACTTGAGCGAAAAATTCCGGGCATTTACGGTCCCAAAAGGGAAATCGGGCTTTTTTCGATAACGGAGATGAGTAGAGTGAAAAATCTAATGTTTCTCATCTGTGCATCTGTTGTACAACAAGTGCGGATCTTAGGGCTGTAAGTGGGCCTGAATTTTTTTTATAAATACGTTCAATTCCCCTCTTATGGACTCCAATGGACTATAGTTTTATTGAACTAGATTTAGAACCCAGATCTACAAAGAGCGAAGCTTCCTGCATTTGATTTTGTCAACTTGAACTACTTTTCAACTAGCCGCATACAATTTTTTTTTTAAGTTGCTCTTTGTGATCTTAACGTCAGCAAATTGTCATTATCAGTCTGTATTACAATAAACGATAATCAACAACAACAAGAACACTCCACAATGACCATTTCTCAAAGAAGATTCTCCATCGAAGTTTGTGAAGGTGACTCTTTACAACATTTGCACACCATAAAGACTCCAGTTGGTAAGAAAGCCATACTGGAGACGCAGCAACTGGTCCCCAAGACCACCAGATTATCAGTCGAAGGCCCAATTGAATGTCCATTCACCGGGTTCCAGTTGTTGAATTCCTCGTTATTCAACAAAGGGTCGGCCTTCACAGAGGAAGAAAGAGATGCCTTTGATTTGGTGGGTTTGCTACCACCTCAAGTCAATACCTTGGACGAGCAAGTAGAGAGAGCTTATAACCAATTGTGTTACTTGAGGACCCCATTGCTGAAGAACGACTTCTGTGTGTCAATGAGAGTGCAAAACAAAGTATTATACTATGAATTGGTGAGAAGACACATTAGAGAGTTGTTGCCTATCATTTACACTCCGACGGAAGGTGATGCCATTGCCGCTTACTCCGACCGGTTCAGAAAACCAGAAGGCTGCTTCTTGAACATCTCATCTCCAGAGACCATCGAGGCCCGTTTGGCCAAGTTCGGCACGGACAAAGATATCGACTACATGGTGGTCAGCGACGGCGAAGGTATCTTGGGTATTGGAGACCAAGGTGTAGGTGGAGTGAGAATTGCCATTGCCAAATTGGGGTTGATGACCTTGTGCGGTGGTATCCACCCGGGGAGGGTCATTCCTATCTGTATCGATGCCGGAACCAACAACGAGCGTTTGTTGAAGGGCGACTTGTACATGGGGAACAAATTCCCAAGAGTAAAAGGTAAGCAATACGACGATTTCGTCGCGGAGTTCATGAGAGTGGTCAAGGAGAAGTATCCGAGCTCGATCGTGCACTTCGAAGACTTCGGTGTCACCAATGCCAGGAAGATCTTGCAGAAGTACAGAGACTACTTGCCATGCTTCAACGACGATATCCAAGGTACTGGGGCCGTTGTGATGGCTTCCTTGACAGCTGCTTTGAAGATCACCAACAGAGACTTGTTGAAGTCGGAGATTGTCATCTATGGTGCCGGCAGTGCTGGGTTGGGTATAGCTGACCAGATCGTCAAGCACATGGTTTCCCATGGTGCCAACGTGGAGGAAGCGAGAACCAAGATCCATGTGCTTGACCGTTATGGTCTCATCACGGAGTCCATGACCGACACATCTTCGCCAGACCAGTTGTTGTACGCCGACAAGGACGAGGACTGGGAAGGTATCAACAAGAAATCGTTGCTTGAAGTGGTCAAGAAGGTGAAACCAACCTGTTTGGTTGGCTGTTCTACACAGGCTGGTGCCTTCACCGAGAGCATTGTGAAGCTGATGTACAAGAACAACGATAGGCCTATTATCTTCCCATTGTCCAACCCTACAAGATTGCACGAGGCTATCCCAGAAGATCTTATGGCATGGACCGACAACAATGCTTTGATCGCTACTGGGTCGCCATTTCTGCCCGTAGATGACTTTGTAATCTCCGAGAACAACAACTGCTTCACCTTCCCAGGTATTGGGTTAGGTTCGTTGCTTGCCAGGGCCTCTGTGATCACCGACACAATGATCTCTGCAGGTGTTGACCATTTGGCCTCTCTTTCGCCAGCTCTTAAAGACCCTAAGGCTGGCTTGTTGCCAAGATTGGAAGACATCACCGAGGTGAGTGCCCAAGTTGCAACAGCTATGATTTTACAAGCTTTGAAGGAGAACGTTGCCAGAATCGAAGAAGAGGAAGTCGAGGGAGAACTGGTCAAAGTTCCTAGAGATTTCGAAGGTTGTTTGAAATGGGTCAAATCACAGATGTGGAAACCGGAATATAGACCTTTAGTCAAGGTTGAACACGTACCCGAGATTCACACCCACCAATCTTAGGGGGGGTTATGTTGTTTTTCTAGTTAGTTTTTTTAGTTACAGGTCTACGAGTTCAAATAGAGATACGTTTATACGTTGAGTTAAAAAGGTGGGAACTTGGCCTCCATCTCCGTAATAGCCTTGGCCATCTTCTTCTTATCGAGCAAGATCAAACTCAATTTAGGATCGATACCGTAGTCGTTAAACACTCTTCTAGAATCGGTTTCCTGTGTTTGGTTCGTATAATCGTAGTACGAGTAGAACATGGAGTTCTCTTCCAATACCATATCTTCATAGTGGAAGTAGTCCATCTCAACTTGATCTTTTGTGGATTTCGATTTCTTGGCTCTGTGGTCGTCCAATTCTTCGTCTGCCTTCGAGGCAACCAACTGGTAAACCTTAGATATAATCAAGAAATAGTCGAATTCGTAGTTTTCGTTGCTATCGTTGGCCTTTGCCATCTCCTCTTGTAACATTTTATACATTGGAGGCACCGTTTCCACGGGCATGTTGATCATTCTCTCGCTCACTATCAAACCGGTGTTGAATTTGGACTTGGAGCTCAACAAGTTTCTCAACGTGAGGTTGAACTCGGTGGTCTTCAGACTCTTTTTTAACACATAATCCACCAACTTGTTAACTCCAGGCTTACTCAAGTTTGATTTCAAATCAACCACCGTTAAGAGAGAGAAAGGATCACTGTCCTTTCCGTCGGTCTTGATCGTGGTTCCAATATGGTTCTCGGCCAATATCAAATCGGCCAAGCTGCTCAAATCAAACTCCTTGGAATCTTCTCCCAACAACTGTCTGATCAAGTTCTTAGTAGCATGGAAGTCCACCTCTGGGTTCAAATCGAAATAGTCGAAATCGACATTCACCAACTCTTGGTCTTCCTGTTCTTCAGCTTCGACTTCTTCATCCGTGGAACTGACGTCAATATCAGAGTCGGATTCCGCTTCCTCTTGTCTTCTTTTACTCATATTTCCCTGCAATAGTCTCTATCCTCGAACTAACTAACTGCCTAACCGCTTAGTCTTTTGTAATTCACCTTTTTTTTTCTTTTTTTTTTATGAAATTTTTTTTCTCCAAAATGCGATGACATTGAAAAAAAAAAATAGAATGCTAAAAAAACAAAAAAACAAAAAAACAAAAAAATTGAAAAATAAAAATACCAAAACTAAATCTTCAAATCTACCATTGTGCCATCGAGATGCTTGCAGGGTATTCCTCCAGTAGTGATGACGAGGAGCGGGACTCCAAAGTGGCGTCGGTTTCTTTAGTGAATTACAAACCTGACATAGAGATAAAAGATGCCGTAATAATTGATGAGTTGAACGAGCAGCGCAAGACCACCTTGACAGGTTCCATACAGCGGGAACTGTATGAGGATGCCACGTTCCAGCTCCGTAAAAGAAACTATGATATGGTGGGGGGATTGGCGGACACATTTGAGTTCAAGCCTTCGAAGAACGACACCAAGAAATTAAAGAATTCTAGAAGTGGGAAAGGAGAAAGCGGAATCACCAGTGGCAGAAAGGCATATAAAGGGCCTTGGTCTAAATATGAAAACAGTAGTAGTTCTGGAACAGACTATTCAGACGATGACGAGGTGAAGGAAGACGGCGAGGATGATCTGAATTACGTGTATGGCGACTCTGAGTCGAATTCCAAGGAGTCTTCCAAGGAGTCCACCCAGTTTTATGGATCCTCTGAACTTGATTACCAAGGCCGAACGTATATGCATGTTCCAAGAGACTTGGACATCAAATTGACTCAAGAACCCGGGTCACAAGAGTGTTTTGTGCCGAAAAAATGTATACACAAGTGGAAAGGCCATGTCGGGGGCACCAACAAGATTCAGTTCATACCGAAATCGGGACATTTGTTGTTGAGTGGTGGGAATGATAATAAGATCTTATTGTACGATGCCCACCACGACCGTAGTTTACTTCGAGGATTCTTTGGGCATTCGAAAGCTGTCAAGGATATCACGTTCAATAACTCTGGGGATAAGTTCTTGAGTTGCTCCTATGACAGATACATCAAACAATGGGACACAGAAACCGGGAAGTGTATTACAAAGATCCAAACCTCAGCATTGCCCAATGTCGTCAAATATAACCCAAATGAGCATTTACAGGACGAATTCTTGGTGGGATTGACCAATAAGAAGATCGAGCAATACGACCTAAGGTCCAATGAAGTGATCCAATCGTATGACCACCACTTGGGTGCCATCAACAGCATCACATTCATAGATAACGACAAAAACTTCATGACATCCTCCGACGACAAGTCCCTCCGGATATGGAACTGGCAGATCAACATTCCCATCAAGACCATATCACATCCTTCGCAGCACTCGATGCCTTGCGTCGCTTTACACCCGTCTGGTAAATACGTAGCCGTGCAGAGCATGAACAACACCATCGAAGCAATTGGTGCCCAAGGTGGGAAGTTCAAGAGAAACAAGAAAAAGCTCTTTGAAGGCCATAACTGTGCAGGTTATGGAATAGGCTTGAACTTCAGTCCTGACGGCAAGATCTTGATGAGTGGTGATAACGATGGGTATGGGTTTTTCTGGGACTGGAAGACATGTAAGTTGGTGACAAAGTTGAAAGTTGATGACAAGTTGATCAGTTGTATAGAACAGAATCCTCAAGAGGTGAGTAAAGTTGCCATGAGTGGATTGGGAGGTACCATTTACTATTATGAATAGAATGATTCTTTGTTATTTTTTTCAAAATACTATGTAATAAGTATATAAAGCACTCAAGCATAAAAGGAAACAGACTTGTTCTTCCTGGCCTGTACTTCTCCAATAGCATCTACGAAATCTTCATGTTTTATTACACTTTGACCGTTTCTCAAAGCAATCATACCTGCTTCCACGGTAACGGCTTTCAACTGAGCACCATTAAACTCATCGGTGGATCTTGCCAACTCTTGCCAGTTGATCGTCTCATCGGTGTTCATCTTTCTGGCATGGATTTGTAAGATTTGCGCTCTTCCTTCTTCTATAGGCAATGGGAATTCAATCTTTCTATCTAATCTTCCGGATCTCAATAATGCAGGATCTAATACGTCGACTCTGTTGGTGGCAGCCAAGACCTTGACACGGTCATCTGATCCGAACCCGTCCAACTGGTTCAACAACTCCAACATGGTTCTTTGCACTTCTCTGTCACCACTCTTGTCCGAGTCGAATCTTTTCGTTCCAATGGCATCCAATTCATCGATAAAGATGATGGTTGGGGCTTTTTCCTTGGCCAAGGCAAAGGCATCACGGACCAATTTGGCACCATCACCGATGAACATCTGCACCAATTGCGGAGCGGCCAATTTCAAGAAAGTGGCATTCGTTTGTGCTGCACAGGCCCTAGCCAATAATGTCTTACCAGTACCTGGAGGACCATACATCAAGGCACCTTTTGGTGGTTTGATTCCCAAATTCTTGAATTTGTCCGCCTGTTTCATAGGCAACACCACTGCTTCTACAAGCTCTTCAATTTGCTTGTCCAATCCACCAATATCCACATACGATTCTGTTGGTTTCTCATCCACTTCCATGGCCTTGACTCTCGAGTCATATTCAGCAGGTAATTTGTCCAAGATCAAATAACTATCCTTATTGACACCGACCAAGTCATTTGGCTTCAATTCAGTTGGGTCCACCAACCCAATCAATGGCAAGAACACCGTCTGTCTTGTTGATGTCTTGACCACTGCTGATTGTCCAGTTCTGGCAGAATCCAAGTCCACATTGGCACCTTCCTCTGTCTCCTCCGCAGGTAAATCCAACAATTCAACCACATTCGACACCAAATATGGCAATTGCTTATTATTATTGATCTTGTCCTTATTATCCTTGATTCTCTCCACCATAACAGATTTCTCATGTGTCAATCTTTGCAATTCCGATCTGAATAACTTAATCTCGTTATCCAACAACTTGGATCTGTTCAAGATATCATTGGTTGAGGAGTTCAAAATCTCATAATCCAACTCTGGTTCTTGCTCCTGTGATTGTATGTCTTCTAAAGTAGCCATTGTTCCGTTCTTACCGTGTCTTTTACCACTCCACTTCTTGGGTTTATAGACGTTTACAACAGATGTTTTGTGCTTTTTGGCCTTTTTGGCTTTTTTTTTTCTTTCTCAATTTCCCAAAACGCCACTGGAAAAAAAAGAGGGAGAAAGTCTGAAGAATTCACTGATTTTGTGCGTAGGCACACTACTCTCGAGATTGGGGGTAACAGTTATGTCTATCATATACAAGTATACAAGGGTCTAAGAAGTTGTCATTTGGATGCCCATTTGAAGAAATTGCACCGATTAGTTTCTTGGAGTTCCTTTTGCAGATCGAATGTCTCACTTGTCAGAGAACGAGAACAGCACCAGAATTTTTTACCTTTTGTCGATGGTCTCTGAGACCTTCTTAAAGTTGCAGGTTCTCCATGTAAACAGTTTGGAGGTCCACATTTACTGGAGTTTAGTAGTTCTTTGAAAGAATCAATTGATACTTGAGAAGATTGCGAGATAGTGGATTCTGGAGATTCTAGACTTGACTCTTCCATTTTCGAGTCTGTCTCTTTTGTTGGAGATTTGAAGAAAAAGTTCTTTATAGTCAATTGGCCCGGATCTGTCTTTGGTTTCTTTCTGCTTTTGTACATAGTTGAAGCAGATGCTGGACTCGTGTCCTCAGATGAAGCCCGCTTCATCTCAGTAGTCTCGCTCTCAAGTTTCTTGGAGGTTTGAGATTTCTCTGGAATTTTAGTTGTATTCTGTGTTCTCTTAGCGAAAAATCGATCGATACCATTGCCACCATTATCAACACCATAGAAATGATTGGCCTCAAATTTGAGTTTCTTTACACTCGTAATATTGCAATCGTCATTCTCAATATGACCCAAGTTAATGTCACTGTAAATCGGGCAATGGTCACTCCCCATCAATTGATTCCATATATCAGCATAGCAATTTTTGGATATATTGGGGGTTACAAAGATATGATCTATTCTGGAGCCGGAGTTGATCGACCGGAAGTTCTTCAAAGTATTCCAGCAGGTGTACATCTTCAACCTCCTCCCTTGGGTCTGTCTCAAAGTGTCATAAAAGATCAGTGAAGTTGATTTCTCCACGCCAAAGTTTTGTGCAAAGTAATCATCAATCACTATTGAGTTGATCAACCTTTTCAGTTCCGTCAACGACCGAAATTTGACCAGCTCCTCTCTATTTAGCAGCTCAAAAGACTTTCCAAGATCATCCAGTGAGGTGTCTTCGTCCATTCCAACCACCCTCTTCACACATTGTAGCTTGATACCTTCTTTTATATACTCGTCGCTATCAATGAGGTCACGTGACACGTTGATGTCACCCATAACGATGATATTTTTACCCAAAGCCACCAAGTTACGACATCTTTCGATAAGTGCTCTTAAAAATTTGAGGCGGAACAGTTCCATCTCTTCAGTGCCAAGTGAATTTGCAGGGCAGTATAAGGAGATCACCACGATATCGAATCCTAACTCCACCAAGATACATCTACCTTCAAGATCCAAAGCTGGATCGTGATTGTCTTCTTGTATCGGATATCCACCTATCAACTCGTCCTGCAAAGGTTCCGGCGCGTCTCTGTACGAGTACTTCTTGTTCGAGGGCAATGGTAAAGAGCCCGTTATACCTTCTTCAGCCTTGACCACGGTGAGCAATTTCTTGATGAAATCACTATCATCATCGGTGGGTTTCCTCACATAGACACCGACCCCACTATAACCTTTCTTCAATTTGGGGATCGTGATAAAGCTACGGTACTTCTTGGCCAACAGCCGAGATGTCACCTGGGAAATCTTCAATTCTTGTAATGTGATCACATCACTCTTGATGTAGTCGAAAACATTGTCTAAATTTTTCAACCCGCTCCATGGATGATAGTTGAAAAGCGTGTTCACACCATTGACGTTGAAAGAACAAACTCGAAGTTCTTTCAGTGGTTCTTTTTTCTGGGAGATCATTGTCAGTGAGCGTCTGCAATTCCGCCGTCAATTCAGGCACGATCTACCGTTATCATCACATGCAAAGGCCTTCGAACCTGTGTTTCATTCTTGTTCCCTTGCTTCACAGCTTCACCTCAAGCCTCCTCGCGCGCGCTCAGGTTGAACAAAACAAGGGATTTATCAGAAACTGAGACAAGAAAATTGAGCGTGGAAAAAAAAAAAAAAAAAAAAAAAAAAAAAATTTAAGAAAAAAAGGTTGGACTCAAGAATAAACATAAATGTGTTATTAGGGCGCGTAAAAGTAGATGAAATACATTCAGAACAGAATTCATTTAGATAGAGTATCATATTCAATAATAATATAATGATAGATCAAAGGCCTTACACCAATCAAGTGAGCTCGTATATTTATGACCTATATGACACAAGTTTAAGAGAAAGCTCCGGAACAAATGAAAGTGTGGATTTGAAGATCAATATAGAGAAATCTCTTTTGGCTCTATACAATGGATGCAATAAGGAGCCATCATTATTGACGTCAAACGTGTTCGATGACCTGATAAATAAGAGATCAAAGTTATTACAGGAGAAGAAACAGATATTGGATCAAATCCAAGTGAATAAGAATATGCTATCAACTTTGAGAAAGAATGGGAAATCTCATGATTTAATATTCAAATCCTTATCCACATTAGAGTTATTGAATGATAGATTGATCCAAGTCTATTCGCAATTAGATGTGATATCGGAGACCTTGAGATCACATTTCGGCAAAATTGTATCGTTATCATCGATTCAGAGTTTAGTCCTCAACTCTCATTTCGAAAAGAATAATAACTATAAAAGCCCATTGAATGCCGGAAACATTTCAACAAATGACATTGATTCCTCTTTTGAATTCATCGGGTCTTCCTACTTAGATGAATTGGTTTCACATGTAGCTTCAGTGGCGGCTCAAAGAAACATAAATCTCCCGCCTCCGTCGTTCCAAGATAACTCTGCCGAGGGCAAAGTGCTGTGGGTCAAAATGTGTATTGATAGCGTACTTGTTCAGTCCAATGATGTTTCAGTATCCACCCCATTATCAGCAGGAATATCAAAAGATTTTGAACCACCACTGTCACCGCTGGTCACAGACTCAAAAGAGACCATCATATTAAAGACTCTGTTGAAGGATTTACAATTCCTGCATCAATATTTGACAAAACAATTCGAGGAAGAGAGAAGTGTGAACACGCAAACCATGAATTCATTGAGATTGAAATTGCAAAACTCCCAAGATTTGTTGATCAAATCCAATAAGGAATTGTTTAAACAATCACAAAACTTGATAAACTTAGAAATGCAATTGAATACTGCCGATTTAGAGAAACAAGCCAAAATGAGAGAAGTGGCGGAATTGACAAAGAAAATCAACCTTTTACAAATAGATCATCTTGGAGAACAACATGACGAACAATCTCAAGATAAAAAATTGTTGTCACCTCCTTCTTCCAAAGATGGTGATTATCCTTATACTCAAACACCTTTATCGCCAATCACTGGTTTCAACTTCAGTCCTTCGACAGATGATAGTCATGGTTTACTTAGTAGCAGACCAGGATCAAATGAATTTCAACTTGATTCGCAACAACAGCTGTCGAAAGGAAGTTCTAGTGTCAGTAATTCCATCTTGAGATTGGAATTCAAGAAATTGTTGAATGACATAAATTCAAAACACGAGCAAGAACTAAATGCTGAAAGAAACGAGCGTAAAAAATTGGAAAATTTGATAAAGATGATGAATGATAATAATGGGACAATTGTGACAACAACTGATTTATAGTGTGATATATAGTTAATTTTTTTGATTTTTTAAAAAGCAAATAGTAACATTAAAGTGAAGACTACAACAAATTTTTACGAAGTCCTCAATGACTATAAAGACAGATGCAAGTTTATTTTCATTTTCTTTAATAAAAAAAACACTAAAAAGACAAAACGAGAAGGAAACACAAAAGCAAGCAGAAACAGAATAGAACACCCCAAGTGAATTGAAAATTGAAATTCGCTAATGTACAATATGATGATATTATGTGAAGGAGGCAAGTAATCAGTAATTTCTTGTGATAATTCTCTAGTTTTTCCTGAATTCTTGCAACACAGGGAAAATAGCCTCGAAAGCACTGTAAATTTCCTCTCTCTGCTTTGCACCAGTCAACACAACTTTACCTGAAACAAAGATAAGTAACACAATCTTTGGTTTAACCATTCTATAAATCAAACCTGGGAATAATTCCGGTTCATAAGAACTGAAATTTCCGTGATTGAAAGCTAAACCTTCTAATCTAATTGGGAATTTGACATCACAAGATCCAACGATATTTTGAATTTTGAAATCGGTGAACTTGGCATTGAAACCCAATTTTTGAATAATTCTGGCATATTTTCTCGATGCCAACTTAGAATCATCTTCAGATTTGGCACCTGTTACAACCATCTTACCAGAGGCAAAGATCAACAGGGTTGTCTTTGGTTCTCTGATTCTCATAATAACAGCGGCAAAACGCTTTGGGTTGTATTCGGCGTTTCTTGCGTGCAATGCAATTGTTTTCAAATCAAGACGACAATCAAGATTCACCGTGGCGACAATATTCTGTAAAGTTGGAGTTATTCCGGACGATACATCTTCTGCTTCTTGATCTTGTACATCCAGATTTAACTCTTTCTTCAAATCGTCATCATTCTCTTTCTTCAAATCAGCTTCTTGCTTTAAAGCAGAATCTGACATGTCATCCCTGTTCATTGGATAAACCAAAGAATTTGGAGAAGTGAACAGCATGGCCTGAGCCGCTGTTGTTGGTAACTTGAAAGAGTCCATTTCTATAACTAGGAAAAAAAATACAAGTTAATGATTCTTCTCCTTTAGTGTTGTAAATGTTATTTCTCTGTTAATATATAAGTTAATATATATTAATGATATTAGTTTATTTCCAAAAAAAAATAATCTGTGTTCTTAATCGGTGTATAAGAACAAAATTACTCAAATAGGAATGTAAACCACAAAAAAAGAAAAGTATAAGTAAGCGCACAAAAATAGCGTGGAAAAAAAGAAAAAAAAGAGCGGAATTGCTTTGCTATTTATATCAGTTGAAAAAATTCAAAAATGTGGCAGAATCACGGGCATTTAAGCTTTTTTTTGCGTTTTCGTCCTTTTCTTCCTTCTTATAGTGGTTTGGCTTCTCGTACATAACAAAGTAGGTATTGAGATATAAGGAGATTCTAACAGTGCTGTAGAAAGCACCAAATGGTGGTAATCATCAGATGAAATCTCCATGCCTGTAGCATGGTACATCAGTGTTATGCAAAGATATTGAACAAGAGAAAATTTTCAAAGCATCGAATGGACCTCTCACGACAACATATGATTCTATTTTTTCTTTCTTCTTTTCGTTTTTCTAAACGACCCTAATTAGCCATTTTGTGCTAGTAAAATAAACTCCAAAAAAGATCTACACTTGTTATTTCCTTTTTCTTAATGAAATAATCCCCTTTGAGCACTCTTGAAAGCCAAATATAACGAAAACCCTTAAGCCTCATTAGCTCTAGAATCTCATCCTTTCCACTAATATTGAATCAAATTTGAGTGAGCCCACATACCTCGCTTTTGTTAGTGGATTAGAAATTTAGAGATTTCGCAAATACTGTCAAAAGATTTTCTTTCACAATGTTCTGTTATAATTTTATCCAAGCTTGGACCACTTTGAGCCGCAGTAAAAATATAAAAAGCTGAAGGAAAAACTAAGGAAAAATTGGTCAACGGTCAAACAAAAAAAAAGTACAAACAAACTGAATCAAGTACGGAGAAAAAAAAAAGGTACCTGAAAATAGCTTTTCTTTTGATGATTTCAAAATAAAAGCCGGATAGAGGAGACATGCGGGAAATGAAGAGAGGAAGAACGTTTATTCTTTTCAAGACATCTGAAGTTCTATAAGTCATCTCCGTCTCGAAGCTTCTTTCTGCAAAGTAAACTCGTGCTTTGAGAGTAATAATAACGAACAACGTATATATTTTATATATTTTATATTCAAAAATATCATTTTCAAGAATAAATAGAATTTTTTCTTTTACATGAAATGAGAACAGTAAAAATGTATATAAGTGAGACAGAACAAAGAAATCGGGATGAATGATCATGATCAAAAGACAGTGTTGTTTACAAAACATACATCACATATAGATAAGTAATAAATCATCAGATAAATAAATAAATAAACTAATATAAACGTTAATTTAATAATAATAGAAAAGTTCAACAAAATATTATGGCATCTAATTCCAACAATTCAATTAAGCTTTGGTGACCAATTCCTTGAATTTTTCAGTGCTGAAAGATTTTGGTCTTTCGATTGGAGCTCCGACAGCTCTGTCAATGATCAATTGTGGCAAGACACCGAAGGCTCTTGAGACACCGAAAAGAACAGTGTAGAAGGAAGCTTCAGTTAAACCGTAGTATTGCAACAAGACACCAGAGTGGGAGTCGACATTTGGCCATGGGTTCTTGGTCTTACCGTGCTTGGTCAAAACCTTTGGAGCAACTTCGTAGATGTTAGAAACCAATTTGAACAATGGGTAGTCAGGCATGTGCTTCAAAGCAAATTCACGTTGTGCGGTGTAACGTGGGTCGGTCTTTCTCAAGACGGCGTGACCGTAACCTGGAACAACACGACCGGCGTTCAAGGTGTCCCACAAGTATTTTTCAATACTTTCCTTGGAGATATCACCGTTGATTTCTTCTCTCATCTTGAACAACCATTCAAGAACTTCTTGGTTGGCACGTCCGTGCAAAGGACCGGCCAAACCGTTCAAACCGGCAGCCAAAGACAAGAATGGTGAGGACAAAGCTGAACCAACCAAGTGGGTGGTGTGGGCAGAGACGTTACCACCCTCGTGGTCAGAGTGGATGGTCAAGTACAATCTCATCAATTCAACGAATTCTTGGTTGGAACCGTAACCCAACAAGTTGGCCAAGTTGGCACCGTAATCCAAGTCCTTGTTGATTGGAGCAACAACACCATCCTTGAAGACATTTCTGTAAATTCTGGCAGCAATGTTTGGTAATTTGGCCAACAATTCAATGGAATCTTCATAAGTGTATTTCCAGTAGTCCTTCTTGTTGACACCCTTGGCGTAGGCCTTGGCGAATTCAGACTCGGATTCCAATGCGGTAACGGCAATAGAGAATTGAGCCATTGGGTGCAAAGTTGATGGGGATCTGTCGATCAATTCTTCAACATGCTTTGGCAAACTAGATCTGGCAGCCAACTCTTGGGATAAAGCCTTAACTTGGGCATCAGTTGGGACTTCACCAGTCAACAACAACCAGAACAAAGCTTCTGGCAATGGTTCAGAACCACCTGGACCTTTTGGCAATTCCTTTTGGATATCTGGGATAGTTCTACCTCTGAATCTAATACCTTCTACTGGATCCAAGACGGAACCTTCCCAAACCAAACCTTTGATACCTCTCATACCACCGTAGGCTTGTTCTAACAAGACTTCACCGATAACCTATATTATTGTATCATCATTCAGTTAGTATGCCATTATGTTGTCGGACTCCGATCTCATCCCACTCCGAATTTTCCATGCAAAGATTACCAAACAAAAATTTCTCACTCGTTGAACAAAGCGTTGAAAAAGTTCGACAGGAAAAAAATCGGCACAAAAGAAATAAAACAGCGAAAAATCAAAATATCAAAACGGCACCCACACTTTCAGGCTGCTCATTCAAGGAAGAGGGAAAGAGGAAAAAACGAAGGAAAAATAATGGAAAAATAGATGGTTGCCGAGCGTTTAAAAAATTGAAGTGATAGGTCATCCCGAATACAATTTCAAGAACTCCAACGATGAGCTCAAATTGCGAGTGGACAATGTAAGATCACGACGTGCTGCGATGTTTCTCTGATTTTTTGTCTGATAAGTTGTTTGGTAATCTTACTCTTTGATCCGGATTGTTCAATCGATCTTATATAACACTGAAATTAATACTTACAGTTTTACCGTAGTCTTTCTTTAATTGTTTGATCTCTTCAACCTTGGCTGGCAACAATTCTTCAAATCTTTCTTTCAAAGTCTGGATATCAAATTGGGTTCAGTTAGTATAACTTAGAACATTAACAAATAGTGATTCTCCTTTCCCATTCAATTTACTTACTGGTTCCTTGGAAGAATAAGATCTAACAGAAGAGTAGATCATTGATCTGTTGTTGGCACGCAATGATGATTTAGCGGCAGCTCTGAAAGTAGCGGATAAAGACATCTTTGAAATTTATAAGTTAAATATCAATCAAATTCAATATATGTTTTGTTCGAATTTAAATTCACCAAAACTTTTTTATGTCTCTACGAAGGATTCCACATGGGTTAAATATATATAATTTTTTCCCATTGCATGCAGTTTTTTTTTTATTTCCTAAATATCAACGGATCCTGAAAAAAAGCAAGAAAAAGGCAAGCCGAAAACAATAACCTAAGGAAACCGTACATACATAATAAGGAAAAAAAGAAAAAAAAAATCGAAGAAAAATCAGAAAAAAGCTCATCGTCATTCGTCGTGGACTCGTCGTGTACACTTTCAAAGAGAGACAAACACGATATAGTTCTGAAGAAGAAACAGTTTACTGAAATTAGGATAAAGACCGTATTATTCAATTGAAGTATGAGATTCAAAGTCCACCTTAAATTGAGTTGCGTGGGCAGGTGAAAAAGAAAAAAAAGTACAAATCCACGGAAAAACTAACAAACGAATAAAGGCTGGTGGTACAAATCACCGGCAAAAAAGTATTACCACAACTTACACATTGTATCAAAGAGAGAGAGAAAAAAAAAACAAATGAATGTACATGATCATTTTGCATGCCTAAAAGGCTTGGAAACTATCATCCATTTCATCGATACCCCTTGAATATAAACACATTCTCTATGACAGCTTGGTCAAACGACCAATTAAAATATTCTCTTTGAGCCGTCTTTTTGTATGGGCAAGATATGATTTAGGTCATGTTAATTTTAATATCTCAGATCTTCTGTGTAACACAATACAAGAAAAAACTATTGCCTATCCCTAATAATACTAATTCGATGAAATCCATCATCCACTCTTCTGCTGTCTTCCCAATAACAACGCTTCATTTTTTTGTCCTATCACTCGAAGAGCGAGATCATGCTTTTCATTAGTGGTCTGCGCGCATAAATTCCCATTTCACTAGAGGTGGGAGGTCTTAGAAAAATCATTTTTTTACTGACGCCACCACTCTTCAAATTCCCATTTGTGCTGAGACCAGACGGAGCCGAAATGATCATTTTTTCTTTCTATACAACACTTTAAATCTTTTATTTTACTAAGTAATCGATGGAGTCTTAGTGTCCCTTTTTGTCCTTCCAAGCATCAAATAAAGTGAATTGTTTTGCTATATACGGTGGTGTGACGAAGAGTTACATTGCTCTGGGTCGTTTGATTGTATTCTGCACCTGTAGATCCGTTATCTCAGAAACACTATTTCCTTTCTCGAGGTTTTCTATGTCACTTACAGAGCAATATAGCTCAAACACCCCCACAACTTTCTAAATCCAACCCTCCATTCTTACACAAAATGTAATTATTTCCCCATACATTCATTCAAGATTGAGTTTCGAGCCGTTTGCTCCACTTCACTTCGGATTTGACGGATTCCATTTTGATCTTGCTAAAGAATTCAAGCCCTTTGCTCGTCTAACTTTATCGTGGGCTAGCATAATTATGAAGTTAAAATCCTAATAAACGGAACGGATGTTAATTCCTCGGAGGGATCACTTAATGATGTCTTCGGCTAGTTTTCTTTACTTAACTGAGAGCAAACACTGGTTCTAAAAACTTCTACGTAGTAACCGGGAATGATAAGGTGAGTATTATATACTTCTTTCAATCGGAAGAAGTTAGTTCATTTAAATTGTATACTATATACACGACATGACATTTGGTTCTTTTCTTTCACTTTCAATTTATCAGACAACATATCAAACTGAATAATGAAAGCCAAAGGAAGGACAGGAAAGCAAGCAGGTTGGAAAAAAAAAGGAAAACATTACATAAAATAAACGTACACTATATTCAATCGTCACCTTTAACGATACCGACTTTAGCGGCTCTCAAAACTCTACCGTTCAATTCGTAACCTGGTTGTTGAACATGGAAAACGGTTCCCGGTTCTTTGTCAGGTTGTGGAACTTCAAAAGTCAGTTCGTGTCTGTTAGGATCGAATTTCTCATCGATAGGGTTGATTTCTTGTAATCCATGTCTGTTCAAAGTCTTGACAAAGATGTTCTTGGTCATCTCAACACCTTCATACAAGTTCTTGAATTCTTGGTTTTGATCTAAGGTGGTCTTGTCGACAGCGTTCAAAGCATGTCCGAAGTTGTCGATGGATTCAATCAAGTCTTTGGCGAATTTTTGTAAAGCAAAGTCCTTGGCTTTTTGAATCTCTCTCTTAGTGGTTTCTTGCAAGTTACGGAAGTCTGCTACTGATCTGATATAAAGATCTTTTAATTCGGCATTTTCTTTTTCCTTCTCTTCTATTTTCAATTTCAAAGCAGAGACTTCGTCGGTGGCCTCTTCTTCGCCGAGCTTGGCCTCTTCTTTGTCAGCCTTTTCTTCAGTGGCCTTCTCAGAGTAAAATCTCAAACCTGAGAAACCGTTCAAACTGATGTTTCTTGTAGCAGCGGCCATAGCAATTCTTGTCAATGGTTGCTGTTGCTGACGAAACAACTGGCTGCTTCTTGTCAACTGGTTCAAAGATCTACGCATCATCATGATTCACTTTTCAATAACTTCTATAAGTATATGTTTTATACGAGCAAATACCTATTCAGCGTCAACTTGAAATATTCTTCTTTATCACAAGATGGCGAAATCCCAAGAGAAAAAAAAAAATCCGAAAAAAAAAAGAAAAACTCCAAAGAAAAAAAAAAAAAACCAAAAAAGTTGAAAAATTTTATGGGTGGTATAATGTTTAGTAGGTCGGCGCACGACAACTGCATGAACTGATCTTACAATTCCCAGCACTGGGAGATGAATTTCTCCATCTTGACGGTTTTCTTCATCTGACCTTGTATCCAGGGATGATCTAGCATCTGTCTAGGACTTGGTCTCTTTCTCGGGTCCTTGATCAAACAATACTCCAAGAAACTGCGGAACAGAGGACTCCACTGGATTCCTTCTTCCGGTTCATCGTGTAATATGGGAGTAAATTCTAGAATCATCGATAGTAACTCAATAGGCATCAATGGGATGGTCTTTTTCAGCTCATCCGTTGTATGGTATGGGAATCTTCCTTGTGCAACTTCTAATAAGGTCAAACCAAGAGACCAAACATCACTGGTCACTGTGTATGATTGGCCCTTGATTCTCTCTGGAGCCATATAATAAGAAGTTCCAGTGAATGTTGTCAGTAAGGAGTCGACAACTTCTCCACTGACTCCGAAATCACACAACTTCACATTACCTTTCAAATCCAACAAGATATTTTGAGGTTTGATGTCTCTATGTATAATTTTACGATCGTGTAAATAGGACAAGCCTCGTAAGACGCTTTCAGCAATCTTACCCAACACTTTCTCACCTATTCTTCCTCCTCTTCTCTTGATGTTCTTATAAACCAGATCCAAAGA
The DNA here is from genome assembly GCA_024271865.1 of Nakazawaea ambrosiae. Classification (NCBI taxonomy): domain Eukaryota; kingdom Fungi; phylum Ascomycota; class Pichiomycetes; order Alaninales; family Pachysolenaceae; genus Nakazawaea; species Nakazawaea ambrosiae. The sequence goes on along the minus strand of JANBXG010000004.1, from coordinate 136,675 downwards.
CCTTCCTCCCATATATTCCATTGCAATAGATATAGTTGCAGTCTCTTCATCCATAAAAGTCCCGTAGTACTTCACTATATATGGAGAGTTACAAGACTTGTTGAAGTTCAATTCACGTAATATCTGTCTTTGGAACTCTGGATTAGGATTTGCCGTGATCGTTTTTAAGGCAAACACCATGCTTCGATTCTTCAATTTACATTTCAAAACGCAACCTCCATTTCCTTCTCCCAAGGTACCTAATTCTTCTATCAAGCCTTTACTACTAATTTCCTTCCATTCTTCCAGCTCTAAATCGTAAACATCTTTCTCTATGCTTCTTGGCACCAACAATCCGTCATTGGCACCACTTTTTTCCCTTCTTTTCACTCTCCTTCTTGAAACGTCATTGTATTGATTTGAAGAGATATGACTCCCATCAGCATTTTGGAAATCTTTGCTATCGTCAATGTCATCGTCGTAATACTTCTCATTATCTTCGTCATTACTGTTGTCATTATTGTCGTTAATATCATCATGGTCATTATGTCTGTGGTTGTGTCTGCTGCTTGTATTATCGTCATCTACAGCGGCAATGATTTCCGCGGTGAAGGGACTATGAGATTCAGTTGAATTTGCCGAATGGAGTAGCATATCTTGTTGAGTTGTAGGAAGATTCAACGTTGCCGACGATGAAGTGTTCAATGACAATGCAGGTTTCGATCTCTGTTTGATAGGTTCGACCAATGATTGATGAGGCGAACTGGAAGACGGTGGAATGGAAAGCGTCAGGAGCTTTGGTCTCGGTTTTGGGGACATTGATCCCGAGTTCTTGGAACTAGGAGGACGTAAAAGCAGTGGGGTATTCATTGATGGACTTGTCCTGACTATTTCGTGGTGACTACTGTAATCGTCCAATTTTCTGGAGTTTCCCTCTCTATTTATCTTATCTTACTCCTTGAGAAAATGGCTTGGTCAGCTTACATGCATTTTTTTTTGTAAACGATTAAAATTCCAAGCAGTCAAAACAAAATTCTTCAAAAAATTTTGAGTAAAAAAATAGGCACTCAAAGGGAAAAAGAGGGATTTTTTCCCTTTAATTTTTTTTTCTCACTGCAGCGCTGCAGGAGGTTAGAGGGGATAATGTTGTGTTAGGAGTATATTTGATGCATGTATGAGAACTGGTGCTAGTGGTGCTGGTTGTGATGATCATTTGGTCATGATATTCTTTTAGCCAACATCAACCCTTATTCTATTTGATACTTCGCTCTTAATACTTTTATTAATATACTAATGTCATTATATACTTTTTTATTTTTATTTTTTCAGTTTCAGTTTTGATTTAGCTTTCGCTTTCGATTTCGGTTTAACAGCCTTGATCAATTTGTCCTTCTTGATATCTTCCTCCTCCTCTTCTTCCGGATCTTTATCTGGAACATCGACATCGTCGTCAATGACATCTTCGAAATCAGGTTTGGCCAGTGGCAGTTGCAGCTTGCCAACCGAGACACCAGTTTTGTAAATAGCAACTGGATGTTGATAAGAGTTGTACTTCTTTGTAAATTGTGTCTTTGTAGAAGTTGGGATCTTCTTCAAATCATTGGTCTTGTCCCATTTGCCGAGTCCGAACTCCATCAAGATGTCCCAATCTTCCTTTGTCAAGTAGTACTCGTCCATTAATTTCAATACTTGATCGACACCTTCGGCACCATCTTTCAAGATCGGGTTAAACAACCTCGAGATCAACACTGGAACGTAGTTCAATCTCAATTGAGAGTAATCGGTGGAAGTTTTCAAGGAAGAATGGTAATTGAGTTGCTGTAAATACCGCACATACTTCATTTTCTTGGAATTTTGACCCAACCAGGACGCAAAATTGGTTCTTTGGTTTAAACCTCCAGATACATAGGACGCAGGTAAAACAGAGGACATTATACCGTAGAATGGCAATAAGCTCCATTGCTGCTCTGCACTTCTGATCTTTTGACTGACCAAATCTGAGGAGGAAATCGCATCAGACAGTTTCGACAATAACTCCAAATTTTGCAAATTGGATCCGTTACTTTTAGCCATTCTTGTTCCTATATAATTTTCTTGGATCATCAAGGGAGTAAAATCGATATCATTAAAAAACAATTCCAACTTCTCGTTCACAGACTGATTCCCGGAACCTAACAATCTTGGCACGATGTCAAAAGGTTTCAATATAACTTGTTTCTTCCAACTCTCGGAAAAATCTTTAGACTGGTCAAATCCAATGGTAGTACTGGTTTTGGATACTGTAGAAAGCAAGTTGATGATCTGTCTGATATCGTTTCTCGTTGTCTCAACCAATTGACCTATAACATTTGGATCCAATTTGATTTTCTCTCTCAATGCAATTGTCATCAAACGGGATTTCATCTCCTGTGCTGTTGGTCTTCTGAAGGGCAAATCAAAAGTGACACGATCAAAAGGTCTCATCTTTGGCAATGATTTGTCGTTACAGATCAAAATAATCGGAATCGAGGTGGTTCTACAGAAACTTGACAATGCACCAACACCTCCACGGTCACCACTGGACATACCATCGACTTCGTCCATGATCAAGACAAACTTCCTGTTGTTCAGCTTGTTGGCATCGGAATCATCGTTATGGTCATCTTTATTATGAAAATACCCAACCAATGAGGTGTTATTCAACACAGATTTCACTTCGGAATTCAACAACAGCTTGCTTCTAACGTCACTGGCGTTTCTTTCCAAAATGTCGAACCCCAATGACTTGGCAATCAAATGGGCCAGGGTGGTCTTACCGATCCCCGGAGGTCCATGAATCAACACGGCCCTGAAAATTCCCGATCCGTCGGGACCTCCATTCTGGAACCCGGTCTTATAATTATAATACCAGTCTTCCAACCAGCGGGTCAACTTGGCAACTTGGCCCTTGTTTCCACAGATTTGATTGATATTGGTAGGGGCATATTTGACAGTCCACAATTTGTCAGTGTCAGGTCTGTCGGAAATTTTATCTATAACAGGAACAGCCAGAGAAACCACTCCAGATGACCCGCCGCGAGCAGCAGCAGCTCGCTGGTTCAGCTTCAGCTTTTTCTTCTCTTCAGCCTCCCTCAACTCCGCCTCTGCCAGCTCCATTGCACTGCGTTCTTCCTCTTCTCTCTTCAATTTCAGCTTCTGGGCCTCGACGCTGTCGCCTCCATCGGCAGGCATTGCCGTTATCAACGCAACAAAGCCGTCCTCGTCAATAGCCTTGATTTTCAACTTCTTGATCTTTGCAACCTTCGAAGGTCCTGCTTCTTCTCCGAGCACCACCAAAGATGTCTTACCACTTATCGATTTGGTCACTTTAGCACCGTATCTTTGGGCCAACAGTTCCAGTTGAGATCTCTCCAATGTTGGTAGCACACCGGTGAACACGATGGTGAGCCCACCCAAACAGTTAGGAGCACCTTCTGGGATATCACGAGAGCCCGTTGGCTGAAGAGACTGCTGGTTGGCTTTGAAATCTCTATACGACATGCCCTCGGTGCTCACCGTTTCAGGCAAGATGGCGTCAGGAATGGTCTTCAAGACTTCCTCAACGGAGAACGATCCAGCAGTAATTTGCGAACTGCTTGGTGCTTTCAGAGGCTTCTTCTTGACAGGGGAAACAGATTGCAGTTTTTTCAAACTTGGAGGCAATTCTGGTTCTTTCTTCTGGGTGCTCTTATTTCTGGATCTTGATGCTCTACCAGGTGTGTGATTGGTGGAAGCTGCAGTAGACATTTCAAAGTCGTCATCGTCCTCATCTTTTATCTCGTGTACACCGATGTCATCGTCCTCATCACTCAAATCTACTACATCCTTTTCCGGTTGGAAATCATCGTCGTCTAAGTCATCATCGAACTTATCGTCTTCGAGATCGTCGTCTTCGAAATCATCATCCAAGTCCACCTTGATTGGCTTCTTTTTCCGTGTAGGTGATTTCGTCGTGGTCTCTTCCTTTTTCACCTTCTTGGGACTGGTTTTCTTCAATTCATCCCTTTCAGGTTTCCTCTTGGCAGTAGTTTTCTTAATGTGTGGTTAGTTCCCGTACTTAATAAAATAATTGAGACTGATTTTCACTTACTTTAACTGCTGGTTTCCCAAAAAAGTCGCGGATGTCCACCATTGTCGAATACAGGTATTCCTCAATTGACAATTAATCGCTGTTCCAATACCACCGCCTTCGCTAGCAATCAATCCTAAACCTTAAAAACCAAAAGTTCAGTTTACAATACGCGTTTAAATTTACGCTTACTTAAAAAAAGTAAGGGAAATCAAAATTTGTGAGGCATGAAAAAAAGGATTTGAAAAGTCCAAAGAAAAAAAAAAAAACAAGAAATCTAAGGACCAAAAAAAAAAACACACAATCACTTTGAAAAAAAGTCGGGAGTAAAAAGGCCAGCAATATCAGATCAAGCTCGTAGAGTTGAAAGTCAATCATAGGATCTGCACATATCATCATTGGTACCAAGAAACCTTAGACCATGGGTAAGAACAAAAGCAAGAAGAAAGCAGCAGGAAACGGGAACGGAACAAATAGCAATGAGAATGGACATGTTGAGCCAATAGTGAAGGCAGAAGGGGAACAAGTTGGGCCAGAAGTTGAAGGGAGTCTGGATGATGATGATGATGAGGGTGTTGCAGTAATAGAAAGTGGCACAGAGACACAAGTAGTGGCGAACAACACCGAATCGACCGTGGAAGACAAAGATCTGATCATAAGCCAATTACAAAAAGAAATAGCTGAGTTGAAATTAAGCAAGGTGAATACAGACTCTGCTAGTGAAACTGCCAAATCCTCGAGTGACGACGAAATCGGGAAGTTGAAGAAACTGTTAGAGGAAAAGAATAAGGAAAACGAGCAAAATCAAGTGAATTACCAGAATTTATTGAGTCGGTTATCGGGGATGAAAGCATTGTTTGCTAAGATGAAACAAGCAGAGACCGATTTAGAAGTTGCAGAACTGGAGAAATTGAAATTGAGGGAAATCGTTGAGCAAACTGAAGGTGAGAAGAAAGTTTTGATAGGGACCATCAAAGATTTGAAAGAAGAGATCAGTAGCTTAAACAGCGAATGTGAAGGTTTAACCGAGAGAGTTTCGAAATTGACCCATGAAAACTCAAGATTTGAGGACGAATTGGAGAAATTGCACGCCAGCAAAAAACAATTACAAGGACAAGTAACTGAATTGAAAAACAACCAAGAAGAATCATTGATCATGATGAACGAAGAAAAATTGGTGAGACAGAATTTGAGTAATGAAATACTCGATTTGAAACAAATGTTACTATATAAAGATAATGAGATCAACATACAATTACAGGACAAGGCAAGCTTGAATTCAAAATTGCTGAAACTGGAGGAAAATTATATGAGAAAGACTTCGGAATTTGACATTCAAGCTTCACAGCATGCCAATGAGTTGAAAAACCTCAACAATAGTCTTCAAGAAAAGGACTCTGTCATCAAAGGTTTACAAGAAAAACTCGAAAATTATGAAAAAGAATTAGTCAAGATTGACAAGTTGGAGAAAGAGGTCAAAGAGAAACAACTACAGATAGGAAAGTTGCGTCATGAGCTGATAATATTGAATGATCATTTGACCAAGGCATTAAAATTGATCAAAAAGGACAACGATAGCGAAACTGTTGATAAACAATTAGTTAGTAATTTGTTTGTTAGTTTCTTGAATTTACCAAGAGGCGACTCCAGGAAATTCCAAGCCTTGGAATTGATTGCCAATTTCTTGAATTGGGATAGAGAGATGAGGGTACATGCTGGAATTGAAAATAAGACCAAAGGTGAGGAGTCGAATAGATCTAGACAAAGTTTTGTTAGTTTGTGGACCGAATATTTGGAAAAGGAATCCATTAGAGAACATAACCAAAATCCTGCTATTTCTAACAATGAAAAATAAAATATATGATCTTTGATAAAAAGTCTTGTAATTTTACATATATACATATATATATATAGTTCTAATGAACCAAAACAATCGAAAGGTTATCGACAGAATTTTTGGTAATAAGGCATTAAATAGATGCAGGTAGAAACTCAAATCGGAAAAACATTTGAACAAAAATCAGAAACCAAAACTTTAAAATGAAAAATATGAAAAAAGTAGAAAAACTAAGAAAAAAAGCATCTTTGAAAAGGTTTGAAAGCTCAACTTGAGAACCCACAAACAAATATAACCATGTTGAGAAGTTTGCCCGTATTTAACAGAGCTATTTGTAACAGACTGTTTGTTAGATTCAACAGCTCAAGCACAAATGTTTTCGAACAAGTAGTGAAGAACGTCAGAAATGATTTGAAACTCAACTTTCGTCAAAAAGGTGATGTAATGGAGTAAGTGAAGTCTATCGAGAGGTTCATATGAAGCATAAGAGGTATACTAACAGGATCTCCTATCATAAACAGAAAAAACGTCATTAGATCAATTTTGACAGAGATCAAAAACTTGGAGATCAAAAACCATAATAAAGCCGAAAGCGATAAATTTCAATTGTATGAGTTACTTTCCAAAATGATCAAGCAGAGACAGGAGACCGCTAAGGAATATTTAGCCAATACAGAGTCTGAAAGATACCAGGAGTTGGGCCAAAATGAATTGAAAGAGGTTGGGTATATCTCCAAGTACTTAGACCAATTGGAGATGGCTTCCAACGAAGAGATTAGAGGCAAGTTAGAAAAGATCATTGAAGAAGTTGTCCTGGAAGGTGGAGAAGTCAATTTGAAAAATATTTACAAAAAAGTTCCAATGAAAGTTGTAGAAAAAGAATGGAATTGTTCAAAGGCACAGATTAAGCAGGAAGTGAACCAATTATTGGGTCTCAATTAGTTATTCTGGGATTTTAGATCATTTGGATATAGTACTTGTAGATAGTTAATACTAAAAGTGAAATAAAAGCGTTGTTACTGTATGTAGATACATAAAAATCATATCTACTTAGATATCTCTATAAAAGAAAAGAAGCTATGTAGTAAGTCGCTCACACTATTAGATGTGATTTTTCCTCTACAGATTGGTGAGATGAGATGAGCTTTCCCAATAGAGAACAATAATACTGGAGCTATGACTAATCTCGGCAAGATAAGGGTCCAGCTCTTCCCTTTCCAAATCTGAACCGAGGTCATGTAATCCCGTTTGTTGACTTAGTAATCTAAATTGCGCTTGGAAATGGTCTGGACATCGCACTCTTTAGTCATCAGCATAAAATTAAAATTTGAAACGAAACAGAACATAGAAACGAAAAAACAGCTTAAAACAATAAGCTGATAACAAGCAGAACTCACGCAGAAAGCTTGAATTATAACGTCTAGTAAAAATTAATAATCTGCACTGAAATACTCAAAATTAGTCAGCTAATACGAGGTTAATTTGATTGTTTTACGAAGTATTCAAGTATAAAACAAAGGCACTCCTAAAATTTTCAAATTTGTTTGATTTATTTTGGTATAGTATTATCGTTTCATATTATCGTTCATATACGTCGACATAAAGGAAAATGGGATATTCGCAACCAATTGGAGGAGTCTCCAGAACATTGACATCAAACATCTTTATTCACTCTGCTCCATTCACAAGATTCAATTTCTTGCAATTTGGAGCCAGAATGTCTGTGTTGAAATTATCACCAGAAAGCTATGCCATTTATGCAGCAATTCCATATGAAGAAGCAATGATCAAGTCGATCACCAACGAAATCAAAGATGCCGACTGGTTATCCAAAGTGACCCATGTCATCGTTCCAGACACCGAACACACCATGGGTGTGTTGAGCTACAAAGGCAAATTGAGCCCAGAAGTTCAAATAATCGGTATGGAAACCGTCAACAAAGACGTAAACGAGGTCATCCAAGTGAAATTGGACGATTCTGTAAGCAACAGAGTTCTCGGACAGGAAGATTTGATCAAGTTGGGTATCACAGATCCTCTGTTCAACTCTACCTTGAAGTTGGTTTATGTTCCGGGCCATGCCAACAAAGAATTGGTTGTTTTCGACACCGTCTCAAGCACTCTTATAACGGCAGACTTGTTTTTCAACCTCAAGAAAACTAATGACAACGACGACCCACATCACAACGAACAATTTGGCTACAAAAATCCTCATTCTGGTTTCAGTTTGATAACAGGATGTGTCAATCCACAGTCGTCAGTAGGCAGATTTATGCTCAAGGGTGTTCTTGGTGGAAATAAACCAGCGCAAAGACAACTGATTCATGAAATTTATGACTTGAAATTCGAGAGATTGATCATGTGCCACGGTGATGTCATAAATTCAAATGCCTACGAGGTTTTCAAAGAAGGTTTCCTGTCATTATTTACTTGAATTCGTCATTTGATAGATATTAGCAATGTTTGAGTGTTTTCCTTTCTTCAAATCTGGAGGATCGTTAGAATGTATCATCTCTTTCTCCTCGATTTATACTCCTTTTAATAAATTGCATGATCTGTATGAGTACCACTCGAGTAGTATAAATTGTAGCCAAAATTTCAGAATTTGAGCTGGTCTTGAGTAAAATGTAATCTCTGCTCTTTCTCAAATCAGTGGAGAAGAAATAATTTTTCAGTATTTTTTTACAACGCAGATCAATACAGTTAGCAGATTGGAGTTCTAAGCACAAGGTTGATCAGGGGGTAGAGCAAGACTAGACAAGAATGTCTCAGGATGATAACGTTAAAACTGTTATCATTGCTAAAGATGAGAAGGGGTCCCAAAATCCAAAGCTCAGTAAGGACAATGATATGATGAACGATATATCGGTGATGCTGATGAAGCACCTCATCGACTTGTTTCCCCACGACAGATCAGTTGAAAACTGTAAAAGACAAAAGAGACAAGTCTCGTTGTTACATTTATTTGCATATAACCAACTCAAGTTGGTGCGATACTTGAAAGAGATAACTCTTGATCTTTCAAATATCAAAATAGTGGATCAGTCATCATTGGATCTGCTCAAGGAGAATCTTGCTATAAACGACACACAGTTCACTGGTACTGTATCATCTTCTGTGCCGCAGTATCTTAGATCTTTGATACAACTGCGAGAAACATTCAATATCATTGAGTTAGACCCTCTAAAGAAGAACTTACCCCAATTGTATGATTCCATATTGTCAATCGTATCATGTCCTGGGATTATCATACTCAAAATACCAGAATTTGGAATGATATCAGGCAATGCATATCATGAGAAGTGTAAAGAGGTTTATGGCAGATTGAAGATGGGAAAACACTCTTCAACTATAGAGGCTGGCATACGGCTTGTCTTGAGCAAAGTAAGCGACTTATGTAAGGCTCGAGGTCGAATAATCCAAGTGTTGATGTGTAATTATTTGAATGGGGTTGCTAAAGTCTATATTCAAGTCACTGAAACAGAAAGTGCCGACAGATGTTTGTCCAAAAGTTGTTGGTATTGTCCAAACTGTGATTACTACACCTTCGAAGAACCCTCAAGCTCTTGTGAATGTAGCCAAACATTGATAAAATGTGGTCCCTTCTGGACTGGTCCTCTCAAAGACAATGATTTTTTAATGCTGTTACTAGACTCTTGTGACGATCATCAATTTCCCGAGTGTAGAGACAGATTAAAGTTGATGCTACAAGAGATGGATATCCCAATGTCCATAAACCCATTGAAAAGAGCAAGGACTGGGAAACAAAAATCATTGAAAACAATCAGACAGTTGCTTTATGAAAAGGGTTATGAATCTTCCATTTCGATATTCAACAACAAGTGTATAAAAACCAACTGTCCATTTGAAGTTCTTGATAGCATAGTATAGAAATCTTCTGTATTATTTTGTACTTTTTTTTGCTTTTTTTTGCTTATACAGATCTACGTATGTATATATTGACGATAAAACTGTTTAACTGTGACTATGTACCTGATATTATGAAAACATTAAAGCAAAGGCGTAGCAACCTTCAATAGTCATCATCTACCATCTCACTAGGCTTCAATAAACCTCCAACCTTGGCGGCTTTGTCTCTTTCATTTCTCTGCAGCTCGAGCAACTCATTCTCTTTGTCTTCAGCAAACAAATAATCTGTGGCATCTCCACCAACTTGTTTGATTTGTACAAGGAAATCTCTCAAGGTGGCCTTGAATTTGGCTTGATCTTTGTACTGCAGGAACAACAGTTTGATAAAGTTAGAGACTTGATCAGTTTGTAAATGGTTGAAAGCACTTATCAACATATTACCGAGATACTCTCTCAAATAAGAGGAGTTGGTGGTACCTTCAGGCACGCTTCCTGCGGCATAAAGAGGTTCCTTTATTACGTTCAGCTCGACCAACTCGATCAACTTCGATAACAACAACAGTTGTAATCTGAAGCCCGATTTATGGTCCGAGTCTGTTAATACGAAGAAAGTGTCACTCAAAATTGGGAAGTAGAAGTTTTGGTAGAAAGCAGTGGTGAACGGTGTGACCCCTAAGCTTTCCACATTGTTCAACAACTCTATAGCCAATTGTAATCCACTGTTCTCCACTTCTCTATTATTATGTTTGAAAGCCCACAAGATACTGTCGATGAATTGCTTGAAGATTGGTCCTGGTAATTGCAACACGGCGTTGAAACTCTTGACATTGATCTCTTTCAACAACTTGTAAAACTCAATTCTGTGTTCTGGGTATTCGGTAAAGTCCTTGTTGATCATATCCAAAGTACACTCAAACACATTGCCCAAAATTTGGACAACGTCTTGAGGAATCAAATGACCGACTTTGTCGACCAACACGGTCATACAGTTCAAAACTTCAGCGTCACGAGCATCTGGAACGTTGGTGTTGTAATCTTGTAAGACAGCCACCAACAAAGGTTGTACCAATTCTTGAACGATCTCATCGGTGTTGTCAGATTTGGCTATATACGTACTGAACAACTTCAACACTTCCTTCTTGATGGTTCTCAAACCACGCACCTTCGGTGTCTTTGGAGCAATTACTCCGTCCGCCAGAACAGCGTCGGAGATCATTCCACTCACAGCCTTGTACAAAGACAACAAGTCGAGGTAAATCTTTTCCAATTGAGTGTAAAATCCAGGTCCCAAAGAGGTACAAACAGCCACATTGGTCTTGATGATATTGGCAATGACCTTGACGGTTTCTGGATTCGTCAAGATGTCTGGATTGCTGGCGGATTGTTGCACAATAGCGGACCAGGCAAAGTTTGGAAGAGCCATCAAATCTTCCACCAAACGGTCTCTGACTGGTTTTGAAGGTTGTGCACTGATGATACAACCACAGGCCTCGTAGAAAGTGTGCACCTGCTGAGGAGCCAAATCGTCGGTGATGCTTTGCACGTTTCTAATGATCTCGTCGATGAAAGGTTCTCTTTCGTTTGGTTGCAACACGACAAAATGTCTCTTACATTTCTGTGTGATCTTGATAAAAGTGTCACAGGCCATGTCTTGCACACCTTCGTGTGTCTCGTGCATGAATTCAAACAACTTGTTGACAACGGTCTTGAGGAATTTCCAGTGTGCTTTCAAGAACCTTGGATACTGACCAACGATGTACATAATGTTAGATGCAACGACGGCCTTGTTGTTTTTACCTCTTTTCATTTCCGTCAAGGCAAGCAAGTTCTTGATCACATTGACCAAAAATCTCTTCTCCATGTCTTCGTTCATAGTACCTGAGATGGATCCAATAGCCCAACATAAGGTATTGATGTTTCTCCACGACCATTCACTACCATCGATCTGCTTGTTCAATTTGTCGGTCAAGATTCTCTCTGTGTCGACCACATCCAAATGAGTTAAGTAGACCAAGGTTTCTCTCATCGACTTGTACAATTGGATGGTATCACTTTCCTTGACGAATTCTCTTACAATCTGACCTTCATCGTCTTCTACCATCAACACTTCTTCAGGTCTTACCATGTTTTCAATCATGACCAACCTCAATTTCGATAAGATTTCGGCGTATATGTGCTTTCTCAATGGGAATTTGGCCAATAATTCCGGGTTTGGTGCTCCTCCAGCACTTGTCAATGCGGTCCCGTAGTTCAATTGCATCAAAGGCGACAATTCTTGTGATGGTAATTTCTGAATCTCGGAAAACAAAGAATGGACCAATTTTTGCCAGTAGTCGAGACAAACTTTGAACAATTCTCTCTCTTGAATCTTGGACAATTGGATGAGATACTCATGACTGATCAAGTCTAATTCTCTGTATTCGTGATTGTTCTCCAATGGTATGAGATGATTTGCGAGGAAAGTGGACAAGAACATGGCCAAGTCTTGCAAGAAAGATTGATCTGATGAATTGGCTACCTCGTAAGTCTTCTCCAAGTTTGTTCCTGCAGGTATCACATTGGAGACACCCTCCATGGTCCATTTGAACATCAGAACAAATTGTTTGTCGTATTGTTCAGCGGTTAAGGAGGAGATTTCGGTAAGACATTTCAAAGTAACTGACCTGAATTCTGGGTTGACCAAGAATTTCGTCGAGAGCAATTCCAATAAGGTGCTTTCAAAAATATATTGCAATGGGATCCAATGTAAATAACGGAGTAAAGAGTTCAAGGAAGCTACGATCAACGAAGGTTTGACAGCTTTGTCCAAGACTTCAAAACACAAGTTAAAGATGTTGGCAAATTCTTCACTCATCTTCGTTTTCAAAGATTTTGCCTTTGCTTGAGTCATCAGTTCCAGTGAGTAATCGAACACTTCTTCACTTAATAATTTCAAGATGACCATATTATTTTCGCAAACGTTATAACCTGCTCCACTGGATTGAACAATTTCAGGTATGAAAGTTGGCCAATTGTCAGGCCATTCTTGCTTGATAATCTGTACAAGAGTCAAATCACACTTGTTGATTAAAGCCCTTTGAGCGACAAAGACGGCATCATCATCGCACATGGAGATGATCATGTTTGCAACAAAGTTACGGATTCCATATCTTTGATCTTGGGGTAAAATCTTCCATCTGGATTGGATCAATTTATCCAAGATTGACAATGCAATAAACTTTGATTGAGAATCTTGCGAAAATTGTAAGATCTTATCGGCTCTTGTCCAAGCATCAGGATGTTCCTGAAATTTTGTTAAAACTTGTTGTGCTTGCTTTTGTTGTTCTCCTGTTCCCTTGTAAAAGGTAGATACAACCTGATCCAAGAGATTCACATCCAAATCTTTACTGAAATCGAGGATTTGTTCCATCTTGATGAATACAACAAAAAAAAATTAAATCAATATATAAAATATGAATTGGGAATTGAAGACGGACGGAGTTTCGATATTTCTTTTTCTTTCCAATCACACGAACCGCTCAATTTATATTCCTTCACTAAAACTTATCGATGTAAATGATTCTTCCTGAATTCGATGTTTAACTCTTCGTTAAATGATAATTGAAGTTTTGTTATGTTGATGTTATTCTCCGTTTTTTTTTTTCTCTCTTTGGGTTATTCTTTTTTTTTCTATTTTTTCCTTTTCCCTTCCTTTTTTGTTTTTTTTTGTGTTTTTTTTTTTTCTAAAAATTTGTTTTCCTTTTAGTTTGCGTTTCTTTCCTTCTCCCTTAATGTTCTTTGTTTTGTTTTTTAATTGACGCAATGGTCGTGTCTGTGAAATCAAATTCAGTGGAACTTGAGGGTATTAGACAGTAGAACGTGGGTTTAGTGCGGAGTGGTTGAGGGCGTAATCAGCTAGTGTGTGGTCTTTAAATGTGTGATCTGTTCAGTTTTCGTATATGCTGATAGTTTTCCAGATACTCCTGCATATTTGACTATATATCCACTTAATTTACCTAACTGTACCTTGCGTTCAAGGTAAATGATGTGTCTTCTACTGTTATTTCCCCAAAAAATATGAATATTAGTTTAGATATCTTCTATATGAAGTAAAATAAATATGTATATAAAAATTCGTGATAACCTCCATTCTCACAGAAGTGAGAGTTCCCAATTCAATTCCTTAATAATATCATAACAATCTACAGCATAGAGTCCCTCGGGGTTCTGTTCCCAATATCTTTGCAGGACAAAATAAAGTCTCTCATACAGAGATGTACCGAACAAAGAACCACATGAATTTACCACTCTTTTGAAAAAACTAGTCATCAAGAGTTTGTCTGACTCTTTATAACAAGACAATGAAGCAGCCATGAGTGGGAACAGAAGAGCAAGTTCAAGTTTAGAGCCCAAAATGATTTCAATCTCTTGTAAAACGGACCGAAGCGTCTTTTGAATCGCTGGAGAACGAGGAGTCAGTTGCCTCAATAATAAATTCAACATCAATTTCAAGCTCGATTGTAATAAATTAAATAAAGTCAACTGCAATTCGCAAGTTTTTTGATCCAAAAAATTCAACTTTGCTGCAGCAGGACTCAGCGAATTTATCTTTGCCTCGATGAGATCACTCTTTGCTCGAAATTCTTCACAGATTTGTTGTCTTTTCATATTGTAGTACACCTTGTCTAATTCATTGCCCATCTTGGATAACCGTTTCTCCAATTCTTTCAATTTTTCACTAAATTCATAATACAGGTTGACGATTTCTCCTTCTATAATATGCAATGCAGTATTATAACCCACCAAAGGATCTACACCGTAATCTATTACATGTGGCACCTCATTCTCTCCCAAATATCCACTATATTTCAATACCTCTTGATACGCTTCCATGCTGAACAGGGTCGGTCTCTTGGAGAAATGCTGAACGTCGTGGTAGAAGAAATTAGAAATCAACCAAAGCACTTCTTTCGAACAGGACCTCATGTTGTCGAAAAGAAACTGTTTGAGCCCCACTTTGGAAAGCACGTCGTAGAACAGATTCATATAATTCGTCCATTTGACAACATCCCCTGTGCTGATCTCCCCTCCAATCAAAAGTGAGTAACAGGATAGCACAGCTATGATGTCTTGATTGCAATGAGAATCTCTTTCAGTTTTTGGTCTTTGCAATGCGGAATTGATTTTTCTGATCTTGAGATTACAACTCTCGATTGCCTTTTTCAGGTATTCATTTGGATAATCACTTGTACGACCCGCTAACAGTTTACCTCCCCAAGCGGTCAAGGCATAAAGAACAGCCTCTTCTTGCTCTGCCAAAGGCAAGAAAAAAGATATGAAATAGTTATCGGCCTCAGAAGGGGACAAGGAGAAGTCCGTTGTAATGACATTTCTATAATTTTCAAAAAATAACATGCCAATGTTATCTAATCTGGAATACGCTGAGGAATTCGATGGGGATTTGACAAGCTTATATGGGTTCCGAAACACATTTCTCAAGTACTCAACGGCCGGCCGTTTTTCCGGGTGGATCCAATATAACTCTTCATTAACTTTTCCAGTAACGATCTCGTAAAGCATTTGTAAAAGATCCAGATCTTTCAAGTGCCCATTTCTGCTCTGTGTATTTCCAACTAATTGAGTCTCGTCCAATGGAATAATCTTGCCCTCGTGATCATCCTGCTTGCAGCTTTCGAGCTGTGAATTTGCTTCGGCTTCCAATGTTGTTGTTATGGCTGGTGATAACAATTTTACCGCTCTTGGTTTCTCTGTCCCGAAAAACGTTCGTGGTAAGACCTGTTTTGTCACAATCAGATTTGTCGATGGCTTGGGTGTTTTCTTGGTGACCTTCGAGGTCTCCTCTGACTGCAACCAAGGCTCTTTATAAATACATTGAACACCGCTCTTACTGCATCTCACACAACTAGGCTTTTCCTGTGTACACTTCTTCTTCATCTTCTTACAGTGAAGACATCCGTTTCTAGAACGAGATTTGGTTCCATAGAAATTGTCCAGTAAGACTCTCTTCTGGATCACTTTTTTGGACCCTGATGTCAGCTTTGAGTGCAGTTGAACATGATTGGAAAATTGAAACTTCAAGGTGGGGAACATGTCTCCTGTCTAAGTGACAATATAGTGTATATATTATGAAAATTGTTCGGTAATATATTTTTCAAGACAAATCTGAAGAGAGTCACAAAAAATTGTGTAAGATTCACCCCAGTTGAGCTTTTGATTCGATGATCTGTGAGAATTTTGCTCTTCAAGAAAAAAAAAAAAAAAAAAAAAAAAAAAAAAAAAAAAAAAAAAAAAAAGGAACTCCTCTTTCTTTTTGACGCCTCTGCTTGTCACTTCCCAATTGGGATAATTCCGAACTTCATCACTCACTCTATTCTACAGCGCTCTTTCATTGTTGCCAGTTTGTATCACTAACAAAAAAAAGTTAAATTTCACTTTTTCACAATAGCTTGATAAAATGTTATCAAGATGCATTTTTTCATAGTCAGAAATATTCCATCAAAGGCTCAAATCGTTTAAAAAGGGAAACAAACGGACAGAAAATTGTCTATTATCGCAATGCATTCCCATCACTCTCACAGTGGCGACTATGTTGCTCATGCTGTGGACACTTTGGAAGAGGTGATCCAGCAACTGTTATTTTTGGAGTTCCAGACTTTCTGTCTCACTGAACACATGCCAAGAGATGACATCTCCCATCTTTACCCAGAAGAATTGGAACGTAATTACGATGCCAGTTCCTTGGAATTGAATTTCGAAAAGTACTACAAGCATGCCTCGAAGATCAAGCAAAGGTTGAACAATGATCCAAATTGCAAGACCAGGATTCTTGTTGGATTCGAAACGGAAGGAGGACTCTCAAAGAGATATTTGGATAGAGCTTTAGAGATTCGCAAACAAAAGAAAATCGATCTTGTTGTTGGGTCTGTGCATCATATAAACGATTTCCCATTGGATTATGGCAAGGAGTTATGGGATGAAGCCAAGATGTCTGTAGGTGGAGAGATGAAAGAGCTCTTTAGAGCTTATTTTGAAAGACAATATGAGCTTTTGGTGGCATTGAAACCAGAAGTTGTTGGTCACTTCGACTTGATCAGATTATTTTTATTGGACTCTGATGTAGATAGCAAGGGTGTCAAGTATACTAGTGAGGGTTACATTGAGCAAAACTGGCCTGACATTTGGGATTTAATTATTAGAAATATCGAATACATCAATTCTTATGGGGGGCTTATCGAATTGAACTCTGCTGCGTTAAGAAAAGGTTGGAACACTCCATATCCACAGAAGGATATAGTGAATCTCATCTTGGAACACAAAGGACGGTTCTGTTTCAGTGATGACTCGCATGGTGTTAAACAAGTTGGTTTGAATTACTTCAAGGTTTTGGACTTCTGTAAGAAGATGAACATTAACGAGATTTCTTATTGGGATCTTGATGCAAATGGGGGTCTAGTTTCCAAGAAAATTCCGTTGTCGGAGGTGGAAAAGCACCCATTTTGGCAGAAACTTCTGCAATTGACAAACCCTGTATAGGTTTATAGATTAGAGAATTGTAGTTGGGTACCGTGTTAGTATTAGACTTGAAAAATTGTAGTCACATTAATGTGAGTGTAGCTTCTGCCGTGAAAAATTTCGAAGGTGAAAAAAAAAAAATTGAAAATTGAAAAGTGAAAAATTTATGAAAACCAACTGATAAGATCATTTATCGTAGCACAGTTAAAAACCAAACTTATAACGACAAAAAGATGTCTTCACCAGAAAAGATCTCATTGGGAGTGACTGCAGACTTGCATGTCCACTTAAGAGAGGGGAAAATGATGGAATTAATCACACCAACAGTCGAATCAGGTTGTATTTCTGTCGCATACATCATGCCCAACTTAGTTCCCCCAATTACCACCATAGAGAAAGTTGCAGAATACCACTCAAAATTGCAAAAATTATCTCCAAATACCACTTTCCTCATGACGTTCTACCTTTCACCAAAATTGACCCCAGAGTTGGTTGAAGAAGCCGCTCAGAAGAAATTAATCAGAGGTATCAAGTGCTATCCAGCTGGTGTTACCACAAACTCAGATGCTGGTGTGGATCCTAACGACTTCAGTCTGTTCTACCCGATTTTCAAAGTTATGGAGAAGAACAACTTGATTTTGAACTTGCACGGTGAAAGACCCCCAACAAAGGAATCTGAGTCATCAACTAACGAAGAAGATCACATCCATGTGTTAAATGCTGAGCCAAAATTTTTACCAGCTTTATTCAAATTGCACAAGGACTTCCCAAATTTGAAGATTGTCTTAGAACATTGTACAACTAAAGATGCCATTGAAGCGATTGACAAGATCAACCAAGACAGATTGCCAGAAGATCCAATCACTGTTGCTGCATCCATCACTGCTCACCATTTGAGTTTGACTATAGACAATTGGGCCGGTAATCCAATCAACTTCTGCAAGCCGGTTGCTAAACTTCCAAAGGACAAATTGGCTCTCGTTGATGCAGCAACTTCAGCTAAACCATATTTCTTTTTTGGCTCAGACTCAGCTCCTCACCCACTCTCTGCAAAAGCCAGACATGTCAATGTATGTGCGGGTGTCTATACGCAGTCTCATGTATTATCATACTTGGGAGAAGTCTTCGATAAAGCTGGGAAATTAGACAACTTGAAGCTGTTTGTCAGTGATAACGGTTTGAAATTCTACGGCATTGAAAGTAAAGACTTGAAATCGTCAAGAACAGTCAGCTTGGTTAAAGAGTCCATTCAAGTGCCTGATTTGATCGGTTCCGGTGAATTAACTGTGGTTCCTTTCAAAGCTGGCGAAACCTTGGCCTGGACTGCCAAATGGGACTAGATTATTTATATATGCTATTCATTAAATTTATCAAAACTATACGGGAAAAAAGTACTCGTAACTACCATTAAATCACTCCTAAAACGACCATAAATTTGAGGTTCTGCTCATGTTCTTCCGGGAAAGAACCGTCTTCGTTGAAAACACACATGCTATGAGATTTCCAGCCCCAACTCTGCGACTTGTTGAAAGTATCTGGAGCACTGACAAACGAGGTGATCGCAGCTTTGTTTCTTCTTGATGGTGTTGAGATGACGAAATATACTGAAATCTTGGATCTTGTGTCATCATACGTCATGAAGGATCTCTGTTCATCCTCTTCTACAGACTTCCTTGAAATACGTAAATCATCGAACCCTATGATCATCGAGTCATCTTCCACGTGCTCCTTCTCGTCTGTGTCGGTCTTCAACCGACTCTTTCTATTGAACAAGGAAACCGAAGGAGCAGGTGACTTGCTGTAATAATTATCTACAGACGGTTTAAAAGGCTTGTAATACCGACTAGGATGCAGCGAATAAATATCAGGGTTCAATGCACCGTTTCTAGTCGAGGAAGAAGGAGCAGAGGCTCTATGCAAATAAACCCCCATTTGATATCCTTTCTTCTGGGCTACTTTCACCTTCTGTAAGTACAAATTCCAATATGAACCGGCATACCAAAGCGTCTTCGCATATACTCTCGTTTCAGTGCTCAAGCTAGAGGCATCTGAGAAGGCCACTGAGAATCTAAAAGGTGGGATCTTTGTCCAGCTGTAGGTTTTAGCGTCATAATTAGCCAGTTCGCTGCCGAGATCAGCAGACATCTTGAGCTCTCCGCTGGAGGTAGCCGTGGAGGAGCGGTTTTCTGTATACTGGTGTTCCGTGGCAAGTGTCTTTAATTGCAGAGGGGTACTTGAAACTGTCTCATCTCTAACTGGCACTCTGTACCAATTATTGTCAATACCTTCTTCTTCGCTGTTGGTGGTGACGGCCAAACCTAACGTCGGGAGATCCGGAGACTTCATGATAGATTTCTGCAACAAGACGCTCTGCCAGAGAGCTCCTTGCAATACGGTAATGTCGATATAAGGCTTGCCCATGTAATCGGTGAAACCAGCCAACTCGTCCAACTGTTCAGCAGACAAATGGCAGTAGTATATTTTCTCATTCAACACTTTCCGCAATATAGATGCCGGTTCCTCTTCGGTTGGATAGTAGTTGGGAAGGGTGCACCACGAATGAATGCAATTTATGAGCTCTATGATGAAGATACACCGATCCCATTCGCTAGGGACAAAGAAGCAATCTTCTCCCACCAGTTCTGCCATAATCTCTTCTGGGATCCCTTGCCACAGTTGTGGAGTCGATTCCCACCCGACAGAGCACAATATTCCTTTACAACTGTCGAGGATTCTCTCACTAGCCGGTCCATAATGATTTGTTGAGGCGAATCTCGAATACTTGGCGATATTCACCATTGACAACGAGTCTACGATACATTCAGCACAGGCCGAAACAACCTCGTGGAGCCCCAAATATGAAGCTATCGCGATGGTGTGGTGTGCCTGGAGATGTTCTTGTAAATGATTTGGAGTGCCATATAGTCTTGCTAAGATAAGTTCGAATGATTCTTTGGTGATATATTGATCGTCAAAGTGGAGCTCCAAAACCTGTGGCTTGTGGATAGGCTCCGACTCTGACTCTGAGTCTGAGCTGTCATCGTCGTCTTCATTTTTGTCGTTCCAATTGAAAAGAGAACGGAAGTACTCACTCCTGTCTAATACCAACTTATGTAATTTATATTCGGTATCGAATGCCTTGATCGTGATATCTGAATACCTACCCTCTTGTAATCCCCTGATAAAGAGATGATCGCCGTGCTCAGACAACCTACAACATCCATATTCACATGTTCTTTGCTCATTCTTGAGTTCATTAGTCACCTCATCCTCCTGATCAAATGAGGCTTCGTTCTTGAGTTCAAAATCCGAGAGATTCTCCAGCTCCGTGCTGGAAAATGATGAGAACACAAATCTACTCATATTCATAGACAAGGTGTCAAGGCACAGATTCTCCGGTCTTGATGATGTGATGAATTGATCTTAATGTGATACTTCTTGATCTATCTCGATTTGTCTCAAGTGATGCAATTATTCTAGCGGAACATTCCTTACGAAATCAAAAAAAATTGAAGAAAGATGAGTTTTTGTTTATTGTTTGTTTTTTTTTTTTTCATGTATGTCGCTGCATAAACTTTTCTGCTCTGTTTGCAAATTGGGGGTACTCAAATGGAGGGTATATGATATTTTATCAGTGGATTGGGTAAATTGGTTTGGAATTGGTTTGAGGGAGGTCTGTAAGAAAGGGGACTTGTTTTTGGGAGTACAAAAGAATTTTCATTTATAGATCACTTTTTATCCGTGAGCGAGAGCGATAGGTTGGTTGGTTTTTGATCTCATGTTTAACTTTTTCAGCACATATAATATATATAAATCAAATTTGAAAATTGGAAATGGAATGAAATCAAAGAGAAGTTTAAAGTAAAATTACACCACTTACACAATAATAATCAAAAGATCTTGCAACTAAAGGTCAATTCCATATTCGTTTCAAGGCGATTGCCTGAAGGTTGCCCTGTTTCTCAAAATCGTTATCTGATTTATTGCGTGAGCGAGTTCGGCGAAGACAAAACCAAAAAAAAGCAAGCCAGAAGCCAGAGAACAAAAAAAAAGCATTACAAAAAAACCTCACAAGAAACCCCTTCTTGAATGAAGATCGACTCACTCAAAAATCCACTCCACTCCATCATACCTCCCTCACCATCTCACGAACTACATTTCTCTACATTTCTCCTTCATAATATAACAATCATTAATTATCAATTATAATAAGTCAAAGTTTAACATATATAAGATCATCGAAATTTTCAGGTCATTCACTTCATTCAATGACGCTTTTTATGAAGTGACCCAGATGTGGAACTTCTGTGCATGCTTGAAGCTGAACTCGAAAACAATCTTGAACTCTTTTTCGTAGGATTCGATACCGATCTCTGCTGTACTAAAGAAGACCTTGGCTTCATATACCTGTAGGTGTCGATATCATTATCTTCATCCTCTCCGTCTTCATCTTCTTCAATGGTTGGAGTTAATCTCGGTCCAAGAAGTTTTGATTGACCTGGCTGTTCAGGAGCTTGAATTCCGGTGAAATCCAAACCTTCTGTTGTTCTTTCGATCAAGTATCTCAAAGAGTTATACCAGACATTATGACGTTGTCTGGTAGGACATGTAATCTTGATGCTTCTATCTGGAGAATGGACAATAATACTCTTGTGGTATAATCCCGGTGGAAGAGGATTGTTGTCTTCAACAACCTCCACTTTCAAAATGGCTGCAGCACGAATCTTGTTGGTGGATGGATCTCCAATAACAGGGTTAGATGCAGACCAGTACAACGTCAAACTATATGGATGAATCCAAAAGTATCTTTCATGACGGTTTTCGGAGATAGAACTGAACGGTCCAAGACGACGGTAGTACTTGTATAAGTACTCTCCAATGATGGTTTGAGTAAGTGCTGGTATCATTCTACGGTCGGTCAAAGAGACATTCGTGGCAATGGAGAACAGAGATGGACTTGATCTCATGTTCGAACCAGGAGAGCTCATCTCTTGAACAGGAGAACTATGAACTGGTGTGGTAGAGGCTTTAAATTGATATGAAGATTGAGGCGAACCTTGAGAAAGGGCTCTTGACTGATCGTCAGTTGGATGAACCAAGTCCAAGTTGACGTCGTCGGCCAATAAGATACCTCTCTTCTTACACTGTTTGACCAAATCTTCCTTTGAAATTCTTTCAACAGAAAGAGAGTGACTTCTTGCAAGCTTATTGTAATATGTCTTTGGCAATACCACAACGTTTTGAACATCTGGTACAGGAGCCACTGTAGTTGGAATATATGCAGTTTCTGGAATGCACAAGTATCCAAGTTTGGATGCAGATTCAACAAGGTCATTTCCGGAGACACTAGTGGATCTCAAGTCGTCGTAGGCCTGTTGCGAGACAAGAACGAGATCCAATTGTGCAGCTCTTATCGCCAAATCATTGGCAGAGATTTCACGGTTCTTCAATACCTGTAATTCTTTTGAAGAAATAAGCGACATATCAAGGTCTTTGGCTCTTTGCTCCAATTGATCAACAGAAATCTCGGTAACCTTTTGGGTACCTGGAGAAGATTCTGGTACCGATTTGACATTAGCTTCCTTGCTAGAGACGAGTAAGTTGTTATAATCTTCCTTTGTCAAGGATATGAGACCTTGTTCGGTCAAGAACAGCTGAACTTGGGGTTCTGACAATGGCTCTTGAGATTTCTCAGCTGATTTTTGTAAATCGGAATACGATTCTTGTTTCAATACAATTAGACCTCTGGAAGAAGCAATCTCTTGAATCTTATCATCCGAAAGTTCCTTGGTGAGCTCAGAATATGTTGATTGTGGAATAGCAATCAAGCCTTTCTCTTGGGCCAATTTTGTGATTTGTTCCAGTTCAAGGTTACGAGAATCATTGTCGATCAAACCAGATAACTCTTCATTTGAGATAATTGCGGCACCCAAACCGGAAGCAACAACTCCGAGAGAACTAAGAGTGAAAACTTCCTTAGATTTTTCATGACCTTTGACTAGCTCTTGATGCTTGTCAGAATCAACTAATACCAAACCTTTAGAGCTCAGTATTTTCTCAAGTCTCTCCTGATCTGGTTCGTTTTGCAACTCATCATAGACTTCTTGAGAAATAGCGACTAGGCCGTACTCTGGTGCGATTTGAATAATTTCGTATTCCGATATCTTCTTATTTTCCAATTCAGCGAGTCTTTGCTCTTTGGTTTTCAATTCAGATTCCAAAACTTCGAATTCGGCAATCTTGGCATTTTTCAGTTTCAATTCAGACTCCAAAGCTCCTAACTCTGCAATCTTGGCATCCTTTGCCTTCAATTCCGATTCCAATGCTTCGACTTCGGCAGATCTATCGACTGGAATTTCTCTTGTAGTTTCAGCTTCCAGATTATCTTCAATTGAAGTAACATCGTCTTCGACATCAGTATCGTCGGCTGGTGTCAACTTGAAACCTAACTCGCTTGCTTTTGCTTCTAAAGCTTCCGCAGTCAACGGAATTTCAAATTCACTGTCACGTGTCAGAGGTCTACTCAAGGCATCTTCGTATTCATCTGTTGAAACCAATGAAACCTTGCTGCTCATGTGGCTGACGGCGTCATGGAATTCATCATCTTCGGTAAAAGAGCTGGTAGACTGGTTACCGGCGTCCAAAGATACAATAGAACGTCTTCCTGAAGAACCAAGAGGAACAATAGTGAACCCTAACAGTCTTGCAGCAGCTTCCAAATCGT
The DNA here is from genome assembly GCA_024271865.1 of Nakazawaea ambrosiae. NCBI lineage: Eukaryota > Fungi > Ascomycota > Pichiomycetes > Alaninales > Pachysolenaceae > Nakazawaea > Nakazawaea ambrosiae. Next base: position 112,666 of record JANBXG010000004.1, on the reverse strand, counting down.
CGGCATTGTCAGCAACGCTTTGCTTCTTCAACAATGCTTTGTAATCTGCCTGAGGTAAAACGGCCAATCCGAATCCTTTGGCACCGTTGTAAATGTCACTGATGGTAGGGTCCGTGATCTGTTGCTGAGCTACCAATCTTTTGTACTCATCGGTACTCAATGTTACCAAGCCTAATGCCTTTGCAGCGCTGGCCTTCTGGTTTTCCTTCTTCTCATTCTCTTGGCGGATCATTTCCTCGAAACGTTCCTTGCTGCTCATGACTTTACTCTTGTATGAATTTGGCGACAGCAACGGAGAAGAAACGGAAGGAGACTCTGGAGCTTCAAAGGTATCCCTATCGGTGAGATCTTTAGGAGTCCCGAGGGCAGTTGAGCTCTCAAACTTAGCCTTCAATAACTCGTATTCTTTCAATGGGACCAAGCTCAATCCAAGAACACCAGCAGCTTTTGTCAAAGTCTCTCTCGAAGGCTTGGCAAGTTCCAGATGCAATCTTGCAAGTTCATTGTTCTCAATGACCGAGAATCCGGAAGCCTTGGCAAAATCACGAATCTCATCCTCAGTAGGAGAAGTTGACTTCCTTTGGAGTATCTCATGTTTCCATTGAGGAATTACAACATGTTCCTTCTTCTGGGCATGTGCGATGATATGTTCAAGCGGAGGAGAGTTGGCAGTATTCAACAAGGTCTTGTAGTCAAACTCCTTGAGAAGAACCAAACCAAGACTAGCTGCACCTTGAGTCAATGACAGCTCGTCAGGATTCTGAAGTTTCTCTTGATACTCTGTGATTTTTTTCTCAAGTTCGTCGTTTGAAGTCTTGAGAGACTCGTAATCCTCTGTGGAGAGGAGGATCATGCCTTGCTTGTTGGCTTTCGACAAGAGTGGTTCACTATTCAGTTCTTGTAATCTTTGCAATTCTTCTACAGGAACAAGTTCATAACCCAACCCTTCAGCTTTCTCCTTCAAGAAGTCCACAGAAGGAGACTCTTGCAACATTGATAACCTCTTGTAATCCGTTTGTGGAACAATAACAGAGTTGTGTCTGCGAGCTTTATCCTCCAAGGCTTCTTCATGAGATTTCGTCAAATTCTCAAAAGTGAAGGAATCTACTACGGTATGGTGGTGCAAAGAGGCACTTTCCTTGACAAAGTCAAGAGAAGGAGTGGTGGTCTTTGCGACAAATTCGTCATGTTTCTCTTTTGGTAAGATCACAGACCCTCTAGATGAAGCATACTTATTCAACTGTTCATCGGAAGGAGAAGCAACCTTATTCTGAAGATCTTCAAGCTCCAGTGTACTGATAACGCTGCAAGAGAAAGCCTTCAGCTTCGAAGTTATGAAATCCAAATCTGGACTTTCAATGGCTTTTTCAAGTTCCAGAAGTTTTTCACGAGGCAATAATACAACACCTTTGTTGGAAGCCTTTTCTTCCAAAGTTTCAGCATTAGAAGCTAACAACAGAGCATGTTCATCTTGAGGAACTAAGTTATATCCCATGCCGGTGGCCTTTTCAGTCAAAAAGACCTCTGTTGGATTGTTCAATTGCTCTTTGAGTTTTGAATGTTCATCAACAAGAGACAGATGGTCAGCAGAAGGTAAGAGGACAAAATTCAGATTCTTGGCCTTTTCGTGCAAAGGTTCCTCAGCCAGCTTCTTCAAATCAGAATACTCCTTGACCGGGATGACCAAGGAATGCAGCTTTCTTGCCTTCTCTTCAAGAGTTTCCTTCAGTTGAGCATTCAATGACTCGTATTCGGTAACTGGAACCAGTTTGTAATTTAACAGAGTGAGCTTACTCTCAAGGTCTTCAACAGCAGGTGATTCCACTTGACGTTTCAATTCATCGTGTTGTTCAGTTGGAAGCACAACATGTCCGAGCTTTCCGGCAGAGGAATGAATGTAATCAAGCTCAGGGTCTTCGATTTTTTGTTTCAAATCTGCAAGTTCCACAGATGGAATAACACTGTATCCAAGGGCTGACAGTTTCTTTGTGATTGTTTCAATTGGAGGCGAAACGAGCAGTTCGTATTCAAACTGCGGAATTACAACCAAACCTTTATCTGAGGCGAAATTTTTGATCTCGTTCTCTTCTGGAGAGGTGGCCTTCTTAACAAGGGTATCATGTTCCGAAGAAGGCAAGGTGACCAATCCCAAATAGGCTGCTTTCTTTTGGATATAGTCTGCAGTAGGAGACTCAATCTTCTGAGTGATGTTCTTGGCCTCCTCTTGGAGAATGAGTTCATATCCCATGGCCTCTGCTTTCTGTTGTAAGAATGGCACTGATGGATTGGATGCAATTGTCTTCAATTCTTGCAATTCGTCTTTAGGAACGACCACACTGTTGATCTTGGCAGCTTTCAATTCAATTGACTCTTTGAAAGAATCTTCCAATTCTGACAATCTTTGCTTCTCAATCAAACTATAACCAAGAGATTGTGATTTAGTTTTTATGTAATCCAAAGTAGGTTCCTCGATTTGTTTTTGATATTCCTGCAACTCGTTCGAAGGCAAGATAATATGGTCATGAGTCTTGGCCATCTTTTGAACGTGATCCAAATCTGGACTAAAAGCTTTGGTTGTAAGGTCAGAGTGGGTCGATTCGTCAACCAATTTGTGCCCCAGTTGTGATGCTTTGTCTTCCAAATGTTGCAAAGAAGGATTATGGGCAAGGTCACGAAGTTGTGAATAGTCAGTTTCCGGTACCACTACAACACCTAATGACTTCTCATGTTGCTTCAATTGTTCTACATCTGGATTATGGGCCAGTTTGGTTAACAGCTCGTGCTCCCCATTTGGTAACACCGTCAAATTTAATCGTTTGCCGAATTCGGTGACATCTCCAGTGGTCAAATTGGAGATCTTGTTGTTCAAAGCTTCGAGTTTTTCGAGTTGAACACTTGGAATCACCGCTAATTCATGTTTGGCAGCAACTTTCTCCACACCTTCGCGTGTCTCAATAGATTTCAAAACGTCAAAGTCTTCCTTTGGTACAAGTTTGAAACCTCTGGTTTCCGCATTTGTGACGAGGAAGTCTTGAGGAACGTCATCAACGATTTTCTTAGATTCAATGAAATTCTCATAAGTTTGATTATCAACAACATATAAGCCTAAGCCAGAAGCCTGCTCAGTAACCAAATCCAGGGAGGGATTGTGAACAGTCTTGAGCAAGCTTTGGTATTCAGAGGCATCTACTAGCACTTGGCCTTGACTTTCCGCTTTGACGACCAAAGGCGTCTCGTTTGACTCCTTCAAGGCCTGGTAATGATCAGAAGCAACCACTACATGAGCGTGGTTGACTGCTTTTTCTTGTAAATAGCTCAATTCCGGGGTGTGCAAACTCTTTTGCAATTCGGATTTCTGCAGATGCAAACTGTCGAGATCCAGTTTTGGAATGGCTACATGACCTTCTTTCTCTGCTTTAGAGTGGAAAGATTCTTCTGCCAGCTCCTTCAATTTTTCTAACTCGTCCTTCTGTACGACATCGTAACCCAAGGCACCCAGCTTGGCAGATAAAAACAGAACCGAAGGATTGGTTGAGGTTTCGGATAACTTGGAGTGTTCGCTCTTGTTAAGAAGAACAAGTCCCGCTGCGGTAGCGTATTGATAAAGCTTGGACGATGAAGGTTTGGCTATTTGATCTTGGAGTGACTGGTATTCAGATTTTGGCACTACCAAGTGATCAGCAGCCGCACTGTGCAGTTTGAGATCGTCTATTGTTGGATTCAACAGTCTCTGTTTCAAGGAATTATGTTCTTCCAAAGGAACCAAAGTATGGTCGTTTTGTGTGGCATGCTTCAGAAGTTGATCTAAAGAAGGTGTTTTCAAGCTGGAATACTCAGACTCATCGACGGCCACGTGATTATGGTGCTCGAGAAGTTTGGATTTCAAAGTTTTCAACGAAGGATGCTCGACTGATTTCACCAAGTTCTGATGTTCGTCAACCGGCAAAACCACTACCCTATTTGTTCTGGTAACACGTTCAATCAATTCTTCTTCAGAAGGCTCATAGGTGGCCTTTTCTACTAATTGAGAATGTTCATCCAGAGATAAGACGACCTTGTCTACCTCATTCAATTTAGCAATAAGTTCATCCTCTGTTGGTTCGTATAAGGTTTTCTCCACCAATTTCTTATGTTCAACCAGAGGTAATACCACTTTGTTTGCTTTCCTCAATTTGACAATGAGTTCATCCTCTGTTGGTTCATACGAGGCCTTCTTTACTAATTGAGAATGCTCATCCAGAGTTAATACAACCTTGTCTACCTCATTCAATTTAGCAATAAGTTCATCCTCTGTTGGTTCGTATAAGGCTTTCTCCACCAAATTCTTATGTTCAACCAGAGGTAATACTACTTTGTCCGCTTTTCTCAATTTGGCAATAAGTTCATCCTCTGTTGGTTCATACGATGCTTTTTCCACCAAATTTTTATGCTCACCCAGAGGTAACACCACGTTTCCAGTACTTGATACTCTGTCTATTAATTCTTGTTCAGTTGGTTGATAAGTAGCTTTTGCAATCAATTCCTTGTGCTCTCCTTGAGTCAAGACAATTTTATCAGTGCTGACGACTTTATCGACCAATTCTTGCTCAGTTGGTTCATACGAGGCCTTTTCAATCAACTTGGTATGTTCGTCGATTGGCAACACCATCATCTTGTTAGTTTTTATAACACGATCGATCAATTCCTCTTCGGTTGGCTCGTAATTGGCCTTAGCAACCAATTCTTCATAGTCATCCGATTGAAGCAGTACGTATCCCATCTTGGAACATTTCTGTTGCAAGAATTCAACAGGAACGGCCAGATCTTCGTCCTCGAATTTCTTGAGTCTGTTATACTCTTCAGCATCGACAAGAACAAGATTGTTATCACGAGCAAATTTCTGGGCCAGTTCAGCTGGATCAGTCTCCAATTCTTGAGACAACAAAGTTCTCTTCACCGGTTCTTCAGTTGATCTCAAATTTATATCAAGGTTAGACTCGGTATCACCTTCATTCTCGTCATCTTCAGAACTTGATGCGTTTTGAGCAAGAGCACGATCTGGGGAATTGGAAAACGAGAAATCTTCCCAGTTGTCATTTCCTGTGGCGTCTTCCGATTCATACACAGACAAGGCTTTTGAAGTTCTGTTGGATAACAATGATGGAGGAGACCTCAAGATGTTCTTCAACTTTCTATTCTTATTTACAGGGGAGCCATAAGTAGCTGAAATATTTCCAGAAACATTAGCCAGGGCCAATTGCCTCTCCAAATCGTCTTTATCGGACCTCAATTTCAACACTACAGATCTCAATTTGGCGATGGTCTTATTAGAATGCACCAAATTGGATTGAAGAGTTTCCTTCTCCAATTCGATATTTCTGGAAGGTGCATCTTTGATTGGAGATGCCTCCAAGTCATCAAGTACCGAGAACTCATTGTCCGAATTGGAATCATCTCTCTTGAAAAAATCCGAGTCGTTCAATGTTGGAATCGTGGCAGTTAATCTCTTTGAAGAGTTTTTCAATGTTTGAATCTCATCTTTCAACTCCGAGACATTTTTATGTAATTGATCATTCTCATCGTTCAATTGTTCGTTGATGGACTTGAAATGCTTAGTCTCATTTGCCCATTGCTGTTTCACAGAAGTCAACTCGGAAGTCAATTTGATATTCAGCAATTTTTGCAGTTCTACTTCATTGTTCAATTTTTCATTGAGCAAGTCCTGATCATTTTTAGTCTGCGATAGTTTTGAATGATCGTTTTGAAGTTTTTCGAAATTCCTTTTCACTTCTTGAAGCGTTGATTCCAACTCCCAATTCTTGTCTTTCATATGCTCTTCCTCTTGAATGAATCTTTTATTTATCACAGAGATATTTGTCATCTGTTTGGTAACTCTTTGCAAATCACTTTCCAGATCTTTCAACTGCTGCTTATATTGGGAGTTCTCAGCAGTGAGCCTTCTGCATTCCAATAACAAATTCTCACTCAATCCAACGACGAAATTGACGTCATTGCCCAGCTTGCCTGAGCCGCTATTACTGCCAGCTCCATTAACTGCTCCTAAAGGCATGGCCGGTAGGGAGTTTCTCTTATTGGTGTCTTTATTCTTCTTTGAGAACACATTCGGGAGCTTTGGGAGTGCTGCACTATTGTCTTCAGACGAATTATCTATATTGAGCTCACCCAAGTGAGAGCCTGATACTCTTTTCTTCCTAATATTACTTCCCTGCTGGCTTTGGGATAACTTTGTTTGAAGATCTGACAACTGATCTTTCAAGTCAAATGTTGATTTTCTCTTGGAACTCTCCAGACTTCCCGAAGGTATCGTTGGAGGTGCCATCGCTGGTGCTCAGAAAGGGTATCTAATTGAAAATGAAGTTATGTCGTGGCTGGATTATTCAATCTTGTTAGGATTCTTCAACCTTTCACCACTTTTAAACATCGAAAAACGTATTAACTTTTTTGTTGATCAAGGGAGGGAAAAAAAAACAAATTCCCTTGTGAGATCGAAAGGACAAAGACAATCAAAGACAAAGACAAAGCAACAAAAGGCAAAAAAGTCGCGTTATGTTGTTTTTTTTTTCTATTTGATTTCCACAGTTTAGGGCTGTTCGAACGGGCGAAAGTGTGATGGACGGTGCACAGTAGCGATGTGTTTGACTATTGTTTGAAGAGTTGATGTCTTGGGATAGTGCTGGAAATTGATTAGGCCCGAATTGTTCGGCTGGCCAGATACTGGTATATTGTTCTACGCAGTGAAAATCGACGTAGTGTAATGCGGAGTTGAATATAATAGAAGATAATGCTGGAGTACACACAGTAAAATATACCTAGTGAAATTAACATGGTAGATCACACACAGTGAAGCATACAAACTAAAGCATACACAGTAGCGTACAAAGTACATGAGATATCAGGGTATATGCAGCAGAATACTTAGCTCCGTACCTTGGCCGAATACTTGGTACAATATTCTTGGCGAAACTCATCAGTTACAGAATCGACAAATACACACCCATCCTATAGATAGAGATTGGATCCATTCTGGTCTCAATACGCTTGTGGTTCCTCTTGTTCCTCTTTGTTTTTCTTGTCCCTTTGATCCAAAATCTTTCTCCACCTTCTATTTTTACTGATCAGTAATTCATCTATGCCCTTCTTTATTTGTCCCCTACATTTATCCCTTCTACTCTTTACAAAACACACTTCAATTTAATCAACATGTTGTCAAATCCTATACACTAACTTATTCATCATCATCAATCTCTTTGAATAACTGTTCAATCTTCGATGCTAATTCAATGTCCTTCAGCGTTAATTTCCCTGGTTCGTCCTCATCGTCTGGTGGATCTTGTAACCAAAACAAATTCTGAGCACCGGAACTCAAAAACTTCAATTTGAATACTCTTCCAGTGTTGCACGTTTTGACATGTTTCCATGTGACATCCCCTGGAATCACTAATAATTCATCACTTTGTACATTTCCTGCAGTGTTTTCTCTTGGAGACCAGATGAAATCGAAAAACGATTCCGCCTCTTCACTTTGTCTTATTGTGATTTCCCCTTTGATAGGTTGTGGTGTGCATACTTTTGTATCTTCGTTGAAATCTACTCTTCCAGCTTTGAATTTTACTAATGCTGACATGTTGGGCCTGTTATGGGAACTTGATTTAGAAACACAACTTCAATTCTTCACTGTTTGGTCAATTGGTAGGCAAATTTAACTATTTCCACCGCTATCTAACTTGATCTTGTTTGGCAGATCTAAAAATACCACTTCGAATATTGATTCGAACTACGTTGTTTCTACTCTCTAACGTTACAATGATGATCTTTTCAACTTTGTTGCCACTCTTCAGAAAAAAATCATTTCTCCTGATATTTTCATTTTTTAGCTTTTCTCAACTTTTTCCCCTTTAATTCACCACGGCACATCTTTTTTCTGCCTCGAAAGGTTTGATTGAAAAAGTCAAAAAAAAAAAAATAATTAAGAACTATCAGATTCTCACTGATATTTAATAAAATCCATATCCGAGCTCGAGCTCCCGTCTCCACCACACGCATTAACATTTCGTCATGGTCGCAGAATTCCCCCCAAATGAGGTTAAGACAATCGTTGCTGAGATAGCAAAGCTTTTAATAGCCCGGAAGGAGACCATTTCCGTTTCTGAGGCGGCCTGTGGAGGTTTATTATCAGCGTACTTGGTATCGATCCCTGGGGCTTCACAATTTTTCCAAGGCGGGACCCTTGTATATAGTTTGAAATCTAGATTGAAATTGAGTGGATGGAGCGAGAAAGATATTGCTGAATATACTGGGCCTAGTGAGAAGGTCGCTTTGAGATTGGCTCGTAATTTGAGAATCGAATTAGGTTCAACCTATGTCTTGAGCGAGACCGGGTTTGCTGGTCCGTCAACTGTTATTCGGGAATACGAATCATCCACCACTAATGTGGCAAACAAAGTCGGATCTGTGTATTTAGGCATATCAGGGCCAAGAGGTGACAAATCAACTTTCAAACAAACTCAACTGGATGACAGATCTGAAAATATGCAACTTTTCGCTAAATACGGGTTGCAGTTCTTATTAGAGGAATTGAAAAGTGTTGAAGAAAAGTCTCAAAGCTCTGGGAAAGACGATAAGGATGATTCGCAAACACTAGCGAAGAGGCAAAAGACAGAGTGACTGGGTGACTGGTTCTGTTAGAATAGTATAGAAACTTTAATGAATGAACGAACACGATAAGATTTTACTTGGCTTCATTGTGCAAGCAAGTTGATAATGAACTTTGTCGTAATGATGGCTTTTGTTGATTACGTATGATGTCCTGCATAATCCGGGTTAATCTCCATTTGACAATACCTATAGACCCAGAAACACAGCTGTGATCCGTATAATTTCTCATTTTACTATTTAGGTTTGTGCTTATCTCTTCCCACATTAGCCTCAATTTCATGTAGTTACATAAGGCAGAACAATACACTCTATATGTTTTCTGAGGCGGCCTTGAGATTTAACCTATTTTTTCCCTCGTAAACGCTGTCCTTACCACTAATCTGGTTTTATTTTTCACAAATCTTAGTGGGGAGACCAATTTTCATGATTTGCTCTGTTCCTGTGTAGTGATAAGAGATTGATGATCAGTAATTGTCCGCTTAGATCATTACAATGATGAAGGCACTGAACTTATTACGAATCCCATATCCTTGCGACATTCACAACTATCTGCGAACTAGCAGAATGGGACGATAATTATCCGAAGTTCATGTAATGTTTGGCAACTTTCTCATTAGAGCCAAAAAAAAAAAAAAAAGTTCAGCAAGTTCAAGAATGAAAAATATAAAACACCGCTCAAATTATTTTCCAATTATTTTTATGAAAAAGCTCGTTATTTGCATGTTTATCCAGCTTTATGCACCTCATTACAGGTTAGTTTTCCTTTTCGTCTTGAAAATGAGTGTAAATAACAACAAAGCATCTTGATAACTGACATCACCCTCCCACTTACCTCACATGCCAGATCCATCTACAACCAATGGAAGAGCTTTCTTTCGCTCTTGTAAAGTACTTTACAGAATAACAATCTATGCTGTGCAGCTCTTGCTATTTCTTTGAACTTTAAAAACAACCAAAACACAGTGCCTCTCAATCCATACCTCACCTCCGCCCTTCAACTGTTAACATTCTCTTTCAAAGCTACATTCAACCGCCGCTAATTTTGGGATCAACGTTTTTTTTTGCTTTTTTTTTTGTACTTTTTCCTTTTCTGTCTCGCCCACTTTTTCACGCTTGTAATTTAATCAATTCTCCTCGTCTTTTATTTTCTATTTTTTTTTTATTTTTTTTTTGATCGATCCATTTTTTGTTTCTGATTTCCCCCCTTATCACGAAGATAAAGTTAGCTGGTTTTGAAGTTGCAATTGATCGAAGCGAATACCTATTGATAGATAATCCTTGCGAAGGACAACTTGCTTCATCTAATACTCTTGTTTTGGTTTTCTGTTAGTCATTGGTATATATATATATCATGTCTTCTTCTTCAACTTGGACTCCCTTGAGTTCATTGAAACATGGCAAAATACTGAAGCCATTCCTCCCATTGGAAAAGCCAGACCTTGCCAAATTCTCAGAACATTTCTGCAACGTTTATCCAGGTGATGAGCTTTACATCTTTGAAGAAAACGCTGGTAAATGGGGAAGAGGCTACGTTGTCTCTCAGGCAAATCCATCGGATTTTTCCTCAGCCGTTATCAATTTGAATAAGCTTCCTGACCAGAAGGTCAGGGTCGGAATTGTGCCATTGACCCACGTGCGATTATTACAAGACTTCGAACTCATCCAGAATGTCACCGATAGAAGTATAGCATCTCTGTTGAGTGAGAGAACATCAGTTCCAAGTATGTTGGACACCGAGATCTCCACCGATGCTGCTGTCAACGGTTACGACGCATTGTTAAGACCAGGAATGCTCAAGAAGCCAGAGCTCCCAGCCGCCGAATCTGAAGGCGACTTGTTGTTAGAATTGAAAGCTGCTACTTCCTTTTTGACCTCTCATATCTATGCCATGTACTCCATTGGTGAGTTCCAATTGTTCTCCAAATTGCTTTCATTGTATGATGAGTTGGAAAACTTACGTCTTACTTTGTGCAAGAAATTGTTCACCAAGGAAGAGGATATTCAAATGAGAAAACATGCTTCTTCATTATTAACAAGAATTCCAAAATACCTCTCTGCCACCGACAAGCTCAACAAGTTCGAAGATCAAGAGAAGAATAAATTGGCTCTTGTGGATATTAGTGGATACCATGCTGTCATGGCAAGAGACCCACACAATGGAGAGCTCTTGAAATATGCCGACAAGAGGAGTCCGGTAGTACCATCAGTAATCCTGATGAACCAGATCTTGTATGCACTCTCAACAAACTACCCATTGAACGATATCGTGGCTGATTTGGATCCAAAATCAGAAGGTGTCTTGGACAGATTGCCTCCTTCCAATATCATGGTGAATTTCGAGGCCGTTTCAGGTTCCACTAAAAACACTCCGAAGGGTTATAAGGGGATGACTGCATACCTTTATTTGAGAAATAAGAAAAAAAGGATGACAGAATCATTTGCCATACAAGTCGGTTCCAACCAAGAATTGCTGTTGGAAACTGTTTCTGCTGCCTTGTTCAGAAATATCCCTCCAACTGAGATCGACAACAATGGCAAAGTGTACCTTGTGGCTGTTTTGGCAGAGGAAGTTGATATAACTTACACCACTAAGGACTTGAAGCTTATTAAGAAGGGAATTGCTGCTGGTGTCACTGATATTTCTCGTATTTTTTCTAGACATAAAGGATCATTGGCATCCGGAGAGTCACATCAATTTGTTTTGAAAATGTACGGTTCTTTCATTACTCCAAACGATAATATCAATGCCTCTGAGGCTACAAGAAACAACGGTTGGGGAGAATTGGTCGAGAGAATTATTCAAGGGTCCAGTGTTGGTGTAGCCATCAACCCGAGAGCCGAGAGTTTGATTGTGTCCGTCAAGGAAATCAAGAACAAAACCATTGCCGATGAAAATTTGCAAACAGCAGCCAACACTCCTTTGGTTCCCATTAGAACTACTGCATACGATCCTCTCAGTCTTTCCAACGAGAGAATTTATCTTCGTTTAGGTCAAATTAAGTTAGACACTGCCGGCAGTTCTCTGAAGAACTCTTATCTCTCAGTACACATCAGACTTTCCAACCCTTCGCATACTATTGTCAAAGGTTCGAATCAAACTCGTACCAGTTCTTGGCATTGTGTCTCTGTAGTCCCAGATGAAGTCATCGGAGAAGTTCTCTCCATTGCTGGGTTCACTACGAATGACTCAACGGGTCAAGATGATATAGGTTTCACTATTTACTCAAATGGTCAGTCTAAGGCAGAGGGAAAGTTCACTCTCAAGAAAGGCGACTCAATTACCGACTCTAAAGGTGTAGATTTTGATGTTACATTGTCCACCAAATCAGGTGCAACCTTCGGTTCCTTGACATTATCCACAGATTACATCGGTACTAGATATAATAACGACCCTGCGATCAGTACTGTCATCAACTGGAGGGTTCAGAATCTGGAGGCTAAGAAGACAGAGTTGATCTCCTGCTTGACCCAAATCCAAAAGAAATCAATGCAACAATTGCTCAGGTTTTTCAAAGAACTATTGGCCTCTCTCTTGCTGATTTTTGAATACTACAATCGTCAGGGTGACAAGACCATCGAGAGTCTTGCTTTCGACTGCACCATTCATTTATTGGATGTTGTAATTGGCAAGAATGACCAATATCTTTATACATTTGAGGATTTCTGTAACTCTCATAAGAACTCTTACAGAGTGGGATCGCCTTTATTACTCCAGGCAAGTAAAGTGTTATTCGAAGCAGAGTCAGATTGGACTCAGGTCAGCAGGCAATTCTGCAGAGTGACACCTTTTGTTTTCAAATTGGCTACCATCTGTAACAGTGCAGAGCATCTTTCCGATCTCAGCTCTAGCATTGGTGTGCTCAACAATTCGATCTTGACCTTTGTAGCTCTCAAAGATCTAAGGTTCATTGCTGAGCAAATTGTTGTGTTGGAGAATTTGCATTATTACTTGGATTCTATCTCGACAATTCATTCTCCTGAAGAAATTTGGACTTTTGCTTCAACTTTGTTACAACAATTAGGTACCAGGGGTATTGGATTGAAAGATGAAGCAGAGTTCTTGTTAGGCAAGAACACAAAAGAGGCTGGCGATAAAAATGGTGGTGACAATGCCCAGCTCAGGGCTAAGACTGATGCCGGGAACGCTATTCTTGCTAGGAAAAAGAAAGATGAGCACAGATTGATTATTGCCAAACTTGGATTGAATAGGAGAATAATTCATAGAAGCTTATTCAACAGTAACCAAAGAGACTCAATAATCTTCAAGACCATCGAATGGTCAATGGAGGTCTTGTTGAGTCCATACGATTATGATGCTGCAAGATTAGCCAGTGGTAATTTGGCAAAATGTTTTGAAGTTATTTGGAAATCTATCTTGGAGAACGGCGAAAAATCAATGTACATGGCCAGAGCTGCTACAAGATTACTTCCTGTCTTGTCCAAGATCTTCATCAAGTACAACAAGTACTGTAAAGTACAAGGGTTGTTCAAGAGCAAGAGAACGTACACCTGTTTATTCCAATGTGAATATCCATTTGTCGAACATACTATGGATTCCATTGTTACGAGAGAGACATTTGTCGAGTTGTTGATCGAATTAGCCACTATAATAGCGTTCACAACAAGATTTGCCAAGCACTGTACCACTTTGGAATCGGGTTATGATGCCATTCTGGTAACAGAACAAGATAAAGTGTACTTGGGTCTTCCATACTACACGGTAAAGTTGAGTGATGCTAACATCATATCGTTAATCCAGTTGTCAAAGATCATGTATGATGCAAATTTCTTCCCATCGGACAAATGGCTTTCAATGTACGCTGTGTTCATTGAAGGTTCTTTCTCAATTTTGGAGCTCTTGAAGTTCAATATGGTACATCAATTCATCCCACCAAGTGAGATGAGCGAGAAATTCAACACTCTGATCTGGGGTAATTATTTGAGGACTATTCTCAAAATGACTACAAGTAAACCTGCTGCAACGTGCCAGTTATCAAGAATCCCTAGACAAGGTTGTTCTAACATCGTCGGTGACATGAGAGAGAGAGGTGCCAACTTGATGGAGGAAGTTTGGGATGCGCTTGGTTGGAAAGCTGTCGAGGAAGATGTCTTCCGTTTCCAATTGAAGCGGTTCACAGGTTACCAAAGCGAGTTTCTAAGCTCAGATTACAGTATTTTGAGAGATTTAATTTTATTTTCCATGCAAAGACATGCCAGGTGTCAAGTTGTCGGTGTTACTATCATCTGGACCATCATGGCATCAGAATGTATATTGAATGATGATGGCTTGAATGAGCTTGCCAAGGAGGCTACTACCGGGTTTTACGATTTGTTCCACTCAAACGGTTACAAGCCTCTTTTGCCAGAGATTGAATCCTTCATCAAATTGATGAAACTCACCGTCAAGATCGATCCGGAAGATGTTGCATATAAGCAGATATCCACGTTTATCAACAATTTGACCGATTTCCTTTACATTTTGAACGACTTGAGAAATGTCCCATTGAGTGATGAATTTGATGACGACAGAACATTCCACAAGTTGAACATTCTTGGGTTCTTGTTGAATGTGGATCAGCCAGAATTGTTGTATCAGTTCATCGATGACATGTACCAGAGTAATATCGCCAAGGGCAACTACGTACAAGCGGCATTGAGTTTGGACTTATTAGCTAGTACTTACGATTGGTCATTGCACACGTTGTTACCACCTTCGACAAGACCTTCGTTCCCACAACAGACTCCTTTCAAGCGTAAGGAAGCTCTTTATAGAATGATCGGGCATAATTATACAAAGGGAAATGCTCTCGAACAAGCTGTGGAGATTTACACTGAGTTGAGAGAAATGTACGACAAGGTTGCCTTGGACTTGAAAGGTTTGGCATATGTCAACGATAAATTGGCCAAATTGTATAGAGATTTGGAGAACGTTGACAGAATAATGCCAGCTTATTTCAAAGTCTCATATATTGGAAGTGGATTTCCAGAATCACTTAGGGGTAAACACTTTATTCATCAAGGTTTGCCATTTGAACAGCTTTCATCGATGCAGGACAGGCTTTCCAGATTACACCCTGGTTCGAGAATATTGTCCAAGGAGGCAGACTTGGCTAAATACCAGGATATCGTGCCAATAGGTAAATACATCTACGTTAATTCTGTGGAAGCTGGTAAAGGATTTGAAGCCCAGAACTCTTTGGCCTCTACAAGTGCCAGATTATACGTTCAAAACAAAGATTTGCGGAACTTCACTTCCATTAAGAGATTACCTAACGCTACTGGAATTCATGACCTTTGGTGTAGTGAAACACTTTATGAGACTTATGAGTCATTCCCAGCATTGATGAACAGAAGTGAGATCAAACAGACTGTAATAAATAAGTTGCCTCCTATCGAGAACGCCTATCGACTGATCATCACCAAGAACCATGAGTTGGTTAATATCGAATCGTTGATCGAAAGTGCAATCAAGGATCAAGAAGATGCCTCACAGTACTTTGGAGACTTATCGAGACAAGTTTCAGGAACTGTTGATTCTCCAGTGAATGGAGGTATTGGTCAATACCGTATTTTCTTCACTGAGAAGTATAACACCTCGGAGTATCAAGAGCATGTCTTGAAATTGAAAGCAGCATTCAATGATTTGGCCATTATTTTGAACCGTTGTTTAGAATGGCACGGAAGATTGTTATCATCTCTGAAGTTGAAGGAGAGTCATCTGGAGTTGTTGAAATTGTATAAGGCCAACTTCAAGCCTGAGATCGACGACTTGGGATTGATCATCCATGACACTGTAGATGAGGAAGTTGGATCCATGATCAATGGGTATTCTAATTCGTATTATAGCAGTGATAACGAATCTACTACCAATCTTTCTACAACCAAGACCAACACTTCCTACTCATCGTCAGGGAGTTTTGAGCTGTTCCCACATACTGCATTAAAGCAGAGCTCTGCTATTTCCACCCATAGCGGAAACTCGAATTTCCCACTCAGCACCACAGTGTCGTCAAATGCAAGTGCCCACAGTGGTTCTGAAAACAGTAGTACAAGTAGGGCCGGGTCTCAAAATCGATTAATGAGTTGGAGACAAAAAAAGAGAACTACTACAACTTAGGTACGCCCAAATTCGTAAAAAATATTCAACTTTATAATAACACTAATAGTAATTTTGATTTTGAAACACCCAATGTAGCTGTAGCTGTAGCTGTAGCCTATGGTCCCTTGAAAGACCTCCTCCTAATTCCATTTCGGCATTCCGGGGCTGTCGGTTTTTTCCCAGCCAAAGAAGAAAAAAAAAAGAATGAAAAAAATCTAATGGATGAAAATTGAGCCAAAAATGAGCCAAAATTAAGCCAAAAACTAAGGCGAAAATTGAGCCAAACCAATTTTTTTTTTCTTTTCTAAGAATTGGAAAATCATTAATAATAAAAAGTTGAATCCCTTTATTCCAATAAAGATCACAACCATCACGTCATGTTCAGATTTGCCACAGCCCGTACTTTGGTCAGCAGACCAATCTTGAGAACATCTGCTGTTCTCCCAATCAACAGAAGATTGATTCACCAATCCTTCATCCGTTTGAACTCTTCTCCAGAATTCCCACAATTGACAAAGGAAGATGTATTGGCTAGAAGTGTCCAAGTATTGAAGAGTTTCGACATCAAGACCCAAGACATCAACTTGGAAACCAAGTTCCAACAAGACTTGGGCTTTGATTCTTTGGATGCCAACGATGCTTTAGTTGCTTTGGAGGAAGAATTTGATGTTGTCTTTGATGACAAGACCGCCAACGAAATCAAATCTGTTGGTGAGGTTGTCGAATACGTCTTGGCCAACTACTTACCAGCCAACCAAAACATCAACGAGGCTTTGCGTTAAGAGGAGCCAGTTTTTGAAGAGATATTCCCTGTTATTTGCGAGTATCTTCGTTTAGATTTCTTCTTCCTTGATTGATGATTTTATTTATTATTGATCTCCATTCCTTCTTTTAGGTCCTATTCATGAAATGGATTTATTTTTGTATATACGAGTTGGTTTCTAGAATAAGAATGGAGTAAATGTTATCAAATTGAGAATACTGTAATCCTTTTCAGAATAAAGAATGGAGTAGTTGTGAGAATATTGTAAGTAACCATCGTCTAGTAAAGCTCCATTGATTATATACCATTTCCCACTAGAGCTACACTATGTATATTAACAAGTTCGTTTTGTATTTGTAATTATCTACAAGAAGTTTATATTTTTCATGCCTTGAAACTCTTCCGGGACTGAAGTTTTTAACAGACAATTTCGGTCTGACTACCACCTAACAGCTATTGAGTCAATCTTGACGTCTCCGTGATCCCCCCACTAACTCTCTATTTCTCATGGACTGGGATCTCCAGTTCAGGAACCGGCTCTGCACCACTTATTTCCTTGAGCTCGTTCATTATATCATCGTACATCTTATGTTTCATATCGATCTCTTTCTTAGATCCATCATTGAATAGTATGCTCAACTTGGCAGGACAACTGATACTCTCTTCATCGTTGGCAACACTTACTCTTGTGATGTTGATCGGCAACTCCGGGTTATGAAATTGAATCGTTGGCAAATTATTTCTCCAGAACTTCTTGGCTCCCATATGTCCATGTTTGGTGTCACTCTTGAAGAGTAAGTCTAAAGATTTGACACTGGATGGGAATCTCACAGCGGAGTTTGGGAAGTTGGATATCAAATCCAAACGTGTAAACTGTCTGGACACTCTCGCCTGAGGGATATTCTTGAACATGGCATTTACTCCGCTCATCTTGCACTGACTTGACCTTACAATCTCAATCTCCTGGTTGTTGGACCTCCGCCTTTGACACTTGAAAAATTCTTCTTCCACTTCCTTTTTTCCTGCTTTTTTCCCACTACAAAAAGTTCCTCCAATTTTTTTTTCTTTCACTTTTTCTGCGAGTCTGGTAAAAAGTCGTGTCTGAGACACCCAAATCAGGTAGATCTTATAGGTAAATAAAGGCGGTACTAAGAATGTTTGAGTTGCGATACAGTAAGACCCTGAGGCACGAAGCAAGACAACTAGGGGCAGCCGGCAATCGCTAGAGACACAATCTTAGAGAATCTTATGCCAATCCAACAAATATGAACTCTCCAAATAACAAAGGCTTCCACACACCTCTACAGAATAATAGAAGACTCATAGATAGTTATTACAATATAGCCTTGAGTGGATCATTGACACCGATCAAGTTGGGCCAGATCACACCGAAAGTGATGAGTCTTGACACCGACAAGAAACTTGAGCAACAGCCCGATATAAATACCAGTTTGTATATTGGGGATGATTTTTTAGAAGCTCATAGACTGAAATTGGATCGTTTACAGGAGAAACTGGCCAGTTATAGTCAGGAGCAGGACAATATTGTTGCACAGATGAGGCATTTAGCCGAAGAAATAGACCAAATCAAAGTGGGAATGGCTACACGAGGTGTGGAAAATAGCCAGCGCCATGACGACAGCTTCGATGACGACGACGACAACGACTCTTTAGCATCTATGGATTCTGATATCATCATCGATCTTGACTACAAATTGACGAGCTTCATGAAACAACACTATGACAACCCAGCATTGATCTCCAAAATCCACAAGTTGAGGAATACGGTCAACAACGGTGTCGAATTGGTGCGGGACGACGTGATAATATCAAATGAACATGCCAGGAAGAAATTGAGTAAACGGTTCTTGAACGAATTAAGTGAGATGGTTGATATCTACACCCGGGGAAAAGATTAGACATAATCATATTATATATATATATATACAGGTTGCTGGTTGAAGAATAAACCAAGATTCTCTTATACGGCTTTAGGTGCCAAGGCCAACACTTTACCAAAGTCCTTACCTCTTAACTCTTTTGCTACGACACCCATGATTCTGTTACCGATAGGCTGGTCATTCTTGTTCAATAAGACACAAGCGTTGTCGTCGAATCTGATAGTGGAGCCGTCCGGTCTCCTTAACTCTTTCTTTGTCCGCACCACAACGGCTCTTACGATATCACCTCTTTTCACTTTGTTGGCAGAGGTCGAGGCAAATGGCGATGTGACGGACTTGGCCTTCTGCACAACACATACGATCTTGTCTCCTATTTCAGCATAGTTTTTTGGGTTTTTACGCAAAACCTTGATACACTCGACCATTTGAGCACCCTGTTGAACGATGAGAAAGCTTTTGGTTAGTATTGAAGAAAATTTTCGATATGTCAACCACAGGCCAGGCAGCAAAGGCCGGGCAGGTGGTGCATGACATGTAGGGACCGTGTACTTACGGAGTTGTCGATCACTTTCAATAATGTCTTTAAGTAAATCATGATGGGGGCAGTTATCAGATAATGTAAATATATCTAGGACTTTATTTATCTATGTGCACGATACCTATATCGATCAACAATTACACCTTCCTCCTGTGTTCTCAAACCTTGAAAAATTGATACATGGAAAAATTATTCAGGCAAGCGAATGGGACATTATACACGACCTCTTTATTAGCCAATGGTCCACTACCCCCTTCCCAGGCACAAGAAAAAGAGCACCGCCAACTTTTCTAAGCACAAACAAAAGTGATTTACAACACAAAAACTTATGCACTTGTGTCACAATAAAGTGTGAAAAAAAAAAACACCAAGAGTTGGAAGTGCTATTAATAAATAACATACCAAGAAATCAACATCGCTATTTTTTTCTGTTAACTTTTTCTTTTTTATTATTTTTTTTTCTACTCCCTTTTGATACTTATTTTATGTTCTGCAAATTGGATAATCCGTTGTTTACTAGTCATTCTTGGAATCAATATCATTGTTGGAGATCATAGGGTATCAGGGGGAAACAGCAGTAGACGTATTTGATCCTTGAAACTATTGCATTTATATGAAATAAATAGATCAAATTTGCATAGACAAAGAAAAACAAGAACAACTACCAAATTTCATCAAGAGCGGGAAACCAAAAGTATTCAAGTCAGTTTAAGTCAGTTTAAGTCGGTTTCATCACTGGTTTCTTCATTCTAAATCCATCTCCATCACATCCAATATGCTTGTAAATATCATACAGTGGTGTTTATTGTTGGCAACAATCACTTTCAGAGTCGCAGCTGATGTATCTATATCTTCTCCTGGTACAGGGAAAACTTATGAGGTATCGTCTGGATCTGTCACAGTGCCAATCAAATGGATCGACTCGGGAGCCGACCCTTCATTAGACGACATCTCCTCCATGACTTTCAGTTTGTGTACCGGTCCTAACACCGACATCGACTGTTTCACTACGTTGGCCAAGCAATCGAGCTCAGATATCTCCAGTAAGAAATACACGGCCACCATCGATGCCGATGCCAGTGCCGATGGTTTGTTCTATATCCAAATTTACTCCGTCACCAAGGACGGTTACACTATCCATTACACAAACCGTTTCACCTTGTCCGGGATGACAGGTACTCAAAAGGCCTCCGGCTCAGGTTCCGCTCCAGATGCTCAAACTTCCATCTCGGGAGGAACCACACTGGCAGCCTTGAACTCGAAATCGTTCAGTATCACTTACACTTTGCAAACAGGTAGGACCAGATTCGCGCCAATGCAATTGCAACCGGGATCCACTGTCACAGCCACTTCTTGGTCAAGAAGATTCCCAACAAGTTCGGTCTCCTACTATAAAACGATTCAGCCATCGCCAAACGTTTACTCAACCATCACTCCTGGATGGAGTTATACTATGGAGTCGCTGATCAACTACGCCACGCCTGCTCCACAGCCTAGTGTTGTTGGTTGGTATGCTGCTAGCGAAAGAGTCCAAAGTGCCACATTATCAAGTGCCAAGGCCTCTTCGTCTTCCAGTTCCAACAATAAGAAGAGAAAGAGATGGGATATTGAGTGAATGAACTGAAGTGGACATTGTTACACTGGGTTTTGAAGTGGACATTATTTCACTACATTTCGAAGAGAACATTGTTTGACTACATTTATTGCTGCTCTTTTTGCTTCTGTCTTCTGTTGTTGTTTGTTGTTTGTTTTTATTTATTTGGTTTCCATTCAAAGCTCATTCATTCCATATAACATTCAAAGTGATATATATAAATACATAAATAAAATCAAAAAAATTAAACTAGTTCTTCTCCATCGTTAAATCATTGAAAATGATCAACTCAATAGTAAATTTCTTTACATTTATTTGAGTATTTCACCAAATGAGCAACACCCAATTCGTTGATGTTCTCTCCAAAATCGATACAATCCAACACTTTGACACTCAAGTCCGGTTGCACTTGTCCGATGATCTCGTAGTGGTGATCCAACTTGCTCAACTTGTTTTTCAAATTCTCAAACTGGACTTGTAATTGGATCATTCCGCGGTCATTGGAGATGGATGTCGTGGAGAGCGTGCTTGGAGAAGTCAATTTGCCAATAATGCGTACAACGCGGCCACTGGCTTGTTGTAAAGAGGTGTGATCCACTCTGATGTTCGATGAGTCCATTTTTTATTGCTGTTTGTGTGTCTTGACCGGTACGTTTCTTGACGAGATGCTGATTCAAATGGCAAGAACGCGTATTTCTCCTTTTGAGTTTAGTTTTTTTTTTTTTAATTTTTAATCTTTATTTTTCACAGGCTCAAATTTAGTGAGGGCGTTTTAGGGAGGGGGTTAAAGAGCGAGTAGAAATTTAAAGGGAAATTTGGAGGAAATTTGAAGGGGAGAAAACTATCAAAAAGCAAAAAAAGGGAGAGTTGATGGAAGTCAATCTTTAATGGATGGATTATTTGAATGCTATATCAGCTGGTCTGTTTTCGTTTTCTTTTTTTAATGTCCGGAAGAAATAGGATGATGGTTTGGTCAATTATTCACTGAGAGACAACTCAAAATAATTATACCCGCCAAACCACTCCAACCAACCATTTCATCTGTCTAGTTCGAAGGTGACTTGAAGGTGGCCCGTGTTGATGAACGGTTGGTCAGCTGTTCTCTCCTCGGTTCTTCGGTACTTGAAAGACAGAAAATCATTCTTTTTTCATCTATTACGCACGAATATCCACTAGCAGACCGTTTAAACCAACCTTCCTGAACATTTACAATTCACCCGACATTGCCATCACTTTACCCCCTCTAGCCGCTGTCTCTACCCCCTCCATCTATTTGACTCACTTCCATACACGACTCTTTCTTCCCACTGGAAATGAAAAATAAAAAATTTTCCCGTGCTCACTTGTTCTTTTTTCCTACTGTATTCTTGTTTTACTTCCGATGAATCATCACAAATTTAGCTTTTTTTTTCCCTTTCGTTGTCGCTACATCATTCATCTGTTCCAAGTTCCACCACTGTTGTTTGACAAACCAGTGGAATAATTTCATCATATCATGACAGCAGAAGGCAAGAAAGTGTTGTTGATCGACAACTACGATTCGTTCACTTGGAATTTGTACCAATATCTTTGCCAAGAAGGTGCCAGAGTAGAAGTGTACAGAAATGACCAAATAACTCTCGATGAGATCGAAGCCAAGAACCCAGACCAGATCTTGATCTCGCCTGGCCCGGGCCATCCAAGCACTGACAGTGGCATATCCATACCTATGATCAACCGTTTCAAAGGAAAGATCCCAATTTTTGGAATCTGTATGGGTGAGCAATGTATCTTTGAAACTTTTGGAGGTAAGGTTTCATTTGCAGGTGAAATTGTTCATGGTAAGACTTCCCCTATCAATCATGATAACAAAGGTTTGTTCAAGAGTATGCCTCAAGGGGTAGTGGTTACGAGATATCATTCCTTAGCAGGAACAAGAACCACCTTGCCAGACGAATTAGAAATCACTGCCACCACGGACAATGGAATCATCATGGGTGTTAGACATAAGAAATATACCGTTGAAGGTGTCCAATTCCACCCAGAGAGTATCTTGACCGAGGAAGGTCACTTGATGATCAGAAACATGTTGTCCATAGAAGGAGGTGAATGGAATAATGACAACTTACAAAAATCGGAGGCCACACAACTGAAGAAAGAGTCCATTTTGGATAAAATCTATGCTCAAAGAAGATTGGATGTACTGAAATTGAGTTCCACCCCTGGTTTCACGTTCGAAGACTTGCAAACCAATTATGATTTAGGTTTGGCTCCGAAGCAAATATCTTTCTACGACAGATTACAATCCACAATCTCAGATAACAACAAATCGCTGATATTGGCCGAGATCAAAAGAGCTTCCCCTTCTAAAGGTGACATCGACATCAAGGCCAATGCCGCCAAACAACTGTATGTCTATGCCACTTCAGGTGCCTCTCTGATCAGTGTCTTGACCGAGCCTACCTGGTTCAAAGGTTCCATCCAAGATTTGTCCAATGCTAGAAGAGTTGTAGATACCGTTCCGAACAGACCTGCTATCTTGAGAAAGGAGTTTGTATTTTGTGAATACCAAATTTTGGAGCTGAGATTGGCCGGTGCGGACACCGTTTTGTTGATCGTCAAGATGCTTGACTTGCCATTATTGCAGAAATTGTACGATTACTCCAAGAAGTTGGGAATGGAACCTTTGGTTGAAGTAAATGCTCCAGAGGAGTTGAAGTTGGCTTTGCAAGTTGGGGCCAAGGTCATCGGGGTCAATAACCGTAACTTGAACGATTTCAATGTGGACTTGAACACCACCTCTGATATAAGTTCGTTGCTTCCAAAGGATGGAGACGACGACAAGCCAATAATTTTATGTGCATTGAGTGGAATCTCGTCGGTGAAAGATGTTGCCACGTACAAGACCCAAAACGTACACGGATTCTTGATTGGGGAGGCCTTAATGAAGAAGGGCGAGCAAGTTGGAACGTTCATTCAGGAGTTGGTGAATGCTTGAAATGGTAGAATAGAAGAAGAATTAAACAATGTTAAGAATAATGTAAGAAGAATGTAAGCAAATGTAAGAACAGTGTAAGGACAATGTAAAAACATTATTGAGATCAATTTGAGAACAGTGTAAGCAAATGCAAGATCAATGTAAGCAAATAGAAGCACAATGTAACTAAATATAAGCAAATACAAGCAAATACAAGCCCACTGTAAGCCCAATTAAGAACGTTTAAAACAGTGTTTTGGAATATACAATATATACAGCTATAAACTGAAGTAATTCCATCTAATATATCGTCTCACTCGTCTTTGAACTGTGGCTTGCCCAATGGAACGTACACAGAGTTGTACAATGCATCGTCATTAGTAACTCTGGCAACCAAGTTCCTGGTGTCGACCAAGTCTGGTCCCAACTCTTCCAATTTGGTGACCCCCAACAACCTCATTCCATTTTCGATCTCCTTCCTCAAGTTGTCGCATAATTTCACGACTCCGTCGGCTCCGTATGTGGAGTTGGCATACAAGAAAGCTCTGCCCAACCCTACACCTTTCAGACCAAGACACAACAGCTTCAAGATATCGGTGCCCCTTGTGACACCACCGTCTATATATAACTCGATTTTCTTGTCCAAGCCCTTGGCTTTCAACAAAGGTGTGGTGTCCGCAAGAATCTCCAAGGGAGCCCGGGCAAAGTCCAACTGTCTGCCTCCGTGGTTGGACAATACCACGGCATCCACACCATGTTCCGCGGCCAAAACGACATCTTGGGGTCTCTGGATGCCCTTGATCACGATAGGAATCTTGGTACGGGCCTTGAAGTCCAGAATGTCCTTCCATGTCAATTTGGTGTCGATGAAACTCGTCAACAGCTTCAGTGCTCCTTCGCTTCTGTCTAACTCTTCACCCTCCAAGATATCTGCATCGTCCTCGAACTTCGATCTTCTATCCTTCTCTCTGTTCCCCAACACTGGGGCGTCCACGGTGATGAAAATGCCTTTGATGTTCTTCTCCTCGCACTTGTCGATCAACTTGTGGCTCACCGATCTGTCCGGATTAACGTACAACTGGAACCATTGCGACTGGCCCGGGATGGCCAGGTCTGTGATGTCGTCAAAGGAGCACGAGGCTAACGTGGAGAACATCTGGATGACCCCACGTCTGCCACATCCTTGCAGAATGCTCACCTCTCCACCTTCGTACCCTAATTTGGCCAACAGAGTAGCTGAGCAGTAGAATGGCACCGAGGAAGAAGATCCCAACAATTTCGTGGAACAGTCTACGGTCTCCACATCGGTCAACACCTTCGGGTTGAAGAAGACCCGGTGGAATGCGTAGTGGTTCTCTCTATGTGAGATCTCGTCGTCAGCCAGAGACGAGTAGTAGGCCCACGCATTGGGAGGAATCGTTTCTCGTGCCACGTACTGGAAGTCGCTGATGTTGAAGATCTGCGACAACGGAGGCTTGTTCTCGACTCTCTCGAGCCGTTCGATCTCCTCCATCGACAACTCTTCCTCCTCTTCGGGCAACTCGCCGATCAATTTCCCAAGATGCTTCTCCAGAGGTAAGAACTTGTCCACGATATCTGGGGCATGGATCGGGTTGAAGATCTTGGAACCGTCCCGGCCCGCATACTTCAAAATGATCCGCTTCCCGCCCGGGTGCTGTTCCAAGAATTCAGTCAAATCGTAAACGTGGCCGTTCAAGGCTACCCAGACCCCATTTTCGGGAGTAGTGTGTTTTTGCAATTCCTCCACGGTGACACCGTTGCTAAACTCAATTGACAGTGGTTCCACCAGAATGTCGGACTGCAACAGGTCTGTCGTGCAGAGGTACACCAGTCCTGCCAAGGTTGGCACTGCCATCGTCCAATATACCCATTTGGTGTTGGACCTGTTGTTCCCCTGTTGAGTTAAAAATTTCACTGTGGAGAATGATCTCTTCTGATTGGTGGATCGGGCCAGTTTGCGCAACGAATTGGCTCTAAATGATAGCAATATCTTGGACAAGGTAGCTGACATCGTGTTGTGTGTGTAGCCAATTTTTTCGCACCTCAATGGTTTACTCTGTCGTGGTTTACTCCATCCTCAGATCCCTTAGGCGCTTGGTTTTCTTATATAGCATTTCCCCGCGTTAATTATTTTCCGACATTGTCGCCACAACAATCGCGCGAAGATAAGGTGGGCGCGAGGGAAGTCCCCCCGAATTGGAGGAACAAAAAAAATGTAAGGAAAAATTGAGGTGGGGCACAGAATTAGGGCGAATAGCATTTTGTTGAAAGGTCAGGACCAACTGTATAGAGGGAGACGAAGAAGCTGAAGTTGTGGTGTGTCCTTGGGCTTGGGTCGGTTTTTTTTTTAGATAATTCTCCGATGGAATCGGTGAGGATATGGTTCTTGTAATTCTTGTCTGAAGCTTGTGCTTGTTACTGCTATCGTAGACTTATAAGTATTGTCGTTGAAAAGAGTGCGAACTGAGGCCAACATAATGCCGATGCAAGATGTGCTTTGGATTACTTTTTCATTTATCGAGGACTTGTATTACTTGTTGCCACAATTCCAAACAACTTGGAATTAAGAAAAAAAGTAAGCCGAACTGGCGAACTTATTAAGCGGACTTCGGCCAACTTTTTCAAGCCAACTTATCTCCGATCCCGTGCGTCTAAAAAAATTCCAAAGGGGGTGCTTTTGGGGGGTTTTTTTTTATATATCGAATAGTTCGTCATCCGGTGTCTCTCTTGACTGCGTGGTCTCAGCAATAAAGTCTCTCTTTCTGTTCTGGTATCTGTCGAACTGTAAGATAACCCCAATGTACACCAAAAGGATAACTGCAGTGATCAAGCAAGCTCTATTACCTGCTTTATACTTTGGAGCCAAGTCTGTATCATATAAGTATATGTTATAAGGTATAGTAATCAATCCGGAAAAAAAATTCAAGGACCCAATGGTAACGGCTCGCATCTGGTCATCCTCTTTGGACAATTCGTTACACCAACCGAGAATAAGAGGTGATATTGCATAGTTGACACCTTGTATAGCGTACCCAAATATCAATGCACCTTTGGAAACATCCCAAGCATACACTATGGCACAACCAATAATAAGAATAAGTGTCATGATAACTCCAGTATCCCACCGTCTGCCTCTTATATCAATTATGAACCCACTTACAATACACGCAAAGATACCCACACCACTGACCACCGTTGGAATATTATTCCTATCATAGACATTATAACCTAAGCCTTGCAAAACAATACCCATAAACCCATTGGCAGTTCCTGCCATACCCCAGAAGGTCCAACAAGTAGCGAAAAGGTAAATATTATAAGATTTGAACACTCTTTCGAAAACTGACCAGTCGAACTTATTGACTCTGTGTCTGCCATTGACCTTAACTCTGTTTCTGCAAAACTGGATCTCATCTTCACTTAAATAGAATCTAGGAGTGGCATTGTTTGGAACATCTGGGAAGATAAAGAATCCATAGATTGCTACTGGGAAAGTCAACACAGCATCAATGATGAATAACCAACGCCAGCCTGCTAATCCATTCAATCCGTCCATGTTTCTTTTCAAACCTGCCTGGATCAAACCAGAGAGAATGATCCCCACTATACCACTTGCAGTGTAAATTGAGGCTCTCTTCAGTAATTCTTGTGGAGTGTACCAAGATCCCAAGATATAGTGGATCAGAGGCCAAGCTGCACCTTCACAAAACCCCTGTACGGCTCTTAAACCAGCCACAGTACTGAAGTTTTCGGCCTTATAAACGAAAAGGCAGCAGAGTCCCCAAACTATTTCCATGAAGGGCAAGAAATAATGTGGCTTCAACTTACTCATAGCGAGATTGGTAAATGGCCCGGCCACACAGTAACATGCACTGAATAACTGTGTCAACCAATTGTAATCGGTTCCACGCAAATTCAAGTCTTCCTTCATCCCACTAACATACGCCGAAGATACATTCATTGCATCGAGGTATCTAACAAAATATGATAAACACACATAGGACATAATCGCACAATCAATTTTGAAAACAACTTTCTTCTCGTATGCACTTTGGCCTGGGGGAAACCACCAGAAAAACTCTTGAGCCGGTTTTTCACTAGGGTCCTTGTTAGTCCAGAATAGTTCCCAAGATTTTTTGAAAGGAATATGGCTCAAATTGGTGCCCTTTGAGGTTTCATCGTCAGTGTTCGTGAAATTAACACTTACTTTCTCCGGTGCACTCGCTTGGATTACCACGAAGTCGTCTTTTTCATCTTTTTTTGACATGATTTTGTCAATTACTCTTCACTTAAGGTTTCGGTTTATAGCTTCAGCCTTGAGGTGAGGGAAACAGATTTCTCGAGGGGTAAATCTCTGTTTAAGTATCACTTTGACGGTATGAGACGCCAGATCACTTATATGAGTCGAACCCCCCACAGTTTTTTTCTAGGTACAAGACGCTAATGATAAATTGCTGATCTCGGTGAAAGAAAGCCATGCCAAGAGAACCAAAATGAGGCGTTCAGCCCGACTTCAGCGAAAATCAGATGAGATAAGAAGGGGTAAGATAAGAAGAAATAAGGGACTCTTTATAGAACGATGGGAGGGAAAATGAGATCAAAAGATCTCCACAATTTATTTTTATACTATGCAAAATTCGGTTGTCTATCTATTGAATTGAGACCGTAATTGAGTGCGACGAGATGGTACTATTATCTAGATGGTTGCTAAATTGGGACTAACTCTTGGCTGATAGTAATTCTGGGCTTCTTCTGGGATTCTTCTACACCTTCATGTACACTTTATTTTACACCCTCTTCTACACATTCTCCCTTCTTCTAAATCTTATCATTCATATGATTACACACACTACATACATGACACAAACTCAAAGATCGATCAACACATAACTGAACCCGATCAAAGAGATCCCGAAACAGGCCCATATCAACGTAAACCGTTGCGAACCTCCAAACAGCACCGCACTGGCAAACATCTGGAACCCGATAATCGTCAAGAACCCTGCCGTCATTGCCATCAAATTACCAAACAAGAAGTTCAAAGAGTTGGACGACCTCAAATCCTTGTTTTTGAGAAACAACCAACCTAAACATGCCCCTAAAGGTTGAGCCAGTCCTCCTAAGAGCCCCGATATTAGAATCAGTTTCACACGAGAGTTCAAAGCCAAATACATGGGCAAACACATGGTAAACCCTTCTATAAAGTTGTGTATGGACAAAGACAAGAAAATGGCAAGCCCCAAAGAGGGGTTGGCCTCTGAGGTTGAGTACATGATGAAACCTTCTGGAAATTTATGCAACAGAATGGCCAAAACTGTTTGCAACCCAATGGAAAAAAGTCGCGAGAGGGGCGTGGTGACATGATGATGATGTTGTTGGTAGCCCGAGTGGTCTTCGCCCGAGTTTGGTTCGTGATGGTGGCTATAACCGGAGTCGTCATGGCTCATACTGTCATTATGATAGTCAGAATGTGCCGAAGAATTACTTGGATGACCACCATACGAATGTATCAGCAGCGGGTCAGAGGTGGTCTGCTGTTGCGAATGCTGTTGGAAGAATAACAAATTCTCTGAAGATGGTAAATCGCAATAATGGAGCTCAGAAGATGTCATTTTCGCGTTGGGATCAACATCATCATGGTCTGGCTTCAGTGCCTGGTGCTTGTGGGTATAATAATAATGCTGCAGGTACTGGAGTCTAGGGTGGTGGGCCAAATTGTTCATCATTACACATTTTTCGAAGCTGTCGTAGCCGTGGCAGTTGCCCACCACTTCTTCGGTGTTATTTTTGTGTAAGACGGTCTTCAACTTGTTCAATGACGCATCTATGAACGAGTTGCGCTTGAGGATTTCGGGTCTTTTCAACAATGCGGTGGTTTCGTCGGCTGTTTCAGGGTCCGTGGGTGTGAGGACATGTTCAGTTTCCAAAGTGACTGTGGTGTTTGTGTTACTTTGGGTCTCTGACTCTTCAGGTATGACTGGTTCCTCGGAATGCGTGGAGAAATTGGAGTGAGAATGAGAATAGGGCAGCGAATGAGACTGTGAATGTGAATGTGGACTTGGCTTTGAGTGAGCTTGTGAATGTGAATGTGAATGTGAATGTGAATGTGAATGTGAATGTGAATGTGAATGTGAATGAGGACTTTCTCCCAGAAGATCTTCTTCACCGTGAATGCAATGGACAACACTTTCGCTGGTGAACAAATGTATTATCAGGTTTAAGGCCCCACATATAACAATGCCCAAGATGTAGAAGCCAATCAAATATGTCGTGTAGTCCACTGGATGGTCCCCATTGTCTATTTTGTCAAAATAGTTCCCCAGTTCTGGCAATAGTTTGTACATACTGGTGAAAATCAAAGACCCTGCACTCAAGGACAACGACAGAATCAAAAAGGAAGAGTTCAGTTGGATATTGAAAGGGTATTTAGCGGCGATTCTTGGGAAAAGCACTTGATAGAGCAAGTCAACAGTGATCAAGCAGCATCCCAGGATACAAGTCAAAGAAGTCAGAATACATAGCATCCAGCCTTGGCTGATGGAGTCTGAGAACATCTCGCCAATAGAACCTGCAAATTAGTGAAAAGGGTCAAGATGAGATGATGCTCTGCGAAACTGGATCGATGAATTGCACAAGTGTGAGGGTGACTTTGTAAAAACGGCAAGATTGAAATAAATCGTGTCCAAGTGAGAATCTATAATCAAGAACTGGCTTTTTAATCTCTGTATTTATATAATATCCTGTGATTACCATAAAATAGCAGATAACCTTCTCAGTTACAAATTTCTAGAAGAAGCTTTTCAGAGGACTAAAGCAGGTGACATTTGGACCATGTACACGACCATTGCCGAAGGAGATGAGAAAATTACAGAGGTGGAAGAGAACAGAGGAGAGATTAATTAAGTGGTTCCGAAGAGATGTCAAGAGCAAAGAGTAATAAGGTTAATCA
This sequence comes from Nakazawaea ambrosiae, assembly GCA_024271865.1. Taxonomy (NCBI): domain Eukaryota; kingdom Fungi; phylum Ascomycota; class Pichiomycetes; order Alaninales; family Pachysolenaceae; genus Nakazawaea; species Nakazawaea ambrosiae. The sequence continues at coordinate 82,190 of JANBXG010000004.1, read as the reverse complement.
AGACAAAAAAAAAGAGCAAGAACACATATCAGGTCTGGTTTAAATTGGAATATATCAGATACGAATTGAAATCTACTACAATTAATTCTGAACTTTTCTCTTCTTTTCGAAATCAGTTGTCCCTATCAATAAATCATCATTATATTCCATTAACTTAAACCGAGTTCCTGATTGTGTGTTCTTCTGATAGATATCTGTAACACCCAACTGAGAGTCACACATATACAAATCACAAACATTCAAACCACCTTGGTGTCCTACAAACACAAAGTCTTCAAGATTTAAACAAAGTTAAAGATGACTGAAATATTTTCAGGTGAAAGCAAAAGCTTAAATAGAATCGAGGGAAAAAATTTTCTGAGAAAAGTCCAGCTAAGGGGCACGTGAAGAATTGCCTACTTCAATGGCAGAAGGTACTGTGTGGAATTAGGGTTCTTACTAGAGGTTACATGAGAGAGTGAGAGATTTGAGATATCTTCTCGTTTGATGTTCTGGTGTGATGAATAACGGAAGAATGTGATTGTTACAGATCATAAAAACTGGTCATCAATAATTCATTAAACTCATATATAGCATTCATACAACAATTCTTCGCAAAATTCGGTCAATTCTCAAAACCTAGTAATCTACTCAACTCAACCACTTTATCTTCTTTCACGGTCTCAATTCCCTTGCAAGTCTGGAAAAACTCATCCCCTTTCTCTTTCAAATGGGTCAAATCGAAATCGGGATAAGTTTGTTCGAGGTGTAGTAATTTCAGACTCAACTCTCTAACAAGTAAATCATTATTCACATCTCCTTGTGCACTTGACGCATTCAGTTTAAGAGATATTTGTAATATCGAGTCTATTTCCTTTTGTGAGTTTAAAACTAAGTCGTTTGAAAGAAACTCGAATAAGATTGACTGACTCAATGTCAATTTACAACGCGAAATGTGCTCTGTCAATAGCTTCTTAAAATCAATAGCTGAAGCATTTTCCATGCGAGAGACAATCTGGTGATAGAAGTAATAGCTTTCCAACAACAACCAATTGGAAACGGACCCATTGTCGATTCTGTGTGAAAGGAAAGATGCAGTTGTTTCGAGATCCAAGAACAATAAGGCATATTTCCACAACGTCCTCTCGGCAAATGCAGAGATCTGTCGTGAATTCAATATTGATATCCAATGCTCCTGCCCTAGATACACTTCAGATATGAGTTCTTTCACCAGCTGGTGCTCTCCCATTTGGAATTTCTTCTGTAATAGACTCACTTCAAAATCGTTGTAGTCTTTCTTACTCCATCTTACATACTTGTTATCGTGAAATATCTTTGTCGTTATTGCAGGAACATTGGTGAGATTCCGCCGGAGTAAGATCTCAATGGCAATTTTCAACTTCAAGTTCCCAGTGTAATAGAAAATATCAAAAATCTTCAATAATTCGTGTTCGTATTCCACATTGTTGATCAATTTGGTCAAATCCTTTTGCGAGATTTTCAAAATGTCCTCTTGTCCAACCACAAAAGTGTTATTTGCAATGATATTCAATCCGTCTACAATCTTATTGAAATGGTCTTTTTGTAAATGCGGCAAGTTTTTATCAACTGGTAAATTGATCTCATTCATTATATGCAGTAATTCTTCCAGATACTTGGACCGTACTTTATGCGAGGACAAGTCTTGGTTGATCAGTTGGAACAACAACATCTTACTTTGTCTGGTCTTGTTGGATGAGAACATGGATAACAGTTTTTGCAAATCGGTGGCTGAAAGTTCTGGTTTCCTTACCGGTACGTCTTTTGCTCCTTGATTTCTAGGGATGTGATGCACTTCCTGTACTATTGAAGGTGTTCGCAGTAACACAGATAACGCATCCTTCCACTTTAACGATCCTGGGGACCATCTTGTAGAGGCGGGTTTCATTATATGTCCTTGGTTATTGTGTATTTCAAGTGTCCTGATACGATTTATAGTAAGAAATTGAAATAACAAATCTGTTTTAGGTTTTTTACTTTTTTTTTTAATTTTTGATTTTTTCACATACTAAATTTATAGACGATGACTAGTGAGCATTGCTACTTGAAGAGCAAACAGTGATGGGCGATTTACAAATTGGATCATAATTTGGTAATTCTACAAATGATCACAACCAGTCGAGACAGTTTATCGATATACAATGTTGGAACGATCAATACAAGTCAAATTTTTATAAATAGTTTTTATTGAAGTAAATGACATGCATCCTCTCTATTTGAATAAATAAATTGATAAATATATACAAGCGAGCTCTCCACAAAATCCAGATCAAACATCGAACGTCCTCCTCACTTCCTTCGGTAACCTACTGTGAGCGGTTCTCTGATTGCGTATGACCCCATCTGAGTGGTTTTGTATATCATAGCCCGTTTGAGAACCTTGTAAAATACTACTGAATGCTTGGTTCAACTCATTTTCAACGGATCTATGATGTTTTTGAGCTTCGGAAAGAGACTGATCGGATAATTTAGGTGCTGGCGATGTTCTTCTCTGTGTAATTTGCACTTTTTCCGTTGGTATAGATATAACTTGAGATAGGTCTGAGATTTTCTGCAACATCAGACTGGAAATGTTATATGTTTGTAAGATCTTTTGGTGACCATTACTCTGTTGCAAACTGAATAAAATCTCTTTGAACATGTTTGTATCTATCACTTTTTTAGTCTCGCTTGGATTGGTCTCCAACTTATCGATCAAGTTTTTATAATCTTCTTCTAATTTCTTCTTATTGGATAATCTTCGTAAAGAGCTGTGATTCGGACTCAAATGTAACTCCTCTTTTTTCACATTAAAATCTCCTAATCGTTTCGAAATGAAATCCGAAAGCGTCTTGTTGGAATCCTTATCGTTATGGCTTTGATTATATTGTATGCCCAGACCTACGGAGTCCTTTTCAAGAAGTTGCAGCTGGTGTTGGTTCAATTTATCTTTGATCTTATGAAGTTGGTTCACATCGTTTGTCCTATTCAATTGACCTTTGGTTGCACCCGTGACATTTGATTTCGGTAGAGACCTCGACGACTTCGATGCTGCAGAACCCATGATGACGTTTGCTTCAACTGTTCAAGCAAAATCTGGCGCTACCTTTTTCGAAATTTATCTGGTTTGATTTTTTGATTTTTTATTTTGGTAATTTTTTTGCTTGGAATCTTTTGACTGTCTTTTTTTGCTTTGGCACTTTTAGAAAGACTCAGAAGTAAGAAATTGCCTTAAAGTCGAGTAAGTTCAGGTCGAGGTGATGAGATTGGGGTCTTGGATGGAAATTGGAGATTGTGTAAATAGCTGATCAAAGAGTCAGTTCACTTTAATCAGTTTGGTCAAGACCTTTTGACATATCTCCAAATCATAACTATTAACAATTTTTCAACATCTGATCAGAACGAACGTATTATATCAAAGCACCGTTATATTCTTCTATCATCGATTCTTTTACCCCTCCAAAGACATTTCCAGTGACAAATCAGTTACGGCATTCACTGCTCTAGTTTAAAGCTCACAAACAGAGAAGAGTTAATGAAATATGCCACCGCTCATAGTCTACTCTAGATCTATGCACCCCTATTTTGATATTGCTAAGATCCCGATTAGTCCTAACAAAAGGAAATTATGTACCTGGATTATTGGGAATTGGCTGGAACAAAACACCACGGAAAAATATTTCACAATCGTGCTTCTGTGAGGAAAAAAAGAGAAAAATGGCGATTGTGAGCATTGACATGCGATCGTTGATCGGAGCCTCAAATCTAAATTACCTCTTCTGACATCCGACAATTTTGTCTCACTAAGCTGACCGCGATTAAAATAGAATAATACAACAGAAATATATACCCTTAGAATTCAATTCTCTTGGATAACCTCGAATGCTGAATAGCGATCGTCAAATGGCCACGAGACTTGCAGATTTGTAAATCCTTGAGATACTGAAATTCCGAAAATCTGCATTTTCCATGACTCTTAAAATCACGCAAAGACACATTTCTTCAATATACGTCACTTCCTTTCAAGATACAAACAAGCACAAAGTCCTGGGTTCCCACAATTTGGTTCATTCTGAGGGCTTTTTGGGTGGACTTTGCATATAGACCAAAGGAAAAAAAGTAAAAAAAAACCACTCACGCAGACTCCATGTCTCTTATTACGGTCGGTTGCTGACTAAATCTACCCAGCAATGGTGTGCAATTCGACACCTTAGTGGAGTTAAGAGAAGGTGTTTGATTCCAACAGAACCCAGTGTTCGCTCAATATTTCACACTTTTTATCTTTTTACACGACAAGTTCAGAATACATAAACAAGTCCCCGAGTGAAGCGTTGCACTGTCCTGTATACTGTATACTGTATACTGTATACTGTGTACTGTATTGTACTGCTGCTTGCAAAAACTTTCGAAAAAGGGGACAAAAAAAATGAATGAAAAAAAAGAAATTATTGTATAAAGTTAATAAACAACATGTATTTTAAATTTCTTTTTAAAAAAGAAAAGAGGAAGAAAAAAATTTTTAAGATCTTCACCATATTAACTTACCAGCATCGCATTATATTTTGGTATATGGTCAATAATTTTTCCCAGGTCGTCTTTATATATGTCTGATATACTAGTTACTGAGCTCTGGTCATAGAATTTTTCATCATAGAACTCAATTATATTCAGATAGGCGTTAGAATTCAGCTGAAAAGAAAGCTTCATAGGCAGTCCAAATTAAACTCACACTATATTCAATACCCCAAGGATGAGTTACACTAATAACGACAACAATATGGACATTTCCACGGAAAACCAGCTTCCTTCACATTTGATAAATCATGGTCAGTATATGGGGAATGTACAATATCATGGAGAAATACAACAACATCAGCTTCAGCAGTCCCAAATACCGCAAAGTGGATACGTTCCTCAATTAGAATCTCAGCCCAGCAACAATATTATGATAAATTGTAACAACAACAACATAAACATAAACAACAATCACAATAACAGCAATGACAGTAACACTAATCATAACAACAACATCAATCATAATGAACATTTAATAGTGCATGAACCTGAACCAGAGAAAGTACAGTCGTTGATACCACGAATGACTAAAGGCAAATATAATATATCAGATTTTAGTATATTGCGAACTTTGGGTACAGGATCGTTTGGAAGAGTTCATTTGGTCAAATCCGTACATAATCATAGATTCTATGCCATGAAAGTCTTGAAGAAAAGTCAGGTGGTGAAAATGAAACAAGTAGAGCACACAAAAGATGAGAGAAAGATTCTTTCATTGGTGCAACATCCTTTCATCATCAAGATGTGGGGGACATTCCAGGATGCCAATTCGGTGTTCATGATTATGGACTATATTGAAGGTGGAGAGCTTTTCACATTACTCAGGAAATCCAAGAAGTTTCCAAACCCAGTGCTGAAGTTTTATGCGGCAGAAGTATGTTTGGCTTTGGAGTATTTGCATTTTCATGGAATTGTTTATAGAGATTTGAAGCCGGAAAATATCTTGCTCGATAAAAATGGACATGTCAAATTAACAGACTTTGGCTTCTCCAAAGAAGTTTCAAATATCACATACACTTTATGTGGAACTCCAGATTATATTGCTCCAGAAGTGATTCTGTCAAAGCCTTATAATAAATCAGTGGATTGGTGGTCCTTTGGAATTCTCATTTTTGAAATGCTTTCAGGACATACACCATTCTATGATCAGAACCAAATCAAGACATATGAGAATATTTTGGAATGTAATTTAAAAATACCATCGAGCTTCAATCCTGATGTTGCAGATTTGCTCGTCAAATTAATCACAAAAGATATAACAGAAAGGTTGGGTAATTTATCGAATGGATCCACAGATGTGAAGAATCATCCGTGGTTCAGTGAAGTCGTCTGGGAAACCTTGATCAATGGTGGAATAGAGAGTCCTTATGATCCACCTATTGAAAGTGGTGTCGGAGATACTTCGCAGTACGATACATATCCTGAGTTGGACCATCTCGATTATGGTATCACTTCAGTAACAGACGAGTACGGGTACTTGTTCAATGATTTTTGAAATTCGAAACAAAAAAAAAATCATCATGTATATAGATACAAAACTGGCATTTTTTATTCTTTAACATCCACATACGCATACATCATCATAATCAATTGCAGGACTTTTTTCATATAAAGGATGTAAAGTATATAAGGTAGGATGTTTGTAACATTATTATCACATTTTTGCTCGAAAGGTAAATAAATTTTTTATTTCTTTTCTCGAACATAGGGAGACTCTCATGTAGTATTCATCAATGGGTTGCTGTTTGCCGGAATTGTACTTCATACTCTCCAAGATGAAATTACTTTACTCATGTTGAAAACTTCCAACGGCTTTCTTGATTACACTTTCTGCATACTTGCATAGAAAAAGAAAAGAAAACAGAAAACCGTTTTTTTGTTCAACGGTTACCACTTCAAGATTATTTCTTTTTTTTTTTTTTTTTTTTGCTCTTGTCTCTCTGATTTTTTTCTCTTTTCTGCGTCTGTCTTTCTAGAAGAGTATTAATGCCTTGGCATTAGAGACTGTTTTAAGCTAATGGTGAACCGAATATTATTAGTACATCCGACAAAGCATATGAAAAACACAGTGATGAATCATTTACTTAAATTTCAACTTCTCTATGTCTTTATACAAATTATAAAACCTGGAACTCTCCCATTTAAAAGTCGGAAGGGAGGATGTCAAAAACTTTTTGCAACCTTTATCTTGATCTAAAACAACCAAGTTACCTAAGGCAATCAATGATCTATACAGCACCTCTGAGTCTGGTACAGAAACTTCGCCCTGTAAAAGTTCGGCAAGCTTAGGAAGTAGGTCTTCTTTCTGTAGCCTGTATGTACTTATATTCATGAACAATGAAGCCAAAGACAAACTCAATTTCGGAGAAGGTAATTTGATCTCCATTATTTGAGAGGCCAATTTCTTAACGGGTTCAATGGACTGCTCAGTCATATTACAAAGGATTTTCAAAGTCAAATTGACAATATTGATATTATCAGATTTTAAACCTTGAGCGAGGAAATCATCAAATTGGCTTGAATTTATCGTTTCCAATGAAAGATACTTTACTATGCTTCTTAAGAAATCATAAGCAAAGATACGATTTGAGAACTTTTCTTTGAAATATTGCCATTGCGATATCAACCCTTGTACATCGGAGCTGAGAAATTTTTTCTTGAGCTCAGTTAATCCATTTTCATCTAATTTATTCAGCTCTTGTGCATTCACCTTTTCGATAATCTTGAAATCTATAAGACTTCCAAATTGTAATCTCACGGTCTGTGGCAACACTGAAAGCTTTGTCGTATCTTCATTTCTATCGGCATATGGGTTGTCCAGCTTTTGACCCAATTCTACACCTTGTGTGTTGGTCAAAATGAACCGCACAATTTCTTCAACATACGAGTCTGGTAATTGATGACGTTCCAAAAACTTAGCCAGCACCACGTATGGATTGTCAACTACATTGAACAGCAATTTCAAAGGTGGAGCATCATCTTTGATATCGACGTCAAAGACGTAGTCGTAAAATTTACCGTCATATTCTTTTTTGTTGTCTGCTCCAGCAGATCCCACAACTTCACCGATCATGACCCAACTATCGCCTGACCATTGATGCAGTTGAATCACCCCACTAGGTAACTTGACCATCACGGTCTGTCCTTCTTTATTACCAGGCTCCTTTAAAATTTCAGGGCCTGGAATTTTCTCCTTGTTCAAATCGGAGATGGTTTTCTCATTTATTGCAGAATTTTTCACTTCTTCTTGGAGTTCTTTTATTTCTGCCTCTGAGGCAAAGCGTTCAGGATTTGTGGTGAAGACCCGCACTTTTGAATCACTACCACCAACGATGATGTCATCATTAGGTAATGCAAAGACATCCCATATCGAAACACAAGGTAAGGTGATCACCTGCAGACACTCGCCGTTCTTCCATATCCTTACAGTACGATCCTCTCCACAACTGACCAATTCTCCGGTGGACAACTTCAGTAAAGAGTAGATGAAGCTGGCGTGGCCTTTCAATACTTGTAAACATTCCCCGGAAGTGATGCTCCAGATACGGATGGTTTCGTCATTGGAACAACTGGCAAAAGTCTCTCCATCTTCAAGTAAAACCAAATGTCTCACGACATCGCGATGTCCTTCAAAGACCCTGATCTTGGAATCCTTATGCCATAATATTATCTTCAGATCAGCCCCACATGTTAAAAATGTATCTTCGCCAAGAATCTTGACATCCCATACAGATCCATTGTGTCCGGCAAGGTTATAAAGCAATTTGAAATCTTTCCAAACTTTTGCAGTGGTATCCCATGAACCACTGATGATCAAATTCCCACCATTGCTGGACAATGAAGAAATATTGGACTCATGACCTATCAACATGTAATCCGGTTCCGCTGGGAATGGGCCATTGAGCGATGTGACACTTACGATTTTGTCCTTACCGGCACTAGCGACATATTTAGTACCGTCTTGCTCAATAATTGTGATGCAATTGACAAATTCCGACTTCTCAGATTCATGGACTACTTTACTCTGATTATCGCTCCAAAGTCTAACAGTTCCGTCTCTCGAAGAACTGACAATTGAAGTCTCGTCCACAGCCAGAACGGCCTTGACATCTTGGAGATGGCCCAAGAATGTTTTTGATAACTTATAAGCAATTGATGACGACATAATTGATTAGCTGATGGTGTTCTTTCTACCGATGTGTTATCAACAAAGTGGCGAATTAAAGAGTACAAAAATTATGTGCGGGAAAGAAAAGTGAGGAAAATAAGTGAGGAAAAATAAGGTAAGCATTTAATGTGACAAAAAAATAAGGTGAGGATTTTACGTGAGGAAAGTTGGTGTGGAAAAAAGTAATAGGGAAAAGGGGGATTAATGTGGGATGTGAGATCGAAGGGATCCGAATTGAGGGAGTTGGGGAGGTAAGTAATCTAAGTGATGCAATTGAAAGTGGTAAATCTAATGATTATCTCAAAGTGAAGTTATTCAAATTAAGAAAGATATTGAGAAGTTCAAGAAGTTGCCCGAATTGAGAAGTTCAAAGTTAAATCTCTAAAGTGAAAAAAATCAGTGTGGAGTATGAGCTGGATTTAATCTCAGGAAAATCAAAAGAAAATTGAGTAAGAATTTGAAGTGAGGAGATAGATTTGAGGAAAATTAAGTGAGAAAACTCAATGTGAAAAATTAAAAATTAAAAAAAACAGCACAATGTTTTCAGTAACAAAAAAAAACACAGACTCATGTCAAATAGATAAAAATTAATCTAACAATTGACCAAGAAGAATAGCAAAAGAGGTTCGAAAGTTGGAAATCCATCAAATTGGAATCGGTATTCTATCACCATACATATAAAGAAAAGTATTACCCAAACACCTCAGCTTAAGATGTCATTGTTAATCACTCACCTTCCAGAAGGTTATTTGGTCAAATCAGATACAAATTCCATCTTGATCACTGGAGCCTCCATCTCCCAAGTTGATCCGGAAAAGCTCTCTTTCAATTATACCTTCTCCAAAGTTGATGCCTTGATTGGTATAATCAATTTGAAAGCCAACAAATATTTGATCACCATTGATAGTTCCATTGAAACTGGATCCATCAACTCAAATAAACTTTATCAGATGAAGAAATTCTCCGTATTGCCAATTGGAGTAGTCAACCACAATGATGAAGACCGTCAATATTTGTCTCTTTTGAACCAACATTTGACCAATGCCACTCTTTTCTTCTCAAGAAGTTACGATTTGACAAGCTCTTTACAAAGACAATCGCAACTCTCCATCAAGGGGATAGATCTTGCCAAAATCGACGACCGTTTCTTTTGGAACCACTATCTTTCGCAAGAATTGATGGGTTTCCCTAACTTTGTGACCCCGTTGATCTACGGTTACGCCAAAGTGATCCAAACTTCCATCTTGGGCCATCCTTTGTCGTTTGGTTTGATCACCAGAAGATCCAAATGGCGTGCAGGTACTCGTTATTTCCGTAGAGGTATCGATGAAAACGGTAACGTTGCCAATTTCAACGAGACGGAACAAATCTTGATCTCTGACGGTCAGATGTTCTCATATTTACAAACCAGAGGTTCTGTTCCTACTTATTGGGGAGAGGTCAATAATCTCAGATACAAGCCTTCTCTTATAGTTAACGATGCCACTTCCTTGCTGGCCTCTCAGAAACATTTCGAACAACAAGTCGAGTTGTATGGCAAGAACTACTTGATCAATTTGGTCAACCAGAGTGGCTATGAAAAACCTGTCAAGGAAAGTTACGAAAGGGCAGTTGAGCTCTTGAACAATCCTCAGGTGCAGTACATATATTTCGATTTCCACCATGAGTGCCGTGGTATGAGATGGCATAGAGTGCAATTGCTCTTGGAGAAATTGACTCAATTGGGCTATTCAGACCAGGATTACTTCCATACCAGTTCTGAACAAGTTTTCTCCACTCAGACCTCCGTTCTGAGAACCAACTGTATGGACTGCTTAGACAGAACCAACGTTGTGCAATCCACCTTGGCCTTGTGGATGTTGAAATCTCAACTTCAAAAAATTGGTATCACCACCATTGACCTGAATTTCCAATTCCAATACCAAAACATCTGGGCAGACAACGCCGATTTTGTATCTAAACTGTATAGTGGAACTGGAGCATTGAAGACCGATTTCACAAGACTTGGTAAACGTACTAGAGTTGGGGCTTTGAAAGATTTACAAAACTCCATTGTGAGATACTTGAAGAACAATTACTTTGATGGTCTGAGACAAGACGGATACGACTTATTCTTGGGAACTTACCAACCGGTTGGTCATAAGAATCCATTTGTCGACACCCGTGATTTGATTGTTCAATCTTTACCAACGATAATGTGGTCTTCTTTGGGTGTCTTATTGTGCTCGTTGTTGTACCCTACTCTGAGCAGTTCCAACTGGTTGATCAACTTGCTTGCGCTTTCGTTGTTCTGTGGCAGTGCTTATTTCATCACTGAAAACAGTCAATACTACGTCAACTGGCCAAAATTGCTCCCAGTTCACACCTATATCAAGCAATCTCTGAGTACCAAGAAAGACTGAAATTCAAAGCAAATTGAATTTATAGATGTTTATGTATGCTTTTTATATGTTAATATTAGTTATATATAATATTAGTTTGTTGTGTTTATGATTAAACCAAGGCATTAACTTAACCAAGTATGAACTACTCAGTACTTGTGCCAAACCCCAACGCCCTTATTAAGCTAAACCCCTCAAAGCCAACCTCCAGCACCCCTATTTTCACCGCTGCGCGTAACACAATTCTACCTTCGGGCACGACCACACTCATAAATCGCCTCAGTCTCAGTCGCGTTCGAAACAAAGAATCGCCTTAAACCCAAATAATAAAAATTACAAAAAAAAATACAAAAAAAAAAAACATAACAGATTTACGAAAGAAAGAGGAAAAAAAGGTTTCGTTGTTGTCTTATAGAAGAACGAGAAGATAATTGTATAATTTGACGATTGACCAGTTATTGAGCAAGTGAAAAATGACAAGAATCATTCCATCATCAGCAACAGTAAGTAGAAAAGGGTATTGGCTAGTCAGATTGAACGATGAGACAAAGCCAGTAGTGTGATATGATTAGGACCTTATACTAATGAAGCGCCAATTTCAAAATAATAGTTGAGAAAGAAGAAGACTTTGAAAAAAAGTATCAACTTCACTGTCTTGATAATCGGTGAGAGTGGTAGTGGTAGATCGACTTTCATCAACTCCTTCTGTAACCAAGACATTGTCGAGTCGTCAACGACCATCCCATTGCCAGATGATTCAGATTTACCAAAGAGAGATATGACTTTGCGTAAGTCTATTGTAGATATGGAGGACGACGAAGGTGCCAAGATTGCATTGAGTATCATTGACACGCCTGGATTTGGTGTTTCTCTTGAAAACGAATCCAACTTTGATCTTATTGTTGAATATATCAAACATCAATACGATGAAACCTTGTTTGAAGAGAGTAGATTGAAGAGAAATCCAAGATTTAAAGATGGTAGAATCCATTGTTGTTTATACTTGATCAATCCTACTGGTCATGGATTGAGAGAAGTCGATGTTGAGCTCATGAAGAAATTGGGTGGCTTGGTAAATATCATCCCTGTCATCAGCAAAGCTGACAGTTTGACTGCCTCAGAATTAAGACTGAACAAAAAACTCATCAATGAAGACATTCAATTTTATCAATTACCAGTCTTCAAATTCGACGAGTACTTATACGACGAGGAAGAAGTGGACGACGAAACATACGAATTGAACTCGGCACTTTCAAGGGCCATGCCATTTGCCATCATGGGTGCCAATGGAACAATTGTCGATGAGGCCACTGGCGTTGAAAAAAGAGTAAGAAAATATCCTTGGGGAGTTGTAGATATCGAAGACAACGAGATCTCCGACTTCACCACGTTGAAAGCCACTTTGTTGATCACCCATTTGAACGAATTCAAGGAAAAGACCCATGAAGTGTTATATGAAAACTACAGAACCAAGGCTTTGAGTTCAGAAGAATATAGAGTAGATCAACAATCGGTAAACGACGATGCAACTAGTGGAGGTACTGAGGACTACAGAGCTTTAGAAAGACTGGCTGAGTTGGAGAAGGAACGTTTGGACGCTTATGAGAAACGTATCAATGAATCCATTAGACAAAAGGAAAGAGAAATAGCCGCAAGAGAACTGGAATTACTGGCCATTCAAGAGCAATTGCGTTTACAAGGTCAGACCACTTGAACCCCTGATGTGTGAATGATTTTTTTTTTCATTCGTGTTTTAATCGATAAATAAACTACATAATTATATCTTTACATTCAACCTTTTATACTATGATCAAGGAGAAAATTGTGTAAGTTGAGCTGATTTGTTGTTGACTCTACGCATTTTGGAAAAGATCTTTAATATTATTTTTTTTTTCAGTGAAAGATGAGGTAACATCATTACACCAAGGGAGATAAAAAAAAAAGTGAAACACTTTGAGCAGGAGAGGGAGGAAAAAATCAAACCAGAGCCGTTCGTTTCAGATAAGACACTGGATTATGAAGCGACCTGATCCAATGTGCACATGGGACTAATAATACAAATAAGAAAGCAAGAAAATATAAAGGGACACCCGTCCGGTGAGCCACCATGAATATTCATGTCAATCCAATCCATTACTCCATCCAATTTATTGTTGTTTCCAATTCACTCCACCTCATCAAATCAACCCGTTACTCACTGATCGGTAAAGTGCCATTTTTTCACCGAAAACAGTCTATTGAAAAAATGCAAAACAGCAAAAAATAAAGAAAAAAAGCTTGTTTCTCCAAATTTTATTTTTTTATCTGTGGCTGATAAGCAATATCTAAGCACTTATATAAACCTGTTAATTCCTGTTGGGTCATTTGAAATTTGCGGCAAAAAGGGCATTCAGTTGAAATCAAGAGGCTCACCTTTAGGAATTGCATTGTGGGGACCTACTGTGTGCCTTTGAAGAATCATGTCTGACAGTAAGCCTACTGATACCTCACATTTGTTGTCCAGGGACGATGAGACAATTCCGTCTTACAGTTCGACACAAACCTTCATCTCGCAGGATATTTCCGGATCGCCACCTGGACCGTCGTCAAGTGACCAAAGTATACCCAAGAAAAAAAAGTCCAACCGTCAACTTCACCACCACCACCATCACCACCATGGAATTCAGCATCGGCAGCCTGCCTTCCCGGAAGACACTTTTGAACATGCAGTCACCGATGCGTACGAGTCGGTAATCACTGATACTGAACATGAAGATGAAGACGAAGACACCCGTTGGCTTAGGCAGGAAAGATTGAGCCATAAGCTGATGAAATGGTACAAGAGACCCTCTTTGCAAATGGTCTCAGCCGTGACTTTTGTGTTTGCTGCGGCCGTAGGTATAAGTCTGAGTGCCAAGATACAACTTTTCCTTGAATTGGCCTGTAAAAAATTGATGCTCGAGAGCCCTCCAACAGAGGGCGTGGAAACTTGTAGGAGATCGCAATTGCAAGTGATTGTGTCGCAATTGCAAAGTTTGACCAGTGTCACGGGCCTGCTGGTCACCACCTTGTTGGCTGGCAAGATCGGCGAGTTCTCGGACATACACGGCAGAAAAAATGTCATTCTTTACACCATCAGTGCAGCCTTCTTGTCCAAGATTGCGATTCTGATCTTGGTTTCGCCCTTGGTTTCGACATTCCACATCTGGTGGTTGGTCGGTGCTCACTTGCTAGAGTCCTGTGGTGGAGGTATCTTTGTATTTCTTGGGATGTGCAACTCGTACATTACAGATATAGTGGAAGACCATCTGAGAATCTACTCGATGGGCGTGGTCATCGCCAGCTTGTTCTTGGGGTTGTCCGTGGGCCCAGTGCTGGGCTCGTTCCTAGTGAAGCTCAGTGGTTCCAATATGACGGCCGTCTATGCCGATGTCGGTATCACCTTCTTAGCCTTCTTGGTTGCTCTCCTCATATTACCGGAGTCCCGGTCCGAAAATGCAAGAATCAAGTCCAGAAGAAACTCTGTCTCTGCGTTGGAGATGAGAAGAATGTCGGTGACGAGCAAGAAGCAGTACTATTACCATACAATTGTCGATTCTGTGAATTTTTTCAAGCCTTTGAAACTCTTATGGCTCCGTCTGAAGAAACCAGACGGGTCTCTTGACTTCAGGCCCCGTATTGTGGTCTTGTTAATACTTTTCATCGATGTCTGTTTGATCTCGTGTACCTCGGCCTTGGGCTCTATCATCTTGTTGTATGCCACATATACTTTTGAGTGGAACTCGGTGCAGTTGGGTTACTATCTTGCGATCAACAGTATAACAAAGACCTTGGTGTTGATTTTCTTCTCGCCGTTCTTCTTGCACCAGTTAAAAAAGAAGTTCAAGATAGAGGCAAACCGTATCGACCGATTGGACATCACCTGTATACGGTTTGCCGTATGTTTCCAGGTATTGTCTGCGTTGACATTGACCTTCGCTCCTACTTCTGCTGTATATATCTGTCACTGTTTCTTCCTGTGTTTCGAGAGTATCGCATCTCCTACACTCCACTCCGCAGTGGTCAAATATGCCTCTGTCGAGAACACAGGTGCCATGTTTGGAGCTCTTGCCACGGTGAGAAATCTTATTAATTTGGTAATGCCTGCTTTGTTACTTTACATTTACTCGGAAACTGTCGCTTTTGAGCCTAAGGCGACTTTCTATATCCAATTGGGTATCTGCTTCCTCTTGGTATTGGCGACATGGATCTTGAGTCACAAAACTTTCTATAAACCGGTAGACGAGATTACATCTGCACAGGAAGAAGACGTAATGGCCAACCTCAATCTGCAAAGAGAACAACGCGAGAGAATTCACAAATGGATGATCTTACGTAGAAGCAGTTCCTCTTCCATGACATCATTATCGAGCTCTCCTGTGAAGCCCAGCGACGTAGGACACTCGAGGAAGTCAAGTGCAACCATACAACCAAAGAGATGATATCGCATTTACCTGTTCAGTTCATTGAGATGGGCAAAGATCGGTGCTCAATTTTTTTTTTATCGTCTTTGAATAGATCTAACTTGTACTTTTAATGATCTGAGACTGTGTTTCCTGTCAACTTCATTCTAAACAATTACAATTCTCAATACTGTAGTTCTCGAAATATAAAGCTAGTTTAAACAAAAGGTATATTATTTGTATCATATATACACATCCAGACGGCGATACATCCATACATGTATACATAAAAAAGTCATGAACACAAACTAAATGACATTAAAAAATTAAAACTGGTGACGGAAATTCGACATCTCTTTTTTTGACTATTTTTCAACTTTTCTCCTCATTGTCTATCATCACAAGACAGGATCCATGATATTTTTACCCTCGTTATGGATCTTCTTAGCCCATTGCCTCAGTAAGATACTTACTTTGAAGAACTTCTTGCTGGCATACTTCTTGAAAAATTCCTCATGGACAATTGGACTGATAAGATACTCGATCAAAGTCTCACAGCATTCTTTCATATCTTCTTCAGTATAACCCCCACTGTAATGGATCAAATTACCATTCCATTCGAATCTTCCCAACATCTTTCTCGCTACGTACATGGCCAGAGCCGAGCACAACGAAGGTAACATGCCGATGAATTTATGATCAATGACAGAGATTTCCAAGAGGTACTTGCCTATGGTTCTGGATTGAATGTCATAATCATCAGCTTTTGAGATTCTTCTCAAGAAATTCATTGGATTTGGATAACTCAAGTTGAATTCCAAAATCTCCAAGATGAATCTTTCTGCTCCCAAGATGTCGTCTTCAGTGAAACCTCCATCGGTGACATATGCATAGTTTTTAATAGAAGGAGAATACACTTCCTCATATTTGGCCAGAATGAATAAAGATCCGGTAGCTAACAATTGTAATTTATCCACTTGGACGATTTCCTTAGACATGAATCTATCCATGAGATTAATCGCCAAGAATAATGTCTCTGGGAGTAATCTGAATCTCATATGCACTTCAACCATCCAATCTACCAAGATGGATCTCATTCTTGGTTTCAAGTTCTTTTGCCAGGATAAATAGTTCTTGTCAGGCAAAGTTTCCAATTCCAATTTATTCAAGTATTTGAAGATATCAACGACATATTCGCTCACCATTAATGGGTCTTCCAGATCTTCTTCGTCCAAATCTTCCCAGCAATAGTCGACTTTTGGTTTCTTGAAATCCTGGTTATTGGATTTCTCCAATAAATTGGTAGCAGAATCTGTGGCTGTTCTTTTCAAAGATGATCGTCTGTTGTCCTTGTCTTCTTCTATTATACTGGCATCGTGTGTAGAGATGTCTTCATCGATCGCGGTTGTCGTCTCGGTATCTTTTCTAATAGGGATTTCCTTGTTGGTGTTGGTGGATTTGGATGGTAAGAAATGTAATCTTGCATTTTCTTTGATGATATTCAATTTTGATTTGGCCGTGGTTGTGGTAGTATTAGTGGTGACAGGTTGCTGCTGCTGCAGTATCACTGACAATTTGCTATTACTAACATTGGATGCTCCTATTGTTGTATTGCTTTTGCTATTATTATGAGTATTGTGGTTGTGGTTGTGATTAGTGTACAGCTGCGCTAAAGTGTTGGATCTGTCTCCCAAGATGGATCTCCTTGGTTTTGCCGACACTTCTTCATGTTGAGCTTTCGATCTTGTCACGCGTGACGACGAATATATGTTCTCATCTGTGGTCAAGGAGTTACGTGTGGATTCCTGAAGGGGAGGGCGGTTAGTATTGAAAGAACGGATGATGTTGATGGTCTGTTGGGGGACAAAAGAGTTTCACTTACCGAAGCCATTTTGAAAAAGAATTGCTATTGAACTGATAGTATGCGAAACGTGAAAAACGTGACTGGGTATTGATAATGATAGCAATGGTAAATGAATTGAAGGCCCGTTCTTGGTGAATTAAACGAGACTCAGAAAAATTTTTGTTTTAAAATGATTTAAAAAAAAAGCG
Organism: Nakazawaea ambrosiae; assembly: GCA_024271865.1. Taxonomy (NCBI): domain Eukaryota; kingdom Fungi; phylum Ascomycota; class Pichiomycetes; order Alaninales; family Pachysolenaceae; genus Nakazawaea; species Nakazawaea ambrosiae. The sequence goes on along the minus strand of JANBXG010000004.1, from coordinate 64,596 downwards.
TGAAGAAAACTAAAGAAAAGAAAAAAGCGAGCTAGCAAAGGACTATGCGAATTCTTTTAGAATGATTGAATGATGGTATGGGTTCAAGTATCGCCTTGCCAACACGGATGATTATGAATTCTCAAGTTGATATATAGATATATGCATATAAATATAATCCTCTGCTTTGACGAATTATGGTTGGATATATAATTCGAATTTGAATTTCAAGAGAAGTCTGCCTCGTCTTGTCTTTAAGAAAAAAATCGCTTTTAGTATTTATAAATTTACAAATGAAGAAGCTCACAAAAGAAAACACGATACCCATATTAGGCAAAGTATAAACAGACCGCGAACTGTTTTGAGAGGTTTGTGCACTACTTCACCGAAAATTTGGTGTTTAGAGGGTTGGTGCCTGCTGCACGACTGAATATGGAGGTGACACCTGAAATTGCAAGGATATATGAGATACGAAAACAAGATTTAATGGTGGGTCAGCTTATATTGTCCGGCAGCAGCAGCTTAGTTGAAAGTCCAAGCATATTAATTGGCAATTTGTAAGATTGGTGTGTTTTGTTTTATCTTTTATTGTTTTTTATTCAATACTGCCCGAATAGAGAAATAAAATAAAAGATTATAATTAAGATGGCCAATTGTTAACAATGTATGGGAGCAAAAAAAAAGTAAGACAGAGAGGCATGGGATAGCGTGGAAAATAATTGTCTTTGAGTGAGAGTGGGTTTTTTGCAATAGTGTAATATTGAACTAGTCAGTTTTATTTCCGCCTAAACTTTACACTACCCTATACTAGTGCCAATATTAATTGTCCCTTTTTCGCTTCCAGAAAAGGTAAAAGAACGTTTAAACTGCTTTTAGTGCAAAAAGTGTAAAAAGTGAAAAATTACAAAAGAAATCTTGCCTCTAAAATGAGGGAAAATAAAGATTGAGCGGTCCTTTTCAATAGTCTTGAAGAAACCTTGGGTAACACAGATCACAGTAGACCTCCAAGTATCCATAATACGTATCACGATGTCGGAGGCTCAAACAAGAATATTAAACCATATGAACAAAGAACACAAATTGGCTATTGAAGATTACCTCAATGTTTATGGAGAAGTGATCATCAATGACAAAATCACCAATATCAAGATGAAGTCCATCGAATTGGATCATCTCGAAATCAGTTTCAATCATCTAGATATAGAATTTGAAATTGTGAAACCAGTTCCGATCGATCCTCCGATGGAATCCCTCAAAGATCTGAGAGGTAGATTAGTGGAGATGGCCAAGTATCTGGCAAAGAAAAGAGGTTTCTCTCACATTCAGATTGAAGACATGGTTTACCCATCGAGCTTACCGGAATATTTGTTACTTTTCCTTGTATCGCTTGTGGTCTTTGGCAGTTTTTATCCAAAATTGGTGTTCGACAACTTCTTGTTCTACATCTTGCCTTCATCGATCTATTGGCTTGCCTTGAAAGCAAATAAGTTCATTGCTATCGCGACCGCTATCACCCATGCTTTAGAACTCAAATTCATCTTACTACCTAAATTGAACTATTACAGAGTGCCTACAGACTTCAAAATTGAATGGGTTTTCTTCGGACTTCTCGAAGGGTTCCCATGTATCAAGAGATTCAACAAATTGGTATCAGATACGTTAGAAGTAAGAAAACACTAGTTAATTCAAAAAATAAAATATTCCTTATGCTTTCATCTCTTATCTGATTTGATATTCAATACACTTCCATAGAGTCTCTGTAAAAATTATGAGCTGAATTTTTTTTTTTTTTCTCTTCAGTCTGAAAATTTTTTTTTTTCTTTTTTAAAAAAATGTGAGATGAGATTGAACTTTTAGCTGCTAAAGGTACTAATTGATTGCAACTATTCCCTTCGAAGTTCATTAAATACTCACAGAATGGCACCAAGACAATCCCAGACCCTGAAAAGGTCAAAGACCCAAAACAAAACAAGAAGTGTCGAATCCGAAGTCAGTAGTGATTCTCAACTGAGAAACCTCTTACTGTCTCAACCAAACTTGACACCAAAATCATCGAAGCCAAAGCTATCTAAATCAAAAGAGAAGAAAATTTTGAAGAAAGTAGAGTTATATGGAAAGAAGAGGACAAGTAAATACGATGAAAAGGATTTGGACTTACCGAGCTTGAACAGAGCCATAAATCCAGGTGTTATAGTCAAGAAGGGAAAGAAGAAGGGAAAGAAATTCATTGATGACAACGATTCAATCACTTTAACAAGATTGATCAAGCAAATAAACGACTCCAAGGACTCCATAAATGAGAGTAAATTGGAAAAACTGAAAAGATTGGAAGAAATCAGAGAATTGAAGAGACAAGAGTTGGAACTGAAAGAGCTGAAGAAATCTGAAAAATTGGAAAACAAGAAACAAGAGATCAAGAATAAGGCAAGTCTGGCTAGATTGCTGAGAAGAAAGAATGCCAAACTGGCTGCTGCTGCTTCTGATGATGAAAAACCAAGGAAGAAGGTTTCATTTGCCTAAGTAGGATAACTTGATGAAGTGCATGTATATTACTCAAAGATAAATAAAATGTTCACATATTTTGCATTATTTAAGTTGTAGTGAAATGTGGTTTATTCATCTAAGTCCAAGGTGACTTGATAAGGAGTTCAATTAGAGGGAACAACATTCGTTATTTTTATGTTGTTTTGGTCTATAGTTTATTATTTATATATGATATAAAAATATTATTTGGGCGAGACATATTTTACAGGATAGATAAAAATGATTCCAGCTTGTAACGTATTGAAGATAGGTTGGGCTCTAAATGACAGGGGAGTCGCTTTAGATCCAACTGAAGAACTAATTCAACCCAGAGCCTGGTTAATTTATAAATATCATGCATGACCTTCGAAAATGAAGCCGGTGCCAATCGAAGTGGGGGTACTAGATAGTTAACCAACAACTCTTGGGTTGAACGTTTCTACTAAAAATTTGCTCCTTCTGTTTCAATCGTGACTTCCTCCATTTGATCATTCACAAAAATCATGGATCATGGATCCCCTTTCAAGCTCTTCACTATATATTCCAAATGAGGAAATTCCAAAAAAATAAAGCTAAAAAAGCTAAAAAGGTGAGAATAACTATTGTCAATGATTTGTATTTTGAGAAATAACTATAAGGAACATCTACTCTAAGAACTAATTAATCAAACAAAACTAGAATTGAAGATAAAAGAATAGGTTTAAGTGAAAATTGAGGAAGTGTCTTGTTTTGGCGATAATCTTAAAAGAAATCACAATCTCTAATATTTCTGCCTGAAAAATAATCACAATGGAAAAAAATGATGCTCTTGTTCAAGTTTTGATAAGAGAATAATGACCTGGTGAAGGAGGGACCGTTCCAGTATCCCAATTTGTTGGAGTGGATCCCATCTCAAAATGAATCCATCCTCCATTCGAGAATAAATCATCATGAGTGATCCAATTCTGGTTCCAGTTTCTATTATTCACAGTGACTGATTGGACGTAAAACAGGTTTTGGAAGTCTTCACAGTTCGCAGTGATTTGTACTTTCTTGCCATTTTCCAAATTGATGGTAGCGGAAGGAACAAAAGGTGCTGAAAGCAAATAGGTAGAGGTTCCCGCAACTGGATACATTCCGATCAAAGACCAAAATAGCCACAGTTGCATAGCTCCTGCATCTGAATTACCCGGTAATCCAGAAACTCCAGTAGAATAATGATTGTTGACAAGATAGCGAATGGTCTCTACAGTTTTATACTGACGGTTCACGTAGTTGTACATGAAGGGAGTCAAAAAGCTTGGCTCATTTCCGATATCAGCCAAAGAATCTCCACGTAATCCAAACATATCATCTAATCTTTGGACAAAGACATCGTCTGATCCTATAAAGCTCTTCAAAGTCTCAACATCATGGGGTACGGCCCAGCCGTACTCTACAGGTCTACCTTCATACTCATCGTTGCCCCAGTAACAGCCTCCGCAGCTCAAAGGATCATAGTTGTCGGAATTGAATTCTCCATTAGCATCCTTAGGCTGGACAAATCCGGTGTAATTATACGACTTAGTGGAAGCGTTGAAATTCCAAATGTTTTGCCAATTAGCTGATCTTTTCAAATATTTGAAATAGTCGTCCTTCTTATGCAAGCCTTGTGCTACAACACTTAAAGCAAAGTCATCGTACAGATATTCCATGGTTCTTGTGACAGATCTTGTATAATTTCTAGTGATCCATCCATAGTTCAACCAATCAGGCAAAGCCCCACGACCTTCTTTGGTGGATGCATCTGTAGCAAAGCTATCATAGACGTAAGGTGGCTGCACCTCGGCATCTTGCACCATCAGCCTATAACCGTCCTCCCAATTGACTCCGTTGCTTATTTGCTTAACAAAAGCATCAGCCAAGACGATATCTGCATTACTTCCACCTTGAGTTCTTCCATTCTGGTTCGCAGAACGCCCATCAGGCATGAACCCATCATGTCTATAGGTATCGATTAAACTTCTAATGATTTCAGATCCAACTGTGGAGGGACCCAAGACATTGAACAAAGGGTTCAAGCATCTAAAAGTATCCCAAATGGTGAAGAAATCATCGTAGTAAGGCTCGCTTGACTCCCAACCTGGGTTCTCTCCTGTTCTGTTGGATGGTAACAAATGAGCACCGTAAAGAGAGGTATAAATCAAGGAAGATATGGTTGAGTTGTCTGTTGCAACATCAACCTTGTTGAATACTTTGTCATTCCAAATGTTTCTGGAAGTTTTGACTGTTGCATCAAAATCGTAATCATTACCAAAGTCGTTCTGCATATTTGAACAAGCCTGGTCTTTAGAGATGAATGAGACTCCAACTTTACTTTTGATAGTTGCGGCAGTACTTGGAAACTGGAACACAAACCCGAATGAGCCATCCTCTACATTGGAGCTGGCACTTGTAGCATCAGAGTATGATGAAGTTCCTTCGAAAGAAGAGGTCAGGCTTGGCGTGGTATCGAATTCTCCGCAGTAATAGATCACCCAAGGGGACTGTTCTCCCCATCCACCAGTTATTACACTTTGACCAGTGTACCCGGAATCGCCCTTGGTCTCTAATGTACCATTGAGGAAGTACTGTGTCCACCAAGGCCTGCTTGGAGCAACAAGATGCAGAGAACCATTGACAATGACTTGAGGTTGCGAATCGTTTGGAAAGGAATATTGGAACATTCCAGACCTGTCAGCAGCAGCCATTTCCAGGACAATTCCATTTTCGAAAACAGATTTATAATAACCTGGAGAAGCAAAGTCGGAATCGGGTCTAGTGTTATACACTTGAGTGGTGAAATCAATATCTCCGACGTATGGTAACTGAGCAACTACTCCATATTCGGGCAGACCTCCAGTTCCTGATTCATGCATCATGGACAAGGCAATAACTTTCCCATCTGGCGCATATCCAGAATACAGGTCACCCAGTGAGGATCCAATCACATCGACACCCATTTTCACCATTCCAAAAGGTCTTGTGGCTCCTGGGAATACATGACCTCCACCTTCCGTACCAAAAAATAAGTCAGTCTGGTCGATTGGACTCGTTGCCCAAGTAAGATACGAGAGCAACGAGAGAGGAATCATTCTCAACTTTAAATTCTTCATTTTGAGAGAGGTGATGTTAGTATCTATCGGACTGAAGATCTATTTCGAGTGAAACATTCGATAAGAGAGGAATGATATATGCTTTAAATAGAACATTTGGCAGATGCAGGAAAAATTAAAGAAACCCTGCAAAAGCGTTCAATGCTTTCCAGCATGCTATAGAATGAAAACCATGCTCAACTTACTTCCCACGAGGTTTATATTGAATTGATCAACCATCAGTAGAATATGCGGTCCTAAACATGAATCAGAGCATAAAAAAATATCTGCTAGTCATCAAGCAAAAAAAAAAATGAAAAAAAAAAGCCGCAGAGCAGAGAAGTATTAAATCTTGATGCGCGAGGTCCGATCTTCAGCATTTACTATGTCATCACGGCTCAAGCCGTCTATTTTCGCCTATGAAATGGTACTCGGTAACACTGAAAAGACTTACTAATCAAGAGACGTCGGCATAGTGATAATTTCCTGCAATACCACGTTTTTTTGTTTATCATGTCTAAACAATCTGTTACCCACCCGTAGCTGCACATGTGAAGATTCAAGTTTTATCAATATCGCAACGCCCCACGTGATAATGATATTAAGCTTAAAGTCGAGAAAGAAAAAAAAACAAGATGCTAAAAAGCGAAAAAATTAGATAGTGGAAGCCATGTGTGCCTATACATTCTTATGCAGGGGCATTTTACACACAAAAGGTAAAAGTAAAAGTTAAAAAAAAAACAATCACACTGATTCGTTCAATTAAACACATAGGTCAAATAGCATTTCCATTACATATGTAAAATAAAATTAGTTTCAAAAGTCAAGTAACGTGTTCGTTTATGAAGATGATTCATCACTAGCAGCGTTTTTCTCTTCAGAATTAGTGGTGGTACTTTCTTCGATAGTATTGGAATCTTGATATTTACTGTCCTCCTCTACAACGTGTTGGATGGCATTCATTTCATCTTCTTGAGCGTTGTAGTGTTTGAAACAGAACCAGAACAAGACACCAGAAATAAAACAGGCGACCGCTAAACCTGTGTAAGTCCAAACCAATTTTGGATCAACGGCTGTTGGTGACAATGCAATACCTAAAGCAGCACCGATAGCAGATGTAAATAAGAAAATAGACATGATGAAAGACTTCATTCTAACCGGAGCCTTGGTGAAAGCGTACTCTAAACCGGTAATAGATGCAAAAATCTCAGATAAACCAATTAAAGCATATGCTGGTGTTTGAAGAGCAACGTGAATGTGATTAGGTTCAGAACCATCGCCACATAATGGATGATCGTAACAAGGAGCTGCCTTATAAATGTAGTGTTGTAAAACAGCAGCGTAAACCATGGCCAGAGTTCCAAACATGAATCCAAAGAAAATCTTGGTGATAGGTTTAAATTGAATCTTGACCTTTCTCAACAAAGGATAGAGCAAACTGTTACAGATTGGGATGAAAACAATCAAGGTGATTGGATCAAAATTTTGCATGATATCATTTGGAATTCCATGTAATTGCATTTGAGAAGCACTGAAGACAAAGTTGGACATCATTTGTCCGTAAACAATCCAGTAAATTGGGAAGAATACGAAAACTTTACAAGCTTTCAAAGCAACTTTAACCTCGTCCACAAAGTGTTCATCGAATTTAGGATTTTCCTTTGCCTTGTCCAAGTTGAATTTTGTCATACCAATGAAGGTAATTTGGAAAGCATGACTGATAACATGTTTTGAAGGTGGTTTCTTGACATACTTGTTTCTACCGAAAACCAAGGCAGCAACACCGATGAAAAAGAAACAAAGAGGTAACAAATAGGCTGCCCAGAAACCAATATGTAATTCCATTTCTGTTGTTGCAATAGCAGATAAGGAACCAATGTTGATACACAAATAAAAAATCATGAAAACCGACTCGATTGTGATTTTTGGGTCAATAATAACTTTTCTTCCCTTTTTGTCTTTACTGATTCTCAAGACTCCCAAGTCAATTTGTTCGGCGATCAAAGGAGAAACCGAAGATTTGATACCACCGGCACCTAAACCGATCAAGATGATGGCAATAATGAAACCGGCTTTGGAACCAGTGACACTGACAGAATCAAAAGAGGTTGCAAACAAGATGGCAATGCCGAGAATATCAACAAATGTGAAAACCATGATGGTTTTGTACTTACCCCAGTAAGTATCTGAGATATAAGCACCCAAAATTGGACAAACATAACACCAAAATTGGAAAAAATATGATAAACCACTTGCACCTTGGGAACCCATATCTAATTTACCTTTGATCGGTGAGTCTGCACTTCTTTGCATATAATTCTGGAAAGGAGCAGACAAACCGTAATAGGTGAATCTTTCAGCCAACTCAACGATGGCTACCAAGTAACAGGACATTGGGATAGGGGCAGAGACATGTTTCAAGGTTTGTAATTCATGCTCAGTTGGAAATCTTCCCTCTTCGAAGTCGAGCTCTTCGACATCTTTCAACTCCTCAACTGGTACGGTGTCACGTTCGTTTACATCGTAGACAAGGGCGGCGTCTCCTTTGCTTGAGACTGCTACCAATCTCTTGGATGAGGTACTATGAGTGGATATTACGGGTTCAATATTCATCTTGCGATGGTATCTTTTGCAACTTAACAAGTGAAACTGATTAGGAAATAGAATAGGTATTTTTCGATATTTATAAACCCGGAGAAAAATAAGAGCTTCTCCTGATTTTTGAACTTCTTCAAATCTAATAGGTTTGTGATAAAGTGGAAAAGGTCTAATGAGAGTCTAGTGAACAGCATGAGATGCTTTTTCTGCTCTTCCTCTTTCCCTCCTTTGACAAAAAACTGCTATGCCGCACAGAAGAGTAAAGCGCGAGGAGAAAATTATGCATAATGTTGCAGAAAAAGTTAACAGAAAACGTTAATGCCTTTTCCTGCTACACTCGAACTGAGCTATAAGCTACGGCGAACAATACTAACAATTTTGCTTCGCCAAGAAAAGAAAGAACAGTGATATGTGGCCGCACCACCAGAAGGGTCTCTTACCGTTGTGTTTAAGTTGCTGCACCTGAGAATCTGGCTCCTGGGAACAGCTTTCCTCCTCTTACCCTCGTATTTTTTGCGATTTTAAGTTCGGAATAGAACGTATGTGAGATGAGGTGGGAAAAAAAAAAAAAAAAGAAAGGGGAAAAAGCTAAATGACTAGTGAAAACATGGAGGATTCAGTGCAGCTTCTGTCTCACCCCCCTTTGCAACAATAAATGCCAAGATATGAGCAAGTGGTAAATGTAGGAAACCGCAAATACAATAGATAAGAAGATCGAATGACGAGAGCAGAAAAAGAAAGCTATTCATGATGGCAGGTGCCATAAAGTGCCACTTCAGAAAGAATCAGCTTTTATTTACCTCCGCGGAAAATGAATCAGGTGGCTAAACGGGTGAAACTGGTGAAACTGGTGAAACTGGTGAGTCTTTTCTTTGAGGTTCCCATAATGAGATCATCTTGGGAATGGAAAGCTAGTTCTTATGTAATTAATGCCTTACAAGAGTTGAAAGTAATGTGACCGTTGCAGAAAAAAAAAAAAACCTAGAAAAAAAGAAATGAGTAAAACATCGCTTTTGTTCCAAAAAACGCAAGCATACGATTCTCGAGTAGCCTTATTGTTCGAACGTATCGTATATTTCACATAATAGCAGACAGTCGGAGTAAACCGACCGACGAATAGGGCTGAGAAGTTGAGCTGGGTGCCCTTTAAGTATTTGCAGGCTCGCGAAATCTTCCATTTTTGGTCACCTTGTCCTCCAACTTCATCGTCATTATCACTTCTTTGGGAATCTCAGCTTTGGGCCCTGAGGATACTTCACTATATAATATTCCTCTTCCCTGCAGTACTTAGTATTGGGCTTGAAAGAATAAGCTCCTCTTGGTGTTTAACTTCTTAACTGGGTAATTACTCGGACCATCTATTTCATCTTTTGTACACGACTACATTCCTCATGGTTGCAAACAGCCTCTCTAAATTGATTCTTTCTTCTTAGAGGAAAGAAAAAAGTGATAATTGATAAATTTGATTTTTGGACAGTAGGAAAAAAAAAATAGTGCTGCTGCGTTTTTCTCTTTCACTAAAAGGCTACGATAGAAGATAGGTAAACCATAGAGTGAATCGATCAATCAATCAATCAATTGAAAGATGAAGTTACTGGGATTTGTTTCTACCTCATTACTGGTCTATGTAACCTCGGTTGCTGCATTCAAGAACGCTGCTCCATTATTCATTCAAGCGAATCCTTCTGATAAGCAAATACTGGAACAATTGACTTATGTCACTAAAGAAGAGTCTTTACCAATATGTTCCATATTGACAGCACAAAAGAATATAATATTACAAATTCCAGAGTTGTCGAATGAAGATTTGGTCCATAACAAACCTATCTTATCTGGATTATCCAAATTGGTTGAATCCAAATTTTTCCAATTCACACCTTTTTATAAATATAACTCTCAACTGCCGAGTGAATTGAGCCAATGTAAGAAGGACCAAGTTGTCACCGTTGTCACAGAAGTTGAAAACTATGAAAATGAAGAATGGTTGACTGTATTGTCCGAATTGAAAGATGAAAATAACGAAAACTTGATCTTCACGTTCCCATCTTTATCTAAGTCTCTTAAACTGAGATCGAAGGAATTGGAAAAGATCGATCATTTTGTCAGCTTGTTGGCCTCGTTGATTGGGGACAAACAAATGTTCAAATTGGTAGTTCAAGGTTTACCGTCATCCGACAGATTCGACGTCGCTTCTAAAATATTGAATGTTGTTGACAACATGATGCACTCAAGATCAAAGAGATCGGCATTGGAAAGTAGTGATGGGGACGATGTCTCTGTTGAAGAACTCGAACAAGAAGTTGCTGAGACTTTCAAAGAGATCGAAGAAATGATTGCCCAGGAAGGTGATGGCCTGGCTTATATCTTCGACGGATCATCCTCATCCAACTCGACTGATTTGTCTGGTTCCGGTTTATTATTCAAATACCAATTCTTCTCTCCAGGAATTTGGATGGCAACCATTGTATCTTTTGCATTACTCAGTATCTTGATCATACTGTTCCAATGGTTGAGTTCTTTGAACATCTCTTACAAATCGTTTGACAAGCCAATCGACAATCAAAAGAAAAACCAATGATTGTTATCCATTTTAAATATATATATATAGACAAATCGTAACTATATATGCTTGATAAGACTGAAAAGAAAAAAATATATACAAATCCTATCAATAGACATAAGGAATAATCTTGTATGGAACTTTCTCACAGTAGGTGTCCCAATCTTTGCCATACTTTTCTCTGCAACTCTTCTCGTCTCTTGTTTGTCTATGCACCAATAAAGAACCGAAATAGATCACATAGAAATATGTCACTGGGGTGTTGAATCCCGTAGGCAAGCACCAGGCCCATGAAATAATCCAGTCCCCAAAGTAATTCATATGCTGACTCAACCCCCACCAGCCATCGCACAATAAATTGGTGCCTCTCTTTGTTTTCAAACTCTTCATATGTTGTAATTTGCCCATTCTAAAATCGGATTTTTGCTTGTTTGCAGCACGGAATATATAGAAACCGATGCATTGGATAGCCAATATGATCAGGGAGTAAAGTTTGCCCAACTTTATCACATTGAAGGACAAATATCTACACTGCAAACTATAGGTGAATGGAACCCAACATAAATCACCGAAAACAAGCATGAAACCAAATCCGTCTGTTGCGATATCCATCATTGTCAATAAACCTTCCTCATTCAAGACACCGTCAAAGACGTAAAAGCCCTGGAGTAAATTCACCAAGACCAAGGAGTCCGACAATTCTCCTGTAGTGAGATAGACATGATGGAGACAAGCTAAGTTGATCAAGAACCATAATAAGAGGCCTGGTCTCGTTTCACAGTATAACTTCAAATCCCAGACGTGGAAAATTCTTGGATTCAATTCTCTACCGATGAACCAGTTGTAGACTGGATTGTATGAGTTCCCAGCCAATGCTAATATTCTTTCATTGGTACCCAATTGGTTTTTCTTCAATAATGGGACAAATGAATATATGTATAAGAAAGTGGATAACAGGTATGAGAAGACAATTGTGACGTAGAGAAATTTGTTGAAGTTGGCATATAAGAATTGTAATTCAGGCATTTTGCCCTCGGTGATGTAGTATCTAGAAGTCAACAAACTGATAAACACAAGACTCACTGATTTCCCATTGATCTTATACTCTAATTGGGAGCCATCTCTCAATTTGACCCCTTTGACTTGCTGTCCTGGTAAAATGATGTCCATGATCAGAAATATTCCAAACCACGAAAGATAGGCGCACCATACGTTCTTGTCAAACAGATTCTCCCAGAAACCCTCCACACATTCTTGGTAGAACAATTCTTTCACTTTTGCAAAATCAATAGACACACCATCGATTAAGTAGGATTCATTGACTAACAAATATAATAGTATAGTGATTATTGGAAGGCCAATACTTAATGTTACCGCACCAATTCCACCGAAAAATTCCTTTTCCCTAGTTATAGGGTTCAATTTACTGGCCATTCTGCATGGAAACTATTGATATATTCGATATCAACGAGCACTTTGACACTGAATTATATAGAAAAGTTGTCTCGTATAGAAAAAATCGAGATCAGAAAAAAAATAAAAAATAAAAAACCAGGTGAAAAATTAGAAGGAATATTTGCAGGAAAAACGAAGCTCGAAATTTGAAAAAATTAAAAACGAAAAGCTCAGTCAAGGCTATAGAAGTAATAATAGTTGGTCTTATAATCATATTAATAAGAATCAGAGTGGATTGATAAAGATGGCAGTAGATATTCCAAAGTATGTATCGATTGTGTGATTGTGTGATTGTGTGACTACAGCTAAAGAGAAGAATCTACGTTTGATTGAAATGTACCCGATCATTGAGCTAGTTTCTTATCTTATACAGTATCAAGTTTCACACAAGCACTCATGTGTATGATAACACGGATGGCTATTGAGATATAAAAGCACGTTTACTAACATTTATCTTCCGGTGGATTCAGGTCCGTAGTTCAAAAGCTTGTGTTTTTCACAGGTATGATGATAATAGCACCATTGGTGACGTTTTTCTTAGCACAATGGTTATTCAGTAAGTGATATCCTCCACTGATAACAGGGAAATTTTTTTTACTAACGAGATTGAATATACAGGTAATAATGCTATAATTAGCGGAGGGTTGGCTGCTTTGGTCGCCAATATTGTGTTGATTGGATATGTTGTAGTTGCATTCTTGGAAGACACGTCAGGTGAGCAAGAATTACTTGAAAAGAAGAACGAATGATGGTTTCAAGTCCTTTTAATATTCTTGTGATTTGTTTTGTACATATTTGTCTTGTTGATTTGTAATATGAAGCTTTTTATGTTTTTGTTTATGCTATATTGTAATGTAATGTGAAGAAATAAGGTGCAGGGACTGTCTTGGTAATGAGGAATACAAGACCATTATAGTAATTCTTTGAAGAATGCTTCATATGGCAATACAGTTGTCCTCATAGCTTAAAAGTCAAAATGAAAAAGCCTCGATAAAGTGAAAAATTCATTTGAGATGAGCGCAGCTGATTTTGAACAACTTTTTTGAACTTTTTTGGCTGATTGTTCAGTAGACCAATAGTCGAACATAACCACCAGATATCCAATCATGTCCAAAAAACTTATACCGAGCAGTCGTATACTAGGCACCATCACTGGGAAAGAGCAAATACGCAAAACTTTGAACCAAACAAATTGGTCAATACGAGAACTTTTCAATCATGATGATAAACAAGAAGTGACAGTTGACTTAGACAAGTTCAATAAATTGTCAGGCCTAAACCTCTCTGGAGAAGAGATCAAACAGGCGTTGAGGAAACAAATAGGATTTATAAACAGTTTACAAAAGTTTAACATCGAAAAAACAACCTCTTCAACTGCCTCTTCTCCACCTTTGACTTATGACACGTTGATGAAGGAGATTCAAGACTCAAAAGCTGATCCAAGTAAAGGAGAAACAACAGATAGTTGGGATCCAATGGTACTACCAAAACAGAAATCAGACAATTATTATGTGTTGAAAGAGAGTTTACATAAAGACTAGATATTAATACAATCCTGTATATTTCCTCTATTTAATCGAATTTATTCTACTGTCCATAGAAAGCCTATCAGGGATAACCAACTCGAACAATCCGTTCACCTCCTTGCTGAGACTTGCCAATTCCTTTTGGCTCTTATTTATCAGCTCCAAATCTGTGGATTTCTTAATGTTTATGTAGCATTTGACAAACCAAGTACCTGATTTGTCCAACAATTCCGTTTCAGAGACCCAAATTCTGAATATTTCAATTATTATATTGTTATAATGTAATTTTTCACCTTTTAACCAATACTCGTCGTTTAATTTATATCCTAATTCATCTAAGTACCCTAGCAAGTCATCGTGAGCTCCACTGTCTTCGATGATTGTCTCGTAAACGTTCTGTTGACATGTGGGTTTTTTGCCTGCTATTGGAATATCAGTTATCTGCAAAGTCCAAAGTTTATCTTTGTTGACCAAATGTGGTAAATCTTCCTTCACCTTCATTCTATAGAATTTTGTTCCTTCTCTTGTATCGTTGAAATTGGAAATCAATTTGATTCGATATTGCTCGATCTGGTTGATCTTACCCAGTTGTAATTCAGGATTGAATGGGAATTTCGGTCTTAGCACTACATGGTGTAAGTTCAACGATTGAGGGTCCATTCCCGTGAGCAGTCGTAATGTTTGTAATGTGAGTTCATATTGCGAGTTGGGTATAGACGAAACTAACGACAATTGATATACCATGGTGCGTTATGATAGTGCTCTGGTTATTCTTGAAGTGTGAATTATAGTCATCTTAAGTATGTAAGGCTTTTGGTTTTCTGTAATTTTTCAGAGCACAACTATTTTGGTAGTGTTGGGCACTACTTCCATCTGACCTCGAGATCATGTGTGTGGAGAGAGAGAGCTGAATTGAGTATGAGAGTCGTTGATTCTTGAGAGATGTCAACTTCAGAAAAATTTCTTGTTCTAGCTCTGGGTCAGAATGTCATTTGTTGAAAGATGAATATTTTCAAGCGAGGATGAATTGAACAAAGAGTATTGTGATCTTGCACTATAATCCCCCATATTTGACGAAGTCTTCGTATAAAAAAATCCAGTCTACTTTAAATAAAGGTCGTGTCCATACACCCAACATCATCTATTTCGAGATCGTATAGCAATATCTGAGTCCCTTGGGAGCTAGAGGGGTGCATTGTTATTGAGACTGAGTCCGATGAGAAGGTGAGAAGAGCGATAAAAACAAAGACGCAGAGATCGTACAAGTGAGTTTTAAAATGTCAAAGAAATTAAATTATTTGAAAAGATCCTGAACACTGATCCCAACCTTACTTCCAACCATCTTAACCCTCAGATGGCCCCGATTCAAACTTCCAGACTGATCCGTTACATAAACAAATCTCACTATGATCATCGCCAACTTATTTTTAAATCTACAAATAAAGCGTTTGACCGAACAGCTCCAATTACTTACTCACTTATTAGTCGAATCTTCTCACGCTTCCTTAACAAAGAAAGAAAAAAAATCAAAAAAAACTGATACTCCGTCAAGTTATTATAAATCTCAGTCCTTTCATTGGCCAATTTCTGTAATTTTCGGTTTCTATAATTTCTTTCCCTCCGGATTTTTACATATCTCACGCACATATATTCCACAAAAAAAAATGAGAGGAAAAAGTTTTTGTATTTGCGAGAAGTGATTTTTTTTTCTTTAAAAACCTTTTTCCATTTGTGAACAGATTCTATTCATTCTCATCATCAACATCATATAAACTAAGGAAACAAGGATCGATAATAGGACGCCACTTTTGTTGAATTGTTGAAATCCAGATATCGTTTGAACTTATTGATCTATCTCATCACAATATACCTGAAACCCTCATTGTCAATTCTGAACTAGTGTTTTGAGTGTATACATCAATTGATTGACATTTGTGATTTTTTTGAATTAATAAAATAAATACGATGTTGAACAGTTTACGTTTATCCAACAGAACCCTCATATCTAAGAGATGTTTCTCCACTTCTCTTAGTAGAAACCAAATCATTGCCGACAAATTGAACGGTAAGAACGCTGCATCCTTGGTCAAGAATGACTATCATATCATAGATCATGAGTATGATGCCATTGTTATCGGT
The DNA here is from genome assembly GCA_024271865.1 of Nakazawaea ambrosiae. Lineage (NCBI taxonomy): Eukaryota > Fungi > Ascomycota > Pichiomycetes > Alaninales > Pachysolenaceae > Nakazawaea > Nakazawaea ambrosiae. Next base: position 48,724 of record JANBXG010000004.1, on the reverse strand, counting down.
GCCGGTGGTGCTGGTTTAAGAGCTGCTTTCGGTTTAGCTCAAGACGGTTTCAAGACCGCCTGTATCTCCAAGTTGTTCCCAACAAGATCCCATACCGTGCTGGCTCAAGGTGGTATCAATGCTGCTTTAGGTAACATGCACCCAGATGACTGGCACTGGCACATGTACGACACCGTCAAGGGTTCCGATTGGTTGGGAGACCAAGATGCCATCCACTACATGACCAGAGAGGCTCCTAAATCCATCATCGAATTGGAACACTACGGTGTCCCATTCTCTCGTACAGAGGAAGGACGTATCTACCAAAGAGCCTTTGGTGGTCAATCCAGAGAGTATGGTAAAGGTGGTCAAGCTTACAGAACTTGTGCTGTTGCCGACAGAACTGGTCATGCCTTGTTGCACACCTTGTACGGTCAAGCCTTGAGACACAACACCCACTTCTTCATCGAATTCATGGCCATGGATTTGTTGATGGACAACGGTAAGTGTGTTGGTGTTGTTGCTTACAACCAAGAAGACGGTACCTTGCATAGATTCAAGGCCCACAACACCGTCATTGCCACCGGTGGTTACGGAAGAGCCTACTTCTCCTGTACCTCTGCCCACACCTGTACCGGTGATGGTTACGCCATGGTTGCCCGTGCCGGCTTGCCATTGCAAGATTTGGAGTTTGTCCAATTCCACCCTTCAGGTATCTACGGATCCGGTTGTTTGATCACCGAAGGTGCCAGAGGTGAAGGTGGATACTTGTTGAACTCTGAAGGTGAAAGATTCATGGAAAGATACGCTCCAACCCTGAAGGATTTGGCCTCCAGAGATGTCGTTTCCAGATCTATCACCATGGAAATCAATGCCGGAAGGGGTGTTGGTCCAGAAAAAGATCACATGTACTTGCAATTGTCCCACATCCCAGCCGATGTCTTGAAGGAAAGATTGCCAGGTATCTCTGAAACCGCTGCCATTTTCGCCGGTGTCGATGTCACCAAGGAACCAATTCCAATCTTGCCAACTGTCCACTACAACATGGGTGGTATCCCAACCAAATACACTGGTGAAGTTGTCAAGTTGAACGAAAACGGTGAAGATGAAATTGTCGAAGGTTTGTATGCCTGTGGTGAAGCTGCCTGTGCCTCTGTCCACGGTGCCAACAGATTAGGTGCCAACTCCTTGTTGGACTTGGTCGTCTTCGGTCGTGCCGTTTCCCACACCATCAGAGAGAAGAACACTCCAAACACTCCACACAAAGAATTGCCAGCTGACATTGGATTCGACTCCATTGCCAACTTGGATAAATTGAGAACTGCTGAAGGTACTAAATCCACTGCTGACATCAGATTGAAGATGCAAAAGACCATGCAAAAACACTGTGCCGTTTTCAGAACCCAAGAAGCTTTGGATGAAGGTGTCGAGAAGATCTTGGATGTTGACAAGGAATTCGAAGACATCAAGACCACCGACAGATCCATGATCTGGAACTCTGACTTGGTTGAAACTTTGGAATTACAGAACTTGTTGACCTGTGCTACTCAAACTGCTGTTTCCGCTGCCAACAGAAAGGAATCCAGAGGTGCCCATGCAAGAGAAGATTACCCAACCAGAGACGATGAGAACTGGATGAAGCATACTTTGTCCTACCAAAAACTGAACGGTGATGCTGTTTCTTTGAACTACAGAGCCGTTATCAGTGAAACTTTGGATCCAAACGAATGTAAATCTGTTCCTCCAGCCATCAGAAGTTACTAAGTGTTTTTTGAACTTGTTTTTTCCTTTTTACTTTGATTATATCAAGCATACAAGCAAGCAAATAAATGCAACTCAAAAAAAAAATAAAAAAATTATATTCAAACCATTCTTTGTCTGTTGTAATAATGATGGTACAAACATAATATTCCCACATAGTCAATTCAATTTTTAAATAGTGTTGATAATTTTTTCACTCTTAGTTTTTCGGTTATATACCAGAATAATAGATAGTAGGTATAACAACTGTAGAAAAGTAGTGTTGTGAGTGGTGTTACTTGAATGAAATCATAAGCAATCAATCCTAAACATTGATCAAGACTACTGATTATTCTCAGATTTCCTGTTTTCTAAACTCCCGTATTATTCATCCTATCCTCTGAAATCTTATCAATTCACCCCATCGAATTTTTCTCCATAGATTCTTAACTAGGCAAAGCTCATCTCTTGAAAAATTAATTTAAAGAGGAAAAAGAAAAAATTGAAAAATTTATTTTTTTTTTTTAAGTGAAAAATTTTTTTTATTCTTTTTTTTTTTACTTAAAGTCTTGTATAGAAGAGATAGATCAGTAAGGATACAGATCTGATTGTAATAATAACCAAAGAGAATGCTGAGAATTAAGAAGAAGAACACAAGTGGTAACGCTAAGAACTTTGTAACCAGAACCCAGGCTGTGAAAAGGTTACAGGTTTCTTTGGCTGATTTCAGAAGATTATGTATCTTCAAAGGTATATATCCAAGAGAGCCAAGAAACAAGAAGAAGGCCAATAAGGGATCCACCCTGCCTGTAACTTTCTACTATGCTAAGGATATTCAATATTTGCTGCATGAGCCAATCTTGCAAAAGTTCAGAGACCACAAGACTTTCAGTAAGAAATTGACCAAACTGTTGGGTAAAGGTGAAATCAACGCCGCTAAGAAATTAGAAAGTAATAGACCACAATATAAATTGGACTCGGTGATCAAGGAAAGATACCCAACTTTCTTGGACGCTGTAAGAGACATCGATGATGCCTTGAATATGTTGTTCTTGTTCAGTAATTTACCTGCAACTGACAAGATCAGTACCAAGATCACCAAGGATGCCGACAGATTGTGTAACCAATGGTTAATGTACGTTGCCAAGCAAAGATTGGTAAGAAAAGTATTTGTATCCATCAAGGGTGTCTATTACTCAGCCACGGTCAAGGGACAAGAAGTGGTGTGGTTGGTTCCTTTCAAATTCCCACAAAACATCCCTTCAGATATCGATTTCAGAATCATGTTGACATTCTTGGAATTCTATTCAACCTTATTGAATTTTGTGTTATATAAATTATACAATGACTCCAACTTACAATATCCACCAAAATACGATGCCAATATCATGAAGAAAGTTGGCGGATTGACTTCATTGATCGTTGAACAAAAAGGTCAAGATTCGATCTTGAGTGCTCCTTCCACAGAAAATGGTGAAGCTGCCACCAAAGAAACCTCATTGTCTAAAGAAGAAATTGCTAAAGCTTTGAAAGCTGACCAAGATTCAGCCAACAATGAGGCTGAGGAAGTTGACCAAGAAGACGTTGAGAACGTTGAAGATATCGAATTGGACGAATTCAAAGATAATACCAAAAACTCTGGAGATTTATTACAACAACCTTCCAAATATGACAACCCAGTCTCCACTTTGTTCCAAGACAAAGTTTTCTACGTGGGAAGAGAAGTTCCAATTGACATTTTGGAGTTCTTGATCCTCGCCTGTGGTGGTAAAGTGATCCCTGAAATCCTTGTAGATGAAAGCTCTGAAAAATTCGACTTGTCTAAAGTGACACACCAAATTTCAGATAGACCAAAGATCACAAACAAAGTTGCAGGAAGAACTTATGTACAACCCCAGTGGGTATTTGACTCCATCAACAAGCGTACTTTGTTGCCAGTATCTGACTATGCTCCGGGAGAAACCTTACCTCCTCATTTATCTCCTTGGGGAGATGCTATTGGCTACAACCCAGAAGCTGAATCGAGTGATGATGAAGATGCTAATGATAGTGAAGTCGAGCTGGAAGGATCTGATGCTGAGACTCCAGCTGATGAAGAGGAAGAAGATGAAGACTTGAGAGCTCAAAAGGAATTAGAACTGGAAGCCAAGGGTATCAAATTCTCGGATATCGACAGTGGAAAGGTCAAGAAGGCCAAGAAGTCCACAAAGGTCACAGCCGATGAAGAGAAAGAATTAGCCAAGATCATGATGTCTAACAAGCAAAAGAAATTATACAAGAAGATGCAATACGGAATTGAATCCAAGCAAGAGAAGATTGATCTGTTGAAGAAGAAGAGAAAGTTGTTGAAGCTGAAGCAAGAACAATTGAAATAAGGCATTTACTCGAAATTTACATAATCTTTAATTATATAAATTTTTCTTTTATTTTGAATTGCAAAAGCAGAAAGTAAACCTAGACTATTCTAGCCAATGAATTATGTAGGAAGACACGACGGTGAGCACAAGCAAGATACAAATTCCGTTCACTCCATAGTACTCGTCGTATCGGATGGCTCTTTTTCTTCTGATGTTATAAACTCTCCAAAGATAGTTACCCATGCTGTATAACAAGGTAAGTATTCCAGAGACGAAGAACGCCACACTCGATAACAAATTGATCTTGGAATTACCGTAGTTCAACAATAATGTACCCATTGAACCTATAGTCATTGCTATTGTGGTCCAGGTTAAATAGGTTCTCTCTGTAGCAAAATAAACCTTTGGCTCAACTCTGACAGGGACAGAGATCTTCTTTCCAGGAGGCAGCTTGATTCTAGTGTCGAAAACAGTACCCAGAGGAACCTTATTGAAGGAGTTATCAGCCTTGAAATATCCCTTGATGTACCCCAAGAGAGATACTGGACCTGAATAATTTGATGCCAAGAGTGGAGTTTGTTCGTTACTGAGGGTATCAGAGGTGAATTGCACCCTGTTGTTTTCCAAATTTCCACCAACGAATTCTTCTTCGTCAATGGAATTATAGTTTTGATTGTTATTTTGTCTCACAATACCATACTCTTCATTGTTCTTAGGTTTCCTGATATCAACGTCCATTTGAGGAAGCCAAAATGGAATTAAGTCAACTCTGTCTTGTAATAAACTGGCACATCCATGGATGAATTTGGAAAATTTAGGAACTGCCTCTACGAGATGACTGCTGACCAATTCTTTTACCCAGGCAGGAGGTTCTTGCCCTAATTGTGTTTGTAATTTGACCTCTAAGACAGCGTATGGGAATCTACAAACATCCTTTTCTGGTAATTGAGAAAATGGGTAGTCCACTCCAATATCCATTCTTCTCCAATTTCCATGAGTTCTGTCACGGTGGTCGAAGTTGTCTTCTCTCACCATGGTCAATTCTGTGTCTAAAGAGATACGGACACGAGCATCTCCTGGTAATTGGAAAGCAGTTCTGTTATAGAAAGACCTCATCACTGGTCTCATCTTATCCTTGATGACTCTGTATTGAACTTCGTTGGCCAATCTTTCCAAGTTTTCAATTTCCTTAGAAGACTTCTTCTTTTCCTTTCTCAGCTTCTCAAACACTTGGGAAACTGTGAAGTTGCCCTTCATGAAATCGTTTACATTCCTCTCCTTGATTGGGAATCTTGCCTTGACCGATTTCTCACCGGTCCAGTCTTCTCTGTGAGTCTTTCTCTCGACAAAGATAGTGTCACTGGACATACCACCGTACCATCTCAATCTGATGGCCTCGGCACCTTCATCTTTCAACAATCTTCCATAGTACAAATCCATCTTTGGATTGTCGTAATAAATGGAGGTAATGGCACTGTCCTCTTTTTCAAACTCTTTGGAAGCATTGAATACCAACACCGGCAAATGCTTCAATATGATCAACTTCAACTCTGTGATGTTGTCCGGATGCACCCAATATTTGGTGGTTTGTCTGACGAAATTCTGTTGTGAACCACCAGCAGATGAATCTCCCTTCACTGGGTTACCTCTCGTTCTTACTAAATCATACAATTTCGATAACTTGACGATCAATTCGTCATAGTTGTCCTTGTAGAATGCCTTACTATTCAAACGGGCTTGGAAAATTGGTCTCAAGATGAAATTTTGATGTGTTTGCTTATCATGTTTCTTTAAAATTTTCTGGAACCCAATGTAATTCAATCTTGAGAACTTCAGCAAATCGTGGACATCAGCTATGGTGTCACTCAATTCTTTCTCCAAGTCTTCGAAATCTTGTTCGTATAACAAGATATTCTGTTGATTATTACCATCTATGTTTCTCTCTCTGGCATCATTAGCATTTTGGATTAATTCTTCGACCAAGTTCTCAATGTCCGAGATACGACGCAAGATCTCTTGGTGCTTCAAAGTGACGAAGTTGAAAACCTTGTTCAATTCCGTCTCCAACAGAGAAACAAAATCTTCTTCCAATTTATCATTCCATTGATTTTGATTAGATGACAAGCCTTTTTTCAATTGGTACTTCAACTCATCGTATTGGATATAATAGTAGTTGTAGTCCTGGATCAAGGAGCTCTTCAACGTTTCCCCAAACTTCATCGCGATTGTGACGGTGACTTTTTCGAGAAAATTTCGAACTGGCTCGGTTCTCCTTTTATATATTTAATTTAGAATTAGATTCTCTCCTCTCTCTTTTCTCTGTCGCTTATCAAATTTTAAGTGCTGCACTTGCAAGGCAGCCTTTTTTGCACGCTGAACAAGCGAAAAAAAAATAAAAATGTTAGAAAATGGTAATTATGTATGCGCACGTGGACTGAAATTTTTCATCACTAGTAAAACTTCCTCGCGAGAAAGATTTACTATGGTCACAAGACAATTGGATCTCCAGTAGTTGGGTTCCTAGATTGTTTGGCTTATTTTGGTTATGCGTGGTGAGAGTTTGCAATCATTGAAAGTGGACTTTATTCGGTTGAGCTTTTTTTGTTGTTCTGTTTTTGTTATTTTGTTGTTCTTCTTTTATTCTGTTTCTATTGTCTCAAGCTAAAATCGATAAGACTAAAAAATATAAAAACCCCTGGACAAATTAAGATCAAAAAAGTTCAAATACTCTCAAGTTGGTTGTTTAATTAATTTAATTAATATTATTAGTCTATGTACATTTTTATATAATCATGGATCGAACAGCGAGGAATCAAGGTACCTGTTGAATTGTCGAAGGGACATCTGATACAAGAACAACATGATACTACTTTGAATACTGGTCCAAATGAATCTTGGTCCTACTCCACTGAAAAGACCTAGCACTCCTTCCTGCTTCACTAAAGTTTTCAAACTATGGAAAATCGAAGAGCTCAAAATCACTTGTTTCTTTCCTTGAGGATCTTTTTGTTGTGTTTGAACTCGAGTCTTGATCACATCCAATGGAGTGGTGATTATTCCAGCTAATCCTCCCGCTCCAGCTCCAACTACTAACTCTTCGCCGACATCCAATTCGGGAGCATTGGTGGTATCGTGTCGCCTTAACAGAAATTCTCTAAATTTCTCATAAAAAGCAAACTGTAACAGAGAAAATGGTAAGTCTCTCACCAAGGTCAGTTTATAGCCATAAAATAGCGCACCTGGTCCTTCTAAACGACAAATCGTATAAATTGCATCGAACGTGTTTTTATAATTGTATCCACTATGGAAAAAAGGGTTGTTCAATCTCCCTTGTAATTGTAATCTTGTCTTAAGTACTTCTGAGGGAACATAAAAAATCGATGAGGCAAAATCTCCTAAAAACCCTGCTGTTAAATGGGTCAATGTTTCTGGAACACTCCAATCGTTGATCATTCTCCTCTTTGTGTATTCGTAGGTTAAAAAGAAAACGGCAGCACTTGGAAATGATCCGAGCATTGCAGCTCCATAACCTCCATACAAACCTCTTACAAAACCTTCTTCCCTTAAAAGTGTCATATATGCGGGTACTGTGTTGCGGTATTTTAGTGTGCCTGGTGAGCCCTGTTGTCTGGTCTTGACAGTGTCTAATGAGTGCATCAGCGAGTCGCCTACAGCTCCTCCTAAACCTCCGGCCAAGAAACAGTGTAATAATGGTGATTTCATATCAGAATCTGAGCCATCCTTGTCTGGTCGACCCGAGGTGGGATCGCTTCGTATGCTACCACTTCCATGGTGTTGGCCGTCGGTGTGGACATTGTGAGTGAATGGGATTGAAGAGCTGAACGAGGTGGTAGGCGATGGCGGTACCGACATGATAATTGATGAAATCTTGAATAGCGAACAGATCGATCGTGAATGTTATGTCCTGATCTATAAAGATACCGAAGTAGTGGCTCCCATGTATTCTCCCAGTGCTTCTCTGTGTGTGCCTTTCTCTTGCGATTCCAGTTCTTCCTTCCTTCCGTCTTCTAAAGGTATCCTGTCTTATGTTCTTGGTCCCTAGGCGCTAACTCGATTCGCTTTCCTCTCTTTTTTTCAAGCCTTTTTGCCGTTTTTTTGGCTTTTTTTCCTTCACGAAAATTTTTTCCTATTGCAATTTTGCAGTTTTTCACTGGATCGTTGGCTCGCTTGGTACAAAGAACTAAACGAGTTTTGTTTTTGTAACTCTACTTTGGAGGCTTTCTTGTGGGGATTTTTCAAAAGGTGATGGAGGATATGAAAGGTCGGAGATGCTTGGTTTGGTTGAGTTGGGTTTCTGATCTGTGACAATTGCGTTGCTTTGGGAGACGATACAAAATTCTCATCTTGATGAGAATTCAAAATTATTTCTTGCCCTTCTTGTCTTTTTCTTCTCTATCTACTTCATACTTTGATTAGTTTAACGTTTTATAATAAATATATTTCAAAACTGTTTGATTCGTGAAACTACCTCGAGATGAAAATGATTTTTGACAAATATTGTTGGAACAAACTTATGCTATGACCCTATTCACGAATATACAAACTCTAAAAGTCAGCCTTTTCCCCCATCTATTTCTCAACACCTCTCACTTCAACGTCTTCCAATCACCCCCAATTCCTTATCCTCATCTCATCTCACAGAAGCAGATACAATTTGAATTTTTCTTTGAAAAGCAATTTACTAACAATTTTTTTTCACATCGATCAAAAATGTTAAAAAACTTGGGCACATAATTTTTCGCAGCTACGGTTCTTACCACATTGATGACGAGATGATGAGATGCCCCATAAAGTTCCAAGCACGGAGCCTCAATTACGTGCTAAGCAGAAGTTACAAGGTGCTAGCCATCGAAACGTCGTGTGATGATTCGTGTGTAGCCTTAGTGGATAGATATTCAAAAGAAGAACCGCCAAAAGTGGTAGACCATTTCAAATCTACTCTTGATTCTACACTGTCAGGGGGCATAATACCCACCAAGGCATTTGTTCACCATCAACAAAACTTGGCGGCTTTAGTCCAAGAAATGTGCTTGAAGCATGATCTACACAAAAACCCTCCCGATTTGATCTGTGTGACCCGTGGTCCTGGTATGCCCGGTTCTCTCAATATTGGATGTGATACTCTGAAAGGGTTGAGCGTCGCCTGGAATAAACCTTTGATTGGAGTACACCACATGTTGGGTCATTTGGTTGTGCCAAGGATGAAACACAACGGTTTAGAGCCTAGGTTCCCGTTTTGGAGTTTACTCATAAGTGGAGGCCATACTATGTTGGTAGAGTCCAAGAGTTTGACATGCCACAATATCGTCTGTGACACCATGGATATCGCTGCAGGGGATCTGCTTGACAAATGCGCAAGAAAATTGGGGTTCAAAGGTAATATGATAGCCAAGGAAATGGCTCTGTTCATTGCGAAGAATCAAGATCAAGATAGAGATGAGAATATCGATCTACTGAGTATCAATAAACCTCTACAAAACAAACCTGGCAGGAAAGACATCCAATCGTTTTCATTTAGTGCTTTCAATGGTATGGTGGATAGAACATTACAAAAAAACGGGTTAAACCTGGATAATATGTCACCACAACAAACCCTCACCATCGCTTCTTACATTCAAGACACCTTATTTTCTCATATCATCGACAAGATCAAGTTATCCATATCAGAACAAGACCCCACCATATCTGATTTTGTTGTCAGTGGAGGCGTCTCCGCCAATGAGAAGTTGAGACTGGACTTGGAACTCAGTTTCCCACAATTCAAATTTCATTATCCCGAACTCTCCTTGTGCACAGACAATGCCGTGATGATAGCATGGGCAGGAATAGAACTTTACGAGACTCATGGTTACATTTCAGATCTAAAATTCAACCCAATCAAGAAATGGTCCTTGAATGAGATACTTTAAGTCTCCCTATTGCCCAAATACAGATCTTTGATTTCATATTTTTCAATCAACTTCAACCAAGTATCATATTCTAATTTAAAAATCAAATGTGACTTCGTATCCGACTTCCCACTGGCTGATATATATTTTGGATAACGTTCATTGGGGGTGGGTATCTTGACATAAGGAATACCTTCGTCGTCTTCGTTTTTGAAAAGCATCAACTTGTCATGATTGATCAAAAAACTCATGTAAAACAAATTCTCAATACTCTGACTGAAGGAGTGTGGATTTATAATAAATCTAAACATGTTTATAGCGTCATTATCGTTTTTCTGTTGTAGTATTTTGTAACACTGGATGGCAGATTGATATGTATCTTTCTCAGAGTTTGTAGTGAGTTCATCTAATTGGACCAGACTAGGTTTCAAGGCACTTCCAGACTTCAAGTAATCGGCCTCTCTTCTTGACTGTTTTCTCTTTTTGAATTCAACGTCCAACGGTCCTAGCAAAAAGTCGATCGTCAGCACTTTGGTGGAGTGTTTCATATATAAAGAACTCACTTTACCCCAATTGAAAGAGTAATGGAAATCTTCTAACAGGTCGATGTCATTTTCATCACCATTGAATAATTGAATAGTCTGATCCTGGTCATCTTCTTGAGTCCTCTTTGCATATTTTGCAAATTTCTGCATAAAATCATTGAAATCTAATCCATTATCTAATCCACCTAAATCAATATTGTTCACTCCCATAGACAGTTGTTCACCTATCTCTCTGATCAGTTTGGAATCCAAATTTGTGATTTCGTTCTGATAATGTGTGTCTCCTAGAAGCTTAGAGTTTTCGTATAAACTGTTGGCTTTCAGCAAGTTCAGAGTGACTGCTGAGATGTTCCCATCACGGGCAACTTTACTTCGTTGCGCTTTCAAATTTGTGGATAATCCATTGTAACCTCCGTTGATTTTGTTTATGTAGTCTTCATATTGGCTTTGGGTCATTTTGATCTTCTCGTAGCCGTCGTCATCGTCTTCATCTTCATCTTCGCTGCCACTGGAACTTTCCTCAGATCCAGATTCGGATACAGACTCAGAGCCAGACTCAGAGCCAGACTCAGACTCGGCGGTTGATTTGTTCGTCACTGTCGTTTCATTGGTACGAGGCTTCTTGTTGCCACCAGTCACTGCTTCAGGGGTATCTATACTTCTCTTCATCGTGCCTTCTATCAACTTTTCATAATACTCATGTAGAAACAAATGCCAACACCCGTTTTATTTTATCCTGATATCAATTCAATTTGTATTTAGTTTGTTTAAACTCTATATATTAATTTTTTGCCCTATTTGTTTTTATTTTTGAAACCCGCGAACTTTTTTTTTTTTTTTTTCACTCCACTTGAACAACTTCAATGCATAATTCCTAACCCCCCTAGAGTAACTTGTTTGCAAACCACGTCTCAAGACCTCTTTCCTTCACGCAGTTATCGCTTGTAAGTAAAACATTGAACAACTTCACGTATTTCAATGACCCACATTGGTCAAGAATTTGCCTGTTGATACACTTGATCTTGTTTATGCTTAGCATGTTCGGAGTCAACTGATTCATGTTAAACTCATACATCTCGTTATCATTATCGTTATCATAAGCTAAATCGTCAGTGATGTTGATGTTGCCATTTCTAGTTCTTTCGTTATTTATCACATTGAATTCCTCCACGACAAGTTCAAGAAATTCAAGAGATGGCAAATGTCTCAAAACGTTGTAGATAAACCTTGACAAGTTCTTGATTGAGATTGTAATTCTGAGTTTTACCAATTTTTTGTGCTTGATCAACTTCTTCTCCAAAATCTTTATAGGCACTGACTTCAATTGATTTTCACTTTTGAAATCCAAAATGAGTCTTGTTAAGTTCTTATGGCGATTGAGCGATTTGAAAAACTGTAAAAACTGCGAACCATAGTTCAGATTACTCTCATCACCGATATCTTTATTCATGTTGATATAGAGTCTTTCAAGATCTTTTATTTTATTGACCATCACTGGAATTTCTTCAAATCTCTCAAAGTCAATATTCAATTCTTTCAAGTTTGACACATGTGAAATGATTTTTTGTAAGCAATCCGAATTTCCGACCTCTTCGCAATCGATCAAGGTTAGTTTAGACAGCAGACTCAAATCACAACATCTCTTCAAGATCTTCTCATCTCCTACATCAAAGGTAATTCCATCAAATTTCAACTCTTTCAATCTCAATCTCTGACTATTGCGAGTACAATGAGAATTCCGGAACAAATTCTTTATTGTATCGCAATCTTGATCTGCTGTGGCTCGTACAGGGCTATGTCCACTTCTATTAAGAATTCTATTGAAGTCATACAGAAGTTCATTGGTCATTCCATTGTAGAAATATTTATTGAAACAGTCTTGCAAATAATTGAAATCAATTCCAATACTGTTGACAAGACTATAGTTCGTTGGGAATGATACTGGTTGATTTTTACATATGGATAATCTTGTTAATGTCGAGGGGGCTGTTAAGTCCTTCAAATACGAAGAATTCTTGAAATTGGATATCGATAGCATATCCAATTGTAAATCCCTCAGATTTATCAAATTTACCAAACCATGCTTCACGTGAGATCCATTTTTTAATTTCCTCTTGGCGATATTAGTGGTGAAATCTCCATTCAATTCTTGTAATCTATCTGTATTTCTCATCAAAGGTAATAGACTATCCAAATTGATAAAACAAGAATAATATTGGAAGTCACATCCCTTCAAATTATCCAACTCATTGAACAAAAATTTCAAACACTCCAGCAATTCAAATTCAATGAAGTGATCTGGTAGTTTTATCACTCTTATATAGTTTATCAAGTGAATCAAATCTTTTCTCTGTCGAACAGTCTTGAAGAAATGTTTCAATCCATAACAGGTTCTTATAACAGTAGATTTGTATTTGTGGTTTCTGAACTTGATAACATCATTGAAATTCAACAACTCTTCATGGAATACCTGATTATTGGAATCTATAATGATGGAATCATACAATCTAGGTAGGCAGGCGCTATACAACTTTTTACTCGCGAAGAGCAAATGATAACAATCAGCTTGCGATAAGTTGGACAGCACCAAGGCCAATAATTCTGGTGGAAGATCATTGAGCATCACGTCAAATATTGGCTTTATTCCTTCACTTTTGTGAAAATTCAACAATAAAATCACCTATCCATTTGGTATGTGTTTTCAACTACCCCAAATAAATAAACCATTGAAAAAATGTGGTGCTTCTAAACTTTCTCCCTTAAGACCAATCAAAAATATTTTTATCTAAAAGATCAGTTAGGAAAATATTTTTTTTTCACAGATCACTCACGTGACCTATATTGACTTGTCCGATATTTCAGCAATGATCGCTTTCTGAAGTTGATGAATTAGTCTATCCTTTTCACACCAGTGATTTTCGAGCCATTTTTCTAGCTTGTGTCTCTTCTTAGGCACCCTTGCCAAAAGTTTGCTCTTGACATGAATCCGAATCACATATCCCGAAGGATTTTCTGATAGAATTTCGAATAATGTAGGGGCTTTAAATTCTCCCGCAGGCCTAAAGGAAGGAACAGAACTTGCTTTATCGATAATGGAGGAGGTTTCTGATAATAGTACTGAAGCAGAACTTTGAATCTTGAGATCGCTTCTTCTTTTCTTTGTCAGTTCAAAGGCGAATCTATTCTTCGTGGATTCTTGCGGTATCAACATCTGGTGATCAGCTCTGCTGAGTTGTCGGTCAGAATTTTTATAATAAATAATTGAAATATCATACAATCTGGCGAATGAAGTTTCATTTAACAGTTGAATGGCATTATAAAACCCAGAGAATCGAGGATATAGGAGATTGTTCAACTTCGGCAAGTAGTATTTCTCTCTCATTTCTTTCTGTAGATTCGAAGATTCGTTAGTGAAAATGTTGACCTCAGGGAAGAGAACGATCCATTCGACGAGTTTTGAGCTGACAATCTTACTGAAAGTATACTTGTTCAGGTCCTGGTCTAGCTCCCAATTCTCGTCACACGAGAACCAACTATATATAAGTCGTATCGTTGGAATTCGCCATATTCTGAACCAAGTAAAGAAATTGAGGTTTGGAAAGATTAGATTCTTGAGACCATTTTGGTTGGAAGAGACACATGCTTCATTCAAAGCCAGAAGTGCAATATAATCCACTAAAGAAGAGTGATTACTGATCAATAAAGCTGGGTCAGGCTCCAATTGGTCTCCAGTGATTCGGATTTCGATGCCATTGAGTCTCTGTTTTGCATTGTTAGTGTCGGTAAATATCACAACTGGAGTAGAAACTCACATACTAAAAAATACAAACATAGCTTCCAAAATAAAACTGCCAATTCTCGTTTAAGGTATTCCACAGAGGACGGTGCATAAATTTTAAGAAAGGATAAGTTCAATGAGATAAAGTGATAGATGAGTAGATATAATGATAGAGCAGCAAGGTATAAGGCACCTCTTAGCTGTTTGAAAAAAGACAATTGGGAGGAGACCGGGTAAATACCCAAATGCTCTAGTAATTCAATTGATCTCATTTTCTGGTGCTTATTACTTAAGCGCTGTGCCATTAGTTCAACGAGATATGACAACTGTTTTATACTTCTGTTCGTCCGAGCTCATCTCATCGCCCCTCAGAAAAAATTCCTTACACTAAAATAGGGGTGCAGATTAAGCGCCGATGAGGTAAAGAAAAAAGAAACAAAGAAAAAAATTAAAAAAAAAAATTTTCACTTCAAAAAAACTCTTAACACTGCAAATTAAATTATATTAAATCAATTGAAATCAGTTTAGTGAGTTCTAGCTTTGAATACAATTGTCCGATCCAAAGATGTCCCGTTTGATTGTGAAGGGTATTCCTAAATACCTCACGGAAGATAAATTGAAAGATCATTTTGCCAAGCAAGGAGATGTTACCGATGTCAAATTGATGAAAAACAAGTTTGGGGAGTCCAGAAGATTTGCCTTTATTGGTTATAGAAGTTCAGACGATGCCGAAAAGCTGATAAGATTCTTCAACGAATCGTATATCGACACACTGAGAATATCCGTTGAGCTGGCCAAGACATTTTCAGATCCAAACGTGCCATTGTCTTGGAGAGAAAAGAAGAAACTTCAGGAGGAGCAGCTCAAGTCCAAGACACAAGCATTGGAGGCAGAGGCAGCTAAATTGGAGAACACAAGAAAGAACAAGAATAAGAAGCAAAAGATCAGCGAACTTATAAAGGAAGAGTTATCGCTGGACCCTAAATTGAGAGAGTTCATGGAAGTGATGAAGCCAAGTCATGAAGTGAAGTCCTGGGCAAACGATGCCACTGTAGATGCAGCTGGGGCTCCTTCGCTGAAGGATTTGGAAATCGCCTTGCTGAAGCAAGATGGTACTTATAAAGAAGACGAGAACCTCGATGAACCGAAGAGCACGTTACCCCCTGTAGTATCTGTAACAGAGGAAGCTGCAAGTGATGATGAGTATGAATCGTTTGGTAAGGACAAAAGTGCAGAAGAAGAAGAAGAGGAAGAAGAACAGATGATCCCATTGCTGGCACTTCCTGAGAAGAAAGAAGGGACAGAGGGATTGTCCGATTTGGACTGGTTGAAACAAAGACAGATAAGAATTAAAGATGGCGAAGCAGTACCGAAGAAAGATGACAATGAGGGCGAATCACAGGAACAAGAACAGCCACAAACACAAGAACCAGTGGAAGAGCCAGTAGTCGAGTCGGCTGAAGATAAGGCTATTGCTTTGATCTCAGAGACAGGTCGTTTATTCTTGAGAAACATCTCATACTCTGCATCGGAGACGGATTTCCACGACTTGTTTGGCGAGTTTGGTGCTTTGGAAGAAGTCCATATTGCCATTGACACCAGAACAGGGAACTCCAAAGGTTTTGCCTATATCCAATTTGCCAATCCTCAAGATGCTGTGAGGGCCTACCAGGCCTTGGATAAGGAGATTTTCCAAGGTAGATTGTTGCATATTTTACCAAGTCAGGCCAAGAAATCACATAGACTTGACGAGTTTGAACTCAAAAACTTGCCTTTGAAAAAGCAGAAAGAGTTGAAAAGAAAGCTGGAACTGTCCAAGTCTGTATTCAGTTGGAACTCACTTTTCATGAACAACGATGCCGTCTTGGAGTCCGTAGCCAACAGTATGGGAATAAACAAGTCCGAGTTGATCGATCCACAAAACAGTTCGTCTGCGGTCAAACAAGCGTTGGCAGAAGCCTCCGTTATTGGAGATGTTAGAAAGTATTTCGAGAACAAAGGTGTCGATTTGACTTCTTTTGACAAGAAGGAGAAAGACGATAGAGTGATCTTGGTGAAAAACTTCCCATTCGGGACCACCATTGAAGAAATTGGAGAATTGTTCACACCTTTTGGTGAGTTGAGACGTCTCTTGATGCCACCAGCAGGCACCATTGCCATTGTTGAGTTCAGAGACGTTCCTAGCGGGAGAGCTGCGTTCACGAAGTTGGCCTTCAGAAGATTCAAGAAGTCCATCATTTATTTAGAAAAAGGACCAGTAGATTTGTTCAAGAGAGAGCCAACTGCAGACGAGGCCGGTGTAGAGACAGGATCCAAGGAAGTTGAAGAAGAAGGTAAAGAAGCCAAGCTCAGTTCTAAGGACTTGTTCGAAGATCCAGAGCCATCAGCTGTTGAAGACTACGAGGGACCAACGGTTTCTGTGTTTGTGAAGAATTTGAATTTCAGTACCACCAAGGAAGACTTGGTGAATCTTTTCAAACCATTGGACGGATTTGTGGTTGCTACCATCAAGACCAAACCGGACACCAAGAACGCAGGTAAGACTTTAAGTATGGGATTTGGGTTTGTCGAGTTCAAGACAAAGGAACAAGCTAATATTGCTATAAAGACAATGGATGGACATTCTTTAGACGGCCACAAATTGCTGTTGAAATTGTCAACGAGAGTCTCTTCGACAGAGTCGAGCTCGAGCAAGTCAAAGACATCCTCCTCGGCAAAATCCTCCAAGATCATTGTCAAGAATTTACCCTTCGAAGCTACAAGAAAAGATATTGTCGAGTTATTTTCCAGTTTTGGTCATTTGAAATCGGTGAGAGTGCCAAAGAAATTCGACAAAAGTGCAAGAGGTTTTGCCTTCGTTGAGTTCTCCTTGTTGAAAGAAGCTGAACAGGCCATGGACCAATTGACAGGTGTGCATTTGTTAGGTAGAAGATTGGTAATGCAGTTTGCTCAACAGGAATCTGCCAACGTTGACGACGAAATTGACAAGATGACTGCCAAGGTCAAGAGACAGGTCGACACTACAAAGTTCTCCAACCTGTCCAGATTGACTGGTAAGAGGAAGTTGAATCTTGACGATGATGAGGACGGAGATAACTTGAACTTGAGTTGATCGGTCAACTTCTCACCACACTGTGGCTTTTTTTTTCACTCTTCTCCACACTTTGACGGCCAAAATTTTCACTGCTTAATAATTTTTTTTTTTCATTTTTCCTGCATTTTGTTATCGGTGAAAAAGTCACCATTATTTAAATAAAGCGATATACTTAGGAGTTATAAATTTGAACAGTATTGACGTATCTGCCATTGTCTTATAATGATCAGAGCGAACTTGAGGTCCAACTTGGGTAAGACCAGCTACAAAAACAGACTTGCCTGGAAAAATGCCAGTAGGAAATGGTACTCGAATGGTGCTAAACCAAGTCCTGAACCGGCCAAGACTTCGGCCAATGGTGGCGGGCTCTTGAACAAGGTGTTGATCATAGGTGCCAGTGTGGCCATTGGCTCCTTGTTGACACAGAGGCACTACAGAAACAACCCTCCAAACAATGTTTTCCCTTTGACTTCGTCGTCTCCACTCGCAGATGTTGACCTGCCAGTCTATCTGACGAAAGAGGAACTGTTGCAAGGTTTGAAAGAGATCGAGCTGATCTTGGGGAAAGAGCACGTCTCGATCCTCCCAGATGACCTTGAAGCGAGAAGCGACTCCTTTTTCAACACCCACAAGGCCAAGCCACACGAAAAACCGTATGCAGTTGTCTTCCCGGGCTCCACAGAGGACGTTTCCAAGATCTTGAAGGTTTGTCACAAGTACAAGATCCCAGTTGTTCCCTTCAGTGGTGGAACTTCCTTGGAAGGTCACTACGTGCAGACCCGTCAAGGGCTTTCCTTGGATATGACCCGTATGGACCAGATTTTGCAATTCAACAAGGATGATTTGGACGTTGTCTGTGAGCCTGGTGTCGGCTGGCAAGATTTGAATGCCTTCTTGGAGCCACACGACTTGATGATCGGTGTCGATCCTGGACCTGGGCTGCAATTGGGTGGTATGAGTGCTTGTTCTTGTTCAGGCACCAACGCGTTCAATTTTGGAACCATGAAGGAGAACGTGATCGGGTTGGAAGTTGTCTTGGCAGACGGAACTGTCATCCAGACCAGAAAGAGAGCCAAAAAGACCTCAGCAGGTTACAACTTGACGGGTCTTTTCATCGGTTCTGAAGGTACATTGGGTGTAGTGACAAAAGTGACCATGAAGCTCCACGTCAGACCTAAAAATGAAAGTATCACTGCCATTACTTTCCCAACGATCAGTGATGCTTCCACTCTGGTCAGCAAATTGATCCAAAGTGGAATCAAATTGAATGCCGTCGAGCTCTTGAATACCGAGATGGTCAAATGTTTGAACGAATCGGGCCAATTGACCAGCAAATACGTCGAGAAGCCAACGTTGTTCTTGAAAGTTGCTGGTCTGTCTCCAAACATCACCAAGGAAACTTTGAAACAAGTACAACAAATCACCAAAGCGAACAATGCGCTTTCTTACAAGTTCGCAACCTCGGAGAAGGAGAAAGACGAGATCTGGCAGGCAAGAAAACTTGTTCTTTGGTCCTCCATCGAATACGGTAAGAGATCTTTGGGTCCAGATGCGAATGTGATCACCACAGACGTGGCTGTTCCGATTTCAGACTTGCCTCAAGTCATTCTGGACACAGAAGAAGACATTAATAAAAGTGGAATCTTAGCTACTGTCTTAGGGCACGTCGGTGACGGTAATTTCCACGCCTTGTTGGTTTACAACGACGAAAACAAGCATATTGCTCAAGGGATTGCCGACAGAATCGTTGATCGTGCTGTGGTCAAGTTCGATGGAACTTGTACTGGTGAACATGGAGTCGGTTACGGTAAGAGAAAGTATTTGATTCGCGAGTTAGGTGAGGATACAATTAGTGTGATGAGAAGAGTCAAGCTTGCCTTGGATCCTTTGAGGATTTTGAACCCTGATAAAGTGTTCAAGACCGATCCAGAAGAGGTAGAGGAGGCCCATTAATAGGCAATAGACAGTGGTTGTTTTTCATTTTTTAATAGAAGTTAAAAGTTAATAAAAATCCTAGTGTTTAGTATCTACATGAGAGCCTGTCAGATATAATAGAGAGGGAGCACCATCACTTCTGATGCTGTATGCTTGAAAATCAGCCAAAGCTTACCCATGACTGGAAAAATAGGGGCTGAGAAAACCCCCGCGTAGATCGAAAAGTGAAAAAACGCGCGTAATTTTCCTGTAAAAGCAAAACAAAGCCAAACAAATAGCATAGACAACAGTATAAGACATCTTGGTCATCTAGGGGTTATCAATATTGGAAATGGAATCGGAAATATTGAAGAATTGGGGAGCCGTTAAGAAAGCAGAGAGTGGCTCAGATATAAACAAGGATGAGAGCAAATTAGTCCTTCTTGAGGATAGATTGAAGACAGTGGAGGAATCAGATGACCCGCTACTGTTGTACTTAGACTTGATCGAGTACGTCAATGGACAGAGATCTGAGGAAAAACAGTTGATCGAAGTATTGACGCGATGTGCCCATCATTTCAAAGATGATGAGTTGTATAAAGATGATCTTCGATACTTGAACGTCTGGTTCCACTACATACATTTTTCCGAGTCTCCCTTCGAGATATATACCTACTTATTCAAGAAACGGATCGGTTCCCGATCAGGGATCTTTTACCAGAAGTTCGCTGACTATTTAGAACAAGTGAATGATTACCAGAAATGTTATGAGATCTATACTTACGGGATATCACAGACAGTTTTGAGGAATCTCAAGAGTTTAATGAGAAATTTCGAAGCGTTCAAGCTTCGACTAGTGAACTACCAGCGATTATCGGGACCCATTGATAAAAGAAAAGTATCATTTTTATCAGGATTCGCAAATACTCAATCTAATGGTCGTAGTTCTCGCCATTCTTTCGACGAAAATCAACCTTCGAAGAGACACAAAACAATGCAATTGTACCCAGCAGACTATCAAATAGTGAAAATCCCTGGAAGGCCTTCAGAGAAGTGGAGATTGAACTTGCAAATGCTATACAGTGAGTCTGGAGAAGAGTTCACTCCTGAAGAAATATTGTGTATGTCGAGAGGCATCTATGATTTCAAAAATCCCCCTCCTCTGACACCACCTGTTGCGAAGAAAGGTCTTCGACAAAGAACGGTCACCACCAAATTACCATTGAAAGACACCAGCGAGACAGAATTGAACAGGAATGAGTCGGAATTGGAACCAGATTTAAACGAATCAGCATTGCACGTGGCATCAAATCCAGAACCAAATCCAGATTCCCCAACAATGTTCACGAAGGAAGCTCAGCAAGAGATCTTATCTCTATTCAATCTGCCCTTTGCTGTAGATAAAGCCGTTCCAAAGAAAAAACAAGAAAGCGCCGCTGCGGAAAGGGCAAGTTTCCAAATCAAGCGAGACGATAAGGAGGAAGCAGAATCTGAGCCAACAGGACGTGAGCCAGCAGTAAACGAGCCAGCCACCCCAAATAATGAAGACTACGATCAAGAAAATCTCGGAAACGAAGATACATTTCCGAAGAAAAGAGGTGTTGCGCCGTACATGATGACTCCGATACCGGAAGTTTCTGAAAACAGTACACGCGTCTCGGAAGCAATGAGCTCGCCCTTTATCGAAGAGCCCGCAGAGTTACAAGACCACAAAGATGTGCCCGCATTAGTTGACCCGAGTGCAAACCTGACCAAAATGACCATCTTGCGCTCGTCTACATCTCCTTTGAATCTTAATGCAGACTACGAGGTGTACCATTCTGCACTGAACAAAAAATTAGTCTTGGAGCGGTTTTTCGATCAGCCCACTTCTGGCAAGAGACCCGCTATCGGTAATAAGAGTACCTTACTAGAGTTTAGGAACGAAATGTATTGTGTTACTGCAAAATTGGGACCTAATTGCTATGTTGGCGAGAGTTCTACTGGAGTATTAGATCTCATCAAGATTGTAAGTCCGCCTGATGTTTGGGAATATTATATTTTGAACCAGATCAATGAGAGGTGTGGTTGTGATTTCATCGTGGGCTTGAAATCTATAAATGTGTTTGAAGATGAATCTTTCTTGGTGTTGGAATACCTTCAACAAGACGATTTGAACTCTTTGATCACCAATCACAAAGCCAAAAATGAATCTCTCGACCAACGGTTGATCATGTTGATCATGCTCGAATTGTTGGACTCGGTCTCTACACTCCATGAATCCATGTTCATCCATGGAGATCTTCGTCCTGAGAATGTTTTGTTCGATATTCAAGGTGGAAGTAAACGGATTTTAAAATTTTGTAATTTTTCGAAAACGATCGATATGAGCCAATTCCCCTCTGGGGTAAGATTCCAGAGTGATGAGTATTCTCATCTTGTCAGGAGTCTTGAGTCATCTTCGTGGACTGTAGAAGTAGATTATTTGGAACTACTGAATATTCTACATCTTTTGCTTTTCCATGAACCAATTCAAATTATCGAAGACGAAAATGGCAAGCTGAATCGTACTAGTAAGCCTTTGAAAACATATTGGGACCATATATGGCAAGATTTATTCGATGTATTATTAAGGAAGCAAGGTTCATTGAAAAGTCTAGTTGAAAAATTACAATTGAAATTGAATAATTGTGATCGGCAGAGTCTTATAGAACAATTACAGATTCAACTTGCGTCGAAATGACACGAAACTCTCGGTTTAAAAATATAAAACAAGGTCATATTATTGCGATTCGTAACAATAGTAACAATGATGATAGTAATAATAATAATGTAAAAACAAACTAAACTAAAGCTAAACCATACCAAATCAGATCAGATATCTGAAATGTGGATTCTCGAAATCGGTCAAATCGGCAAATTCTTGATTCTCCATGAAGATCTCGTCATCCTCTCCGCTCAGTCTTCTCTCGGCAAGAGCCTTGTCTCTTCTCTTGTTGTCGTAGAGGTAGGAGAAGTACAACATGAACAAGAGCACCAATGAGAAGGCGTAACAGACAACAATGGCGATCTTGGCACCGTTGTAATGTGGCAGTTGGTTAGCACGGAAGGTTTGAGGTCCAATGATGTTACCGGTACAGTAACCAATCAAGAAGATCAGATTGACGGTGATTTTCTTGGTGTGACCAGCAGTGTTGGAGGAGAAAAGCGAAAGACAACAGATCATACCTACTGGCGAGACTGTCATCAAGTAATAACCGGCCAATCTGGCTTGCTTACTCTTGTCGGCAAAGGCCAACATACAGGCAGAGACCAAGGTGATGACGGTCAGGAAGATGGCAATTGGCAATCTTTTTGGGTAGAACTTGTGGACGTAACCCAATAACCAACAACCAACGATTTCCACGGCTCCGGTAGGCATGTTCATCAACAAGGTCTGGGTTGGTGAGTAGTTAAAGTCACTGGACAACAAGATACTGGAGAAGTTGGTCAATCCACCATTTGGAACGTCACTGGCCAATCCGAAGAAGAAGTAGATCCAAGTTCTGTAATCCAAAAGAGCCTCTTTGAACTGGTGGAACTTGAAGTGCTTGTTACCGAAACCTTGGTTGTTGGATCTAATTCTCTCCAAAACCATCAATTTCTCATCCTCGGTCAAGAACCAGGCACCGGCTGGAGTACTTGGGACATGCAAATAGAACAGAATACCAACAACGATGGTCATCAAACCAGTGATGATGAAAAGAACTTTCCAAGCCTCGATGCTGTACGAGTCGGCATGGGTAGCCAAACCATACGCAATACTGGAGCCCATGATGGTTCCCCAACCGTTGAAACAGAACCAGGTACTGGTACGCAAGAATTGTTCCTCCTTCTTATACCATTGGGAGGTCAAGATCATCATGGAAGGAGTGACGGCAGACTCCAAGACACCAAGCATCACACGTAAAAATATGAAGCCTCCATAGTTTGGAGTGGCATGCAAACACAAGACAATACCCCAGAGCACAATGAAGGTGGAGGCAGTCTTGGCCATTGGGAACCGTTGTAAAAGATAAGAACTTGGAAACTCGAAAAACAAGTAACCCAAGTAGAATCCAGATCCTACCCAGGTATATTGATCACCAACCATGTTAAGATCGGTACGTAATCCCATGATAGCAGCATAACTGTTGGTGACTTTGTCCATGAATTGCACAGAGTACAAGAAACACAACAAAGGCATAAGATACCAATCGATCTTTCTCAAAAGCTTCTTATCGGTCTCGGCATCCAATTGGACATCACGGGCAGCAATGGCCAATTTCATGGCCTCATCGACATCTCCGGTGACCGCAATCTCCTTACCGGAAGGGGAGATGATGGTGGTGATGACTGCGTTCAGATCACCAAGCTGATCTTCCGTTATAGAAGCGACAGCATGAATCTCATTGGACTTCTCATTTACAACTTTGTCAGAGCTATTGTTGTCAGACATCTTTCACAAGGTTACTGAACTATATACTATTCTTCAAACTCACAACAACAACAATTTTTAAGAGGATTTGACAATGATTATATATTGCTCTCAAACATTTTTAACAACTCTTGGTCAAAGAAATCCCACTCTTGATGGATCACTGAACGTGAATTTTTCCTTACTAGGCTTATCAGCTGTTGAAAAATGGAAAGATGCATATTTTACTGCTGCATCTAGGCAGATCGGCAAGAAAAAGGGCATGAAAGAAATCAAATTTCTCAGTATCTCTTTTTATTGGCGAGTTGCGTAAATGGGAAAGAAGAAAATGTGTTATCTTTTGGTGAACTAAACGACGTTGCAGTTTTTTTTTTTTTTTTTTTTTTACAAGACTTTTTGACTTTGGAAACGATAACGATAACGATAAGAATGCAGTTGGCTGGTTTGCTCGAACAAATTGACTCTAAAAGATGATGTTTCATAGGATCTTGTTTCTTTTGTTAGGATTGTTTTGTCAGACAAAAGAAGAAAGATCGTGGCCCAAAAGGCATTGTGATGGGTGGGGTGTAGTGGGACATGGTGTGTGGAAATGTGTGAGAGCGAAAAATATAGTGAAGTGACATCAAAAAGGCTACGGCTTACATATAGAGAGTATCATAAAGAGAGGTTTCCCTTCCCTCACTATGCAGTCCATAATTATTTATTAAATGATACAGTTACTCTTTTCAAGCTCAACTCTCGATGTGTCGGTATTTGTTTCCGCCCACATAATACTGGGCAATTTTTGTCCCTTACAAAAGCTTGCCTTTTTTATTTTTCGGCGCAAAAAAAAAAAAACGCTGGAAAGCTTGTGCTCATCGTCTGTTTGCTTACCTAAGCACCTTGAGAGCAAATAAACTAACCATGAAATCTTCCTTGGCGCGGGTAAAGTATAATCTGTTCCGTAGGTGATAAAGGTGATTGATTCCGTGAAATGGGTCCCCTTGGCAAGATAAGGTGAGCGTGTTGCCAAGCAGAGTCAAAAACTTCAGAGAGCTGCCGATAAGGGATTCTCAAAATCGTATGTGAGTCGACCTGAGTAAGCTTTTTCCCCCAGAGTCATGGAAAAGTCTTGCCAGAGTCAGTAATCATTTGTGACTCCTGAAGACTCTGATCGTGGCCAAAATTTGTCTGCTACATGGTTTTCAGCTCAACCATTTGGGTCACTTTAGTCGGAAGATAAATGATA
Source organism: Nakazawaea ambrosiae (assembly GCA_024271865.1). Lineage (NCBI taxonomy): Eukaryota > Fungi > Ascomycota > Pichiomycetes > Alaninales > Pachysolenaceae > Nakazawaea > Nakazawaea ambrosiae. The sequence continues at coordinate 23,745 of JANBXG010000004.1, read as the reverse complement.
CAGAGGCAAACCTGAAGGAAACCTGAAAAACTCGTATCCGAGAACATCTAGGTTGAAACACATTATTACCTTTGCTACATAAATTCAAAGTTCTTGATTCTTTTTTTCTGTTGGTTGTACAACAACTCCATTATCTGGTTGGATTCCACTTAGTTCATTAAACCTTAAATTCCTCAACACTGTGTAAAAAGTTGCTCTCTCGCTTCACAGGTATATCGGTGTTTGAAGCCTTTTTGGAGAATAATTAGTGATATGGGCACGTCTGGCAATGTGTGGCTTTTAACCGCCTATGGTTCATCTCTCCAAAGTTTATTTGTGAGCACTTTTGCCCTTTCAGGGAACTAAATTACCGTCGTTTATATCCGTTTCGAGAATAAACCCTGGATTTCCCCACCTCCGATTTGAAGCCTCTTCGGTTGCTGATCTGCTTCCTGTTGTCACTTGCCAGCCCACAGATCACAATTTAGTTTACTACCCTCGAAAATCATGAGGCTGGCTCGATCGCTTCTCCTCAGATTGCAAAATAGCTTGTTCTCAATTCCCTTGGCTTTTCATATTTTGCTCATCACTCTTAGTGCTTTCTCTCATTGATTTTTTTTTTCTTGTTTATTATTTTGATTTGTTTAAAAAAAAACCACACAGCGAGAACGAGTAAAGCCTGAGTACACTCAATCGATTTATCTTGACCATCACACATACATGCATCGCAAACACGATGGATCACAACCCATACTCCAAGCTTAGACGATCTGCTTCTGTGGAGAAAAACTCGGATCTCTTCTCAGGCACCAAGAAGTTTGACGGATTGGAGAATTTGCCCAGACCAACACGAATAGGAATGGCGATGACTGCAACGCCAACGAAGAGGGAAGTCCCGAATGGGGACCACACCACCACCACCACGTTCGACATAACTCCCAACACCACCGAGAGAATTATCAACTTGGAGAAGTCACAAAGCCAACAGTTGAACGAGATGAGGAAAGATGTTGCTTCCAAGAGGCACGAAGCGAGTATGTTGAAAAACAAATTTATGGAGATCACAACGTTAGCACAAGAATTGGAATTGAACCAGGAACTCTTGCATGCCAAATTCTACAACTCAGCAAAAATGGCCACGGGAAAAGAAGCGGAATTGGACTCATTGGAGTCCCAATTAGAGAATGAGTTTGAGACTTTGCTCAAATCTCTGCAATTACATAAGAAGGAATTGGAATTAGATCACAGATCCAGGCTACAAAAACTCACAAAGACTTTCGAAGACCGCGTAGATCAGACTTTGAGATCGAAAGTGAACTCGATGAATGCTCAAAAGAAAGAATTACAAGAAAACATCAAATTGCAAGAAATCAAACTACAAAATTTGGACAAGACCACAAGGGACAGGAGAAAGCAGGTGCAGGACAAATACGATATCAAGTTGAAAGAGATTTCCAACATCATCAGTGATGCAAAAGTGGCCCTTGCTGACGAGAAACACATGTTGGAGAGCCAAGTTTCGAAGATGGAGTCTATATCCATGGAGAAGAAACGCCATTTGGACTCTTTACAAGACGAGAATTCGAGACTTGGAACGGATAAGGCACAACTCGAGACGTTGAAACAAGATGTTGGACAGGATAATGTAGCTTTAGCAGAGAGTTTGAAACTGATGAGATCGAAATTGGCTTCATTAGAGCAAGAAATTACTGGAACCGAACTGCAGACTCACTCGTTGAAAAGAGACTATGATCACATAACAAGTTCTCTCGAAACGGAGGAGAGGAAGAGGCGACAATTGAATAACTTGCTACAAGATTTGAAGGGCAACATCCGTGTATTCTGCAGAGTACGACCACCTCCTTCTTCACAGGCCACGATTCCCAGTCAACTTGCTCTGATGGAGTTCCCTCGGAATATCGGAGAAACCAATAACGAACAGTTGATAATCAATGACCCGAAAGTAGGCTCGAAGAAACATGTTTTCAAATTTGACAAAGTTTTCGACATGGACGCGACAAATTCTAACATCTTTGATGAGATTTCTCCATTGGTACAAAGTTGTACCCAGGGCTATAATATCTGTTTGTTCGCCTATGGGCAGACAGGAAGTGGTAAAACATACACCATGTCTCAACCAGAGATCGGAATGATTCCTAGAACCGTGCATCAGATATTTGAAGATATTGTCAAGTTGTCCAATCTACAAAAATCGCCGTGGACCTACCAACTCACAGGGAAATTCTTGGAGATATACAACGAAAACTTGATAGATTTAATTAGCGAGACTTACAATTCGAGTAGAAAGCATGAGATTAGACATGACCCGACAAGGTGCAGGACTTTTGTCACCGGGTTGACTGAGGTGGAATTGAAAAACTCCGAACAGGTTGACCAACTTCTCCAGAAAGCCAACAGAAACAGATCAACTGCTTCTACTAAGGCAAATGAACACTCCTCCAGATCGCATTCCATATTCATCTTAACTGTGAGAGGTGTCAACAAATCCACCGGAGAATCTACAGAGGGCATATTGAATTTGGTCGATTTGGCTGGTTCAGAGAGATTATCAAGTTCACAGGCCTCTGGGGATCGGTTAAAAGAGACTCAAGCGATAAATAAGTCTCTTAGTGCTTTAGGTGATGTGATAGCTGCGTTGAAGAATAAGAGTAGCGACAAAAATTCTGGCCATGTGCCGTTCAGAAATTCCAAATTGACTTATCTACTACAGTACAGTCTTACAGGGAATAGCAAGACCTTGATGTTTGTGAATGTATCTCCGATGGCTTGTCATTTTAATGAAACTGTGAATTCTTTGAGGTTTGCCATGAAGGTGAATAACACAAAGATAAACTAAGTAGTTACGTGAAATAAATAAACTTTGGAGCAAACTCAATCATTAAGTAAGTGCAAAACGTAAAACTCAAGTGCAGATCAAATCATTTTGGTAACTGAAAAATTTACCTAAAGAAGAAATTCATTTTTTTATTTCAAATCGATTAAATGCCTGATAATTCGAATCAAATGGTTCGTGATTAAGGATGCAAGCATTTATTGAACGTGGCAAAGAACAATACTCGTCAGCGATTGAGTTCTTAGATAGTTCGGGGAAAAAATATTCTGCTGATAAATTGACTTTCAAAGAACTTGATCATTGGAGAAATAATGATCTACCTCAAGTAATAGCGACGCGGTATAAGAAACATAATGAGACTTGGATGACCAAAGAAGAATTGGTGAAATTGATGGACTGGAAACTCATGAAAGGGAAATTCAGACCCACACTTCCGAAACTAATAAAGTCAAATGAAGAAAAGACCGTTTTACAAGTCACCAGGCTGCTGTTCAAAAGTTTTTTGGAGATATCCAGCGCAGATTCGGTAGCGGAATTGAAGAAAGTGTTGAACAAGTTGTGCGAACTTCGAGGTGTTGGACCAGCCACGTCAACTCTAATGTTGTCCTTGACAAATTCACTTGTCAATCTAACTGACAATAAGCATTTGAGCGTCCCACCATTCTTCTCAGATGAGAGTTTCTTCTGGTTTAATCCTAATTATGGGAAATTGAAATACACTTTGAAAGAGTACTTTGAATTGTATTACAGCAAGTACATTGAGATTGCCGATGGAGAGACAGATTGGAACCTAATAGAGAAAAGCACATGGGCTATTTACAAGCAGAAAGAGCTTAATCCAGAATTCCAAATAGAACCTTCTTATTTAGAAAACTATGACAAATATATACAGGAGATCGCCAAGATCAAGGGGGAAAAGTTGGTGAAGGGGAAAAAATCGTTATCATAGGTCTCTCACCAATGGCTTTGCATCCTCCAGAGCCTTCTTGAAATTTGTATTTTGATATGGTGTATAGTTCAAAGGTAGATACTTGTCCATCAAGACGTTTTGACCAAGAGAGAACAGATTCGAGCTTATCCAGTACAAACTCAAGGCAGCTGGAGCCTGCGTGGACATCACAATGAGGAAAACGATGGAGTATCTACTTAGGTTGATCATGGAATCGAATATTGTTGGTCTAAAGGAGATTTTTTTACCTTTATTAGTCAAGCTCATCAATTGAATTGTCTTGTTATTCCATTCCACGTTAGAAAGTGCCAAGATTCCCAACGCCAAAGGTACCATGCTGTAAGGGTCTGGCATGGTCAAATCTGGTAAGTAATATGGGATACCTTCCGTAGTCAAGGTCCTGTCCAAGATCTTCAGCGATTGACCAGTGATCAAATCGGTTCTCCAACCGGTCAAGTTTCTGAAAGTCAAAGACATCGTCACCCAAAGTGGCACTTGAGCCATTGGTAACACAAAATTCTTCCATACTTGAACACCTTCCTCTTTGAATAATTTCTTCTGTCTTCTTCGAACTTCCTTTGTAGTGAGCATAACAATCTTGTCATAGTTCAAAGACTCCTGTGGAAGAACCGATTTCACCTTTTGTTGTCGTTGCAGTTGCAGTTGCAGAGCCAAGCGGAATCGCACTACTGGTCTCATAGCATTCACTAAAGGTCTGAGTCTGTTCTGTTTCTGTAACCGGAGCCTGTTCAACACGGCTATCGGGAGTGTGAATACAGTTCTGAGGGCAAACGTTGAAACTGGAATGAACAAATACCAGGGCATCCCTGAGAGTTGGTGCACATATTGAAGATTTTCAGTGCAGAAATTTATCGTGGCCAGGACTTCAAAGTTTCTTCTAAAAGTTCTAGGAGACAGACTCGGCCCTAGCGCCCGCGGTGCTCTCCTTATCAAGTGTGTTAACATGATCTGTTAGTCGTATCACCACCTGCTCTTGGCTCTTCAGGTCCTTCAGTATCAGATGCTTTTTTCACTTGAGAAAAGGAGAAAAAAAAAAGTTGAAAAAAAATAAAATTAGTGAAAAAGTAAACCTGTTTGGGTTTTTTGTCACCATTGATAAGTTCGACATCTACACGAGTATTCTTTGATATAAGTTGTTCTCCAATCAATATCAAACCAAAAGATGAGTTCCAGAGAAAGAGCATGCATGTTGTGTGGTATAGTCTTGCCATTCAGAGAGTTTGTTTCGAAAGGATGTCCAAACTGCGAGAGTGTGTTGAAATTTTTAGATGAAGATGAATCGGTGGCCAAATACTGTACTTCGCCGTCATTTGAAGGATTGGTTGCATTGTGCGAACCTCCCAAGAGTTGGGTGGCCAAGTGGCTTCGAGACGACAAATTCACCCCAGGATTATATCTGGTGAAAGTCAGTGGTAAATTACCTGGAGACATGATTGCAAGTTTACAAGAGCAAGGTATCATATACAGGCCAAGAGATGGAAGTGCCGCCGATTAGATTATGGAGAGGGGATAGAGTTTGATATGTAATTTATTAATTAAAACTTTGTATGATAATTTTTTCCACGATTTTACCGTTAGCTTGTTGTAACGGTTGAAGATCTCGAGTCATTACTTCATCTAGGCTCTCAACCAATCTCGAAGGTTTGTAGTTGTCATTGCAAAAGACCAATTGATCTTTGATGAGAAATTGCTCGATGATGTCCATTTGGTGTCCCTCACTAAGTTGTTCGTTATTGAGGACCACCAATTTCTTCCTCAACCTGAGGGCATCTAGTATAGAGCCCGACCCTCCATGTGAAATGACCAAGGAAGCATCCTTTGTGTAGTTATTACTAAGATCTTTATCGAAATTGATTCCTTCTAGTTGGAGAACCTCTTTGAAGTTCGTCTTGATGACAATTTTCCCATTTGTATCGATACTCCGTTTGTATTTCAACCCTAATGAGCTTATATGTGATATGAACAAGTCCTCAGACTTTGCTGGACTTCCAAACTGCACGATCACCTTATTAAACCCCAATTGAATGAACTTGTCTAGCACTAATTGCGACAAAGTCAAGTTTATTAGCTGCTCAAATGTCACTGTGGCACCCGTAGTCACTAAAGCGCTTTTGAATTCAGACATCTTCCACCGAATCACGCTCTTTCGTCAATGTCTTCGCCTCCTATCTAATCTAACATGAGGACAAAAACGCATTTTTGGTTCCTAAGTAAAGAAAGTGAAAATCAGCAAATCGATCATAAAGAAAAAAAATGGATAAAAAAAATGTATACGAAACAAAGATTTGCACCCGACAAACGCTTTGAATCCATCCCACTACACACGTTGGCACGCACAAGATGGCTGATAATCTTACGAGGAACTTGACCAATCTATTGGAGTCGGCTCGGGATATGACTCTCGAGGCTCTGTCGATGGCATCATCTAATTTGATGCAAGAACAGTCCGATCCCAAGTTGGTCATGTCCACATCACAACTATTCAAATTGTTGGACAGCCGCAGCGACAAGGACAAATTGGTAGCACTCAAGAGCTTGATCACTTGGATCTCCTATGGGGACCACCCGGACTCGGAATTTCTGTCATATCTCCCAAGGGTCATCAATAATATCACCTCCCCTAACACCACAGTAAAGAAATTTGTCTATATATATTTGTTGAGATTCCACCATTTGTCTCCAGACACCGCATTGCTTTCGATCAATGCCATTCAGAAAGCCACCCTCGATAAGGACCCTGTGTTGAGGTCCTTGGCGATAAGAACCTTGAGCGGTATCCAGATCCCAGCTATAATACCTATCCTTGTGATCAGCATCAAGAAATCCGTCACCGACCAGTCACCTCTCGTGAGAGCGTCAGGCCTGATTGCTGTTGTCAAATGTTTCAAGTTGGAACTGCAATTCAACGGCAAGTCATCCCCCGTGATCTCCCAATTGATCTCTTTCTTGAAAGATTTGTTGCTGGACAGCGATAACAAAGTATTGAATAGTGCTATAGTTGCATTCAATGAGATCCAAAACGAAAACTATTCCTTATTGCACCAATATTTCCACCATATCTTGTCAAGAATCGCAGAGTTGGACTCTTGGTCTCAAGTGATCCTGATTGACATCTTCACCAATTACTGTAAATTGTATTGCTCCAAACCGACGGAGGACGAATTTAGCGATACCTCGTATTTCTTGAATTCGATAAAGCCTTTGGTGTACTCTCAGTCCACCGATGTTCTTGTCGCTCTCTCGAAGCTGTTTATAAACCTTGGTACAAGTGAGACCTTGCTGGCAAGTAAATTGCATTTGAGTTTGTTGAAATTCATCAAAACTAGTAGTCCAGAAGTGACCCACTTGCTCTTACAGGAGCTTTTCATCATCTCTCAAGTTGATCCAACGTTGTTGAAGCCTTTCATTAGCCATTTCTATCTCTCCCCTATAGAACCGGAGAGAATCTCCTCCACCAAGTTGAAGATTTTGTCCAATTTGATCGACCACTCTAATTATAAGAAATCATTAAGAGAATTGAAGTATTATCTGAAACAAAGTTCAAGCTTGGAGATCCAAGTGGAATCTATTAGAGTTATCGGTAAGACCATCACGAAACTCGACGATTCAGAGTTAAATTCAAACACTTTGAAATGGTGCTTCAAGCAGATCGACCGGGCCAATATCAATGGCCTCTTGGTGGACGAGATCTTGATCTGTATAAGACATTTGATGGCACAAAACCCGAAAATCGACACTTTACTCCAGTTGACTTCCAAACTATTGTTCAGATCGAACAATTTCAACCCTTCCTCGAGGAAGTACATCATCTCCTTGCTCGAAGAGTCTTTGAACCATGACATGTTGGCAGTAGATGAATATATCCCAGACATAATTAGAGTCTGCATCACCCAAGATTTTTATAACTACGACCCGAAGGCGGAAAAGACTCGTTTGGAGGTCTTGAATTTCACTGCAAAAGCATGGTGTAAAGAGCTTTCGAATTGGAAAGCCGACAACGAACTGCTCTTGCAATCCGACCGCTCCTTGTTCTCTCAGCTGCTCAAGCAATTGATTGGCAACAGCAGTCTTTTGAAATTGTACTCGTATTGTTTGTATCTCTGCAAATTTGATGAGTCCTTGGATATCAGAAACGAGGCACGTAAATATTCCGCATTGCTTCCTTCCGTAGACTTGAATGATTTGGACAACATCGACGAGGAAGAGTTCATCAACAAGCTTGTTTCTAACATGGATTTATCGATATTGATCTTACAAGCCCAAAAGCCTCATTCCGTTCTTGATCTGAACCAGGATTCATCTTTGGACCAAGTTCTCAAGTATGACCTGAACTTGAACGCTTTTTTGAAAGCGTACAACATGACCGAGGATTGGACAGAAAAACCGCTTCCAAACTCGGTCCGTGTGACAGATTTGAAGATCAAAAATCACGATGCTGCCGTCAAGTCGTTATCTTCCAAACAATACAAAACGGAAGCATCTTCAAGATTCAATGGGTACGAAAAGCACCAGATTCAACCAAAGCCTTCGTCACCTTTGAGTAATGTCAATGACTCGCAAAAATACAAATTGCAAAGCTTGGATGAGTTTTTCAAGAGTGAAAGTGAGGAAAGTGAAGAGAGTGAAGAGGAGGAGAGTGAAGAGGACACTGAAGCAAGCGAGGAAAGTGAGGAAAGTGAGGAAAGTGATGATAGTGAAGGAAGTGAAGAAAGTTATGAGGACAGCGATGAAGAACGTGATGAAGAACGTGATGATCAAAAAAGCATGAAACTTGTATAAGTATACATTTGAAAAAAAAATTAATACATTAGCTATAAAATTATACAGAATGATCCTGTCATAGTTATATCCAAATATCCAATTCTTCAATTTTCAGTTGAGAGATTTCTGGATTTTCCAGCTCGAAACTTGGATAATAAGGAACAATGGAGTCACAGTTTTGGATGTACATATTGTTGTAGAGCTTCCAATACGAATGTCTCACTTTCCGGGCAGGATGGAACAATCCTGCCAAGATATAGTTCATCAAGACTCCGCTTCCAACGTTGTTTCGAATACTGTCTATGCTGTCAATAATACGAGCGATGACATGAGGAGAAGTCTCAAAGATATTGGGGAAGATCAAATTCAACAAGTGCACAAACACGTCTTCCAATCCGTTCCCAATACATCCCAACAGCATATGCTTGACTACGGTGGCAGCTGTTTGTCTATGCACCAAGTCTCTATCGGTCAAGGCATCCTCTAATAATGGCACCATGGAGTAGATATATTCCTGCTCAATGTTGTCGCCCAAATATTCGAACATGAAGGACAATGCCTTCAAGACACCGTTTTGAACGTTTTTCTCTGGAGTACGGTACTCGTTCATCAACAGAGGTAACACGGTGAACGGCTGACAAGTCTCTGCAACGATGGCGATAGCTACAGCGGTACAGACTCTCAATTGACGTTCCTGAACTTTCAAATTGTCAAGCAAGGCGGCCAACACATCCTGTGGCCCGATGGCCTTGGCAAGATATCCAAACGTCTGATTGGCCGATCTCCGGATCGATTTTCTAGGACTTTTCAACATTTCCAAGAGCTCAAAACAGATTCTCATCCATTCTCTGGCATTGACAAATTCTGGTCCCTTATCGGCGATTATTCCAATCAACTTGATAGTGGCCTCTTGAACTTTTTCATGTCTGTTCCTTAATATCGGAGTCAAAGTCGGTAGGATCGTGGAGATCGAAGGGTTTACAGATTCTACTCCAATAGTTGCAACTACGGTCAGCAATGCTTTCAAAAGCGAACCCAACACATCGGGATACACTTCTCCTAAGGATTCATACAAGATATTCGATAACCTTGAGATCATATCATCTTCACCACACTTCTTGATCACAGGTAATGTCAATGAGATCAAATCTGCGGATTGTTGTCTATTTTCTGGAGACTTGTGCTTCAAACGGTACAAGATGACACTCACAATGGCAGTCAAATGCGGTTTTACTCTCAAGCCCAAAGAGTTGACAATGGTACCAAACCCACTCAAAAACACAGAATCTTGGGTGGTTTGTTCTTGGTAAGACAACACTATTCCGTCTAAGAGTAAATCTACAGATCTATCTGACAAATCGACCGAGCCTAAATTCGAGATGATTCTGTCGATGGTCTCCACGGTGACTTTACGGAACATTTCATTTTCGTCTTTCAAATGAACGAGAATTCGGTCAATGATCTCCGAAACACCACATCTGACACTCAATTGATACGTCGTCTCCACCAAAATACCACTGATTCGTTTATCCATGGCTACTCTTCGGGTCCAAAAATTTTGGAAAAAATCATCTAACAGCCGTTCTTTCAAAAATTTCTTATCGACACCTTCTGTTGCACAACATTGTTGGATGATCTTCAAGCAAGTCTTTCGCATCTCGTCATCCTGGGACCGAAATTCTCGAATCAATATGTGAAACACTTCCTTGGAATAATGATTGGCATACTCTGGGTCCATCAAGGGAATAATAAATCCAATGGCTTTCAAAAAACTGGCTAAGGCTTTACCCCTGTGATGTTTTATGGCTTCCCATAAGGGTTCCAATATCCTTTCAAAGGATTCGATACCAAATGGGGCAGAAGATTCTGCCAAACTGGCCAACGCCTGTGCGGTTATGGTCCGCACTGGGAGTTGAGAGTCTTCTAAACCTGGAGCAACACACTCAACTAATTCGTTCAAATGCGGTAATATGCCACTTCCCATCAACCCTGATATCTGTTGCACCATCTTGATACCAGTGTGACGGGCTTGCCAACTTTTCTTGGACCCACACACAGCTTTCAAGAAGGGCAAGAGCGACGGTATACCTAAAGCATGGGCAACGACTGCAAAAGTCTTTGTGGTCAAATTTCTCACATACTCATCTGTGGCATCGATGTCAGGTCTGAGAGTTGCAATCATATAAGGCAATCCAGCAGCTTTACTCAAGTTGGAGATGATCTCTCTGGCCTCTATTCTAGAATAGTAATCTGGATCGGTCAAGAGAGGCGCTATAGCCGTCAAGATCCTCCTTGTGTCTGGTCTCACTTGGTCATTCAATTTATATAATATCCTGTCTACCACTTTTACCAAGAGATGTCTCTCCTGGTCGTCTAATGTAGGCTCTTTCAATAAAGGTAAGACCTGATCGAAAATTAGTTTGGATCCAAACATTTTGGAATTATCTGTGAGTGATCTCATGGCCTGTTTTCTTGTCAGAGGAGCACCGTTCTTGATTTTCAAGATCAACTTGACCAATCGCCTTGATTTCTGTTCCTCTGGACTGAGTGATTCCTGCTTTACTTCTGCTAAAGATTCTTTGAAATGTTTCACGTCATGGTCTTTTAAGAATTGTAAGTCCTTTGGCACTTCAGTAGTTGGGTTTTGAGCCATGAATTCTTTGGCAAGTGTGCTTTCCTCGGGTATCATGTACCCTTCGTTTTTCTTGGGAGCCTCGGTCCAGTCAGGCGGCTGACTAGTTAAAGGTTTATAACTTTCAGGAACCGGTATCACTTGATATCCAGACGGTAATAATTGGTCTAAAATCTTTGACGTTAAGGGAATACCTTCAATAATTGGGAAAGATAAGGATTCATGAGTTGGTTGTGATTTGAGTATTGCCGATATGTCGCCATTCTGGTAATCAGCTTCATCATTATTCTCATGTTTTCTCTTCTTCTTTGGATGTTCGTTATCTGACTCTGACTCTGACAATTGCTTTATCTGGGCGTGTTCCTCCTCTTGAGCTGCTTTATCTTTCATTATCTCTTTATATGACTTGGTCTCATCGTCAACCCTATTGAAAGCGGCATATTTTCTCCTTTGATAGTCATCTTCTTTGGAATACACTCCATTTGCCTCCTCATCTTTCGATTTTTCAGCGGTCTTCTCATCTTCCTCTAGAAGTTCATTTTTGAATTCCTCCGGCACAGTGTACTGCCTTCTGCGTCTTTTCTCAATCCCGCCGTTCTCTTCTTTGTTGTATGGCAAAAGTGCGGACATGTTAGTGAGCTAATGGTCGGGTCTGGCGCTAACCTAGATGTCTTCTTAACCCTTTTGCTACTTTTTATTTTTCTACTTTTTTATTTTACTTTTTGACCTTTTAGATTTTAAATTTTTAGTTTTTTATTTCTAATTTTTTATTTTTTATTTTTCATTTTGTGTTTTTTTCTATTTCGATTTATTTGATTGACTTGTCAAATTGGAGATTTGTTTGATTTAAGTTAGATTGTTCATAAACTGTATATTATTTGATTATATTACGTATTTCCGGTGATTTGGATTCATGCCATATCACGTCAGAGCTTTTTTCCCGTTACTTTCCACTATAATTCAATCACCACAGGGCAGTGCCAATCAGTAGTCAATGAAGATCTCGCTTCTAATATGGTTCTCCATATTATCATTTTGCCATTGCTTCTATGACGAGAAACTCGTGGTGAGACCACTCCCGAACCAGCATGTACTAACTTCATTTCAATTCAAACTACAGTCAGACAACTTCCACTCTTCCATCTCAAACAACACCGTCACCCATTATAATACCTTCCCAAGAACATTCCCCCCACTCTTGGAATCCACAAACACGAAAGAACTCCACATGAGATTTTCTCAAGGATGGTACGACAGTGAGAGCTGGGGACTGTTGCCTTATAATGGATCCAAAAGTGGAGGCACTGGTGTAGAATTGTGGGCAATTCTTTCAAGCGATTCGAAAGACAACGTTGAGAAAAATTGGTACAAACTCACAAATTCACTCTCAGCATTGTTCTGTGCCTCGTTGAACTTTATTGACTCATCTACAACCACGTATCCGAAGAAATCGTTCCATTCCCATAACAACATCTTGGTTCCAGAAAATGAAAACTTGTACCTATTGAGAAGTGCCTTGCCAAGAGAACCGGTGTGCACCGAGAACTTGACTCCATTCTTGAAATTGATACCTACCAAGGGAAAGCTGGGTATCGGATCGCTTCTCGATGGCCATAAAGTGTTCGATGCCCAGTGGAACTCGATGTCGATCGATCTCTACACCGTTTATAACGAAGACGGGTCCCATCACTATGATATGGACTTGAACATTGACTTAGTGATGAACGTTCCAAAGAAATTGGAGATCAACCAGAACCCTATCATCAAGCCTATTCCAGGAGAACAATTGAATTGTGACCTTTCCAAGAAACACGATCTGTATTACTGTTTCCCATTGGTCAACAAGTCCAATCTCACCATCAATTTGCAAGAATTATTCGGTAAGGATATCGCTGGCAAGGTGCCATTTGGCGATAACTGGAGCCAGTTGTGCTCAATTGCAGATCCTGATATATGGAAAATCAGTGGCATTGTAGCAGGGCCTGAGCAAGAGCCTGGAGAACCTGTCCACTCCATCTATTCCAAGGACAAATCAGAGACTTGTTTTTATTTGGACCAAACAGATGTGTCCTACAATTTGGAATTGAAAACCGAGAACTGTTCCCATGTGGTGCCTCTGATGCTGCCCCATCTTAAAGTGTCCAGATCCTTGTCTGGGTACTCGCAGGGCTCGGCAGCTTTGAGAATGGTGTTCCGTAACTCTGGCGAAGAAGATGTCGATATTGTTTACTTCGAAACGTTGCCCTGGTTCTTGAGAATCTACCTTTCGAGCTTGAAAATCTCTGGCACAGAACCTCGTGACATCTTCTACAGTCCGTCCAAAGACAGACTGAGACCGAGCCATTTGGAGATGGCGTTGACCATTCCTGCCAACACCACTGTCACCATGAGTTACGACTTTGACAAGTCGTTATTGTTGTTGGCTGAGTATCCACCAGACGCTAATCATGGTTTTGACATCGAGCCTGCCGTAGTCACGATCTTGCAAAACGGTAAGAAGACATATCAATTGAGAACCAACTCGTTATTGGTGACCTTGCCTACCCCAGATTTCAGTATGCCTTATAACGTCATCATATTGACCGGGACCGTTACCTCGTTGGTCTTTGGGGCCATTTTCCAAATGTTGTTCAAGAAAGTGTTGACAGTGGAAGAGTACGACGCCATTTTGAGTGCTCCGAGGGGAATAGACAAGTTGAAGCTGAAAATTCAGAATTTGAAATCGAAGTTACTCGGTAAAAAGTACAAAAGTGAATAAATTTATATATATATATATATATACTGTGTATATAATTGTTGATACCTTATTTATCCCAACATGCTTCTCTTCCTGCCTCTCATTCTAACATCGCGTAGCCTTCTAATTGTGTCGGTGTGTTTCTTGCTCAGCTTGCTGGCCTTGTGGCAGTCCTCATAACCTTCCAAGAGCCACTTATTGTAGCTCGAGGCATGCACAGGATGGGTACTTAACAAGGCACGCTCCAAGACATACAAATCTACTGCCTTGTCTTCACTCAAGTTGGAATATGAGCTGAGACCGAAATCTATCAAGGAAGGTTGTTGTTGTTGTTGTGTTAGTATGATATTGGAAGATGTCAAGTCACCATGAATGATATCAGCCAAGTGCAAGAGGGCCACTTCCTTTCCAACAGCGAACATCACCTTCTGTGCCTCGTCTATAAGATCTTTGCCTTGCTTCTCCAACATCCACAACCAGTTTTTCAACGAGCTGATCGGTTTCTCTGTGCCACTACCGTCGTCCAACAAGTCTCCAATGGCCTCCATCCATATGATGCCATTGGCCGAGTCACAGCTTATTAACCTTGGAACATTGATCCCCAATTGGAAAAGTTTGTTAAGCAACTTGGCCTCTGAAATGGTTCTGGACTTGGTTATGCTCAGGTCCAACTTCGGATGTCTATATGGTTTAGGGGGTCTATATTTGATGATGTATGTATTGGATCTAAGAGTCGATGATTTGTAGTCAGGTGGAAGATATGGATGAGTTTGAGTTTGAAATATCACGGCCTCGGCCCCTTGCGACACCACCTTCAATGGTATATGTTTCAAATGCTCCTGTGCTGTTTCTATGATCCTGTCACTCATCGTTCCCGTCTATCAAGGTAATATGCCTTGGAGTTCACTTGATAAAATGTCAATTTGAAAAATCAAAAAAAATTTGAAAAACTGAAAAACTGAAAAACTGAAAAACTGAAAAATAAAATAATTTGAATTATTCATTTTTTTTGCACTAGTAATCTAAAAGACGAGACCTAGATTAATATCAAGAACAAAACCAAATCAAAATCTAAGTCAATTATATTCGAAAAAAAAAATCAAATCGTGTCAAGTACTCTTATATTTATAAAGAAGTCAAAGATATATATCCTACTGCAACAATATATATGCCAGTGCAAAGCTAATAGTCCTAGTTAGTTCCGCTTCCTCCACCATATTTAGCTCTCCATTCAGCAATCTTCTTGTCATCGATTCTCTTGAACAAGTATTGTGGTTTGCCAATGCAGTGGCCGGCTTGCAAGACAAGTTCGAAAGTATCGGTAATCTTCAAAGAAGGTGTGTTCAAGATTTGGTTGATCTGTGTCGATGTTTCTGGCATGTATGGGCTGATTACAGAACCTACCAAAGCGATCAAATTCAAACCAATGGCCACGACGGCATCACACTTCTCTGGGGTATCGTCAAACAAAGAGTTGTCCAATTTGTTATCTTGCAAGAATTGGTTACCTCTCGATGAAATGGCCATGGCAAGCTCTAAACCTTTCTTCAAATGCACAGCTTCCATCTCTTTAACGTACTGGGCCAATAAACTGTTCACGTCTTTCAAAGTGGACTCGTAGTTTTCACATTTGGAAACGTCAAACTTAGGAATGACACCGTTGTACTTGGCAACGACAAATTTGGTTAATCTGTTGACAAAGTTTCCCAAGTTGGCCAACAACTCATTGTTATTCCTAGCAACAAACTCGTCCCAAGAGAATTGCGAATCGGAAGTTTCAGGCCTGTTGGAGGCCAAGTAATATCTCCACACAGAAGGTGGGACACCACTGGCTTTCGCATTGTTACCAAAGACACCAATGTTTCTGGACTTGGAGAATTTACCGTTTTCGTATTGAAGATATTCAGTGGTACTCAAATGGTGCAACATGGTCCAGCTCTCACCAGTACCAATCTCCGAGGCAGGGAAGATAACGGTGTGGAATGGAACGTTGTCCTTACCCATGAATTGATACAAGTCAACGTTGTCAGGATTCTTCCACCATTTGGTCCAGTTTTCAGAGTCGTAATTGGCAGTGATGGAGACGTAACCAATTGGGGCATCGAACCAGACGTACAACACCTTGTTCTTGAAGTCTTCCAATGGAACAGGAGTACCCCAGACCAAGTCTCTGGTGATACAACGAGGTTGCAAGCCTTCTTTCAACCATGAGTTGGTGATGGTCTTGGAGTTCTTGGACCACTCACCCTTCTCGCTGGCTTTCTCGAACCACAGTCTTACCTCTGGCTCCAATTTGTCCAATGAGAGGAAGCAATGCTCGGAGTCTCTTGGCTCTGGAGTACCGTTGTCTAATTTACAACGAGGGTTGATCAATTCGAAAGGATTCAACAAGTTACCACACTTGTCACATTGGTCCCCTCTGGCATCTTCGTATTGACATTTAGGACACTCTCCCTCGACGTATCTATCGGCCAAATAACCGTTGTGCACAGAACAGTACAATTGTTTCATGGTCTGTCTCTCGATGTACCCGTTCTTGTGCAACTTCAAGAATATGTCTTGAGCAATCTCGGTCTGGAAATCAGTGGTGGTTCTTCCAAAATGGTCGAATCCAATTTGGAACCAGTCGTAAACTTCAGAGTGGATCTTGTGGTATTTGTCACACAATTGTCTTGGAGTGACCTTCTCCTCCAAGGCCTTGGTCTCGGTGGCAGTACCGTATTCGTCAGTACCACAGATATACAAGGAGTTGTAATTTCTGGCCTTACAGTATCTGGAGTACATATCGGCGGACAACACTGAACCTACAATGTTACCCAAATGAGGAACGTTGTTGACGTATGGCAAGGCAGAGGTGATCAAGATGTTTCTCTCGCCTTCCTTAGGTAAGACCTTACGGTTCAGGTCGTACTGATTGACCAAGAAGCCATCTTTGAAGTTCTGTAAACCGGTGTTTGTCTCTTTTGGTCTGGAAACCTTGGTGATTGACTTGACGAGGTCAATGGCTTTGGCCACTTCAGGGATCGAGGCAAACTCTTTGAACCAGGCAGACTGTTTGGATTCGTCTTTGCTCAAAGTTGGATACACAGCCGCAAAGAAGATGATCTGTTCCAGTGATTTCAACAATGAAGTCTGTGGTAATTCAGTCTTTGAAGGATCAAGATCTTTCTTATCGTAAGGGAACAACTCGTTTTCTTCGAACTGGATCAAAGCTGAAGCGGCAAATGGCGAGGAGTCCTTGCCTTTTTCGGACAGCAAGTATTTGACCACGGCATTAGGTTCTATCAATTGTAAATCTTTGGACTTGAACAACAAGGATGACTCATCATGGTCAGCTTGCAATTTCAACGAAGGTTCGAAAGCCTGAATGGCAATGGCCAATTTCAAGTTGGTCACAAATACTTCAAGAGAATTGCCTTTGGCAGCGAACAATTGTGCTTGTGACATTGTGATCGTTGTACAAGGGGTTGGATCTATACTCTCAAATGACTAATTTAACATTAAATAGCCAAAATTCAATTTTGACGCCCAAAACCATCGGTTTTTTTCTTCTTTTTTTTTCCAGAGAAGAGCAAAAAAAAAACTTGTGTGGGTTTTTTTGGCACTGTGGGAATGGTTTCTGGTCAAGCATGCACGACCTCTTTGCGGCCATAGGTTCATTTGTGCTTTGGCACGAGTTGTTGCTTATCGAACAAGCCTGGCGCTATGGTGTTCAAAGTGTGCTGTTCCCACTTCTTATACTCTCCCGTGGGTTGTAGTTGGCTTACTTTCTCTTTCAAATTGTTCAATTGGGTGATATTGGTGTTGATACTATGTGTTAACCTGTTCTGGTCTATCTTCGGTAATTGCAAATCATTAGCATACTCAAATGGGATGGTTATAGCCTTTGAGTTCGTGAACTCATTGGGCGTGATTATCAAAGGTATTTGTTGTAACAATGGGTCGGCTGTACAATATTGTGCCTAATCGTATGACTGCACGAGAGTACAACGGTACAATGTACGCCATACAGATATGGACGATGTGCGTTGTTAGTATTCTTTGTCATTATATCGCCAATTGACTACGCCAAATCACTACTCACCTCTTTCATCTGTCATTTCGATAGTTGCTCAATTTGGATCAGTTCGTGTTTGTGTAATTGAGAGTCTTTTAGCTTTTTCAACGGTCGCTTTTTCGTCCAACAAATTCCTACTTTCTACTCAAAGGACTGTTTTCTTGAATACAAAAAAAAAAGGGAAGCTCGCTTGAGATTAGCTTTTTACCATTTTAAAGCGAACGGTTAGTATGAGAAATTGCATAAATACTTTAATTTCATTCAGTTTTACTTTAGATCTACTGCGATTTCAACAACTTTCGTTCTGGTCTTGATCACAATACAGACACAAATAAATTTTAATACAATCCACACAATCTCAACTCTTCACTCTTAACTCTCTACATCTCAGTACTATCAAATTTAATTATTTTCCAAACAGAAGTAAATATAAGAAAGAATAGATGAGATATCTACACACAGTCGTACGAATTCAAGCGTTCGATCTCTTGGCAGCAGTGGCGGCACTCAAGACTCCAGGCAACTCTTCATTTCCAACATTGTATAACAACTTGATACCCAAGATGGTGGAAATACCGATAAAGACAGTGAACCACAAGAACAAGTTGAACTCGACACTTACGTCCTTCTTGGAACATGTGGCCCCTTGCCAATAGGTGGTTGATTTGGTGGTCTTGTTATAAGAGGTTGCGCAACTGCACGACCAGCAGTCTCCACTCTTGGCACAGACACCGTGGTTGGAACAGGAAGAAGTGGAGATCAAACAAGATTCCTCTGAGGCATAACAAGAAGATGAAGCAAATGAGGATGCCTTCTTTTCTCTTTGTGATACCTGTCTCTTGTGCAAAGGCTGGACGGTGACCTTCGAGTCGAATTCGAAATTGTCTTGAATCGATGGTAACACTATAACGATGGATTCAAATCTCTTGTTGACATCGTTGATCAAGTTTTGGTTGATCAAATGGGACAAAATGTTCAAAGAGTTTTGGTAGGTCTTTGAGTTTTGGCCTGTTTTCTTCAAAATCGTCGAGAACGATTTCAAGTTGGCCACGATCTTGTCGGCTTGGAACTCTGCATCTTCCAACAAGAATTTGAATTGAGACATCTCGTTTATAAATGATTCATCGCTGATAACGTCTACAGAAGATCTGCTTGAAGAAGCAGAAGGTTGTGACAAATGGAACGTCTCTTTCAAATCTGTCCAAATATTCTCCAACTTGAGGTTGTATTTCATGGATACTTGGAAATAGTTGTCCCACAAGTGCTTCAATTTCGAATTGACTTGAGAGTATGCTGTGGAACTTTTGGACTCAATTATATTGATTGAATCTGATAATTTTAACAAGTTTGAATCTTTATTCAACTCATTTGGTAAATTGGATAAGAATTTTTGGAAATCCTTGTGATTATTCTTATGACTTGGATTGATTTCGAATATTGGACTCTCTTCCTTCAAGAACTGCTCACTTGAAGCACCTTGAACGATTAAGACCAACTTTTGTCTATCGGTTTCATCGTCATCGGTAGATCCTCCAACAAACTTGTCTTGACCTACACTCAATGAGTCCAAGTTTTGTAATTTCTCCAAATCATAATCATCAGATATATCTAATTGATTTGCCAAATTCAAGATGGCATCATTGACACTTAATACAGGAGGTTTCCCATTATTGGAGCTTATTTCGCTCGTTCCTGGAAATTTGAATACCTTGATGTTCGGATCACAATTGATCGAACCCACCAATGAGGCGATCAATGCTATATTTCTGAACAGTCTCATAATGGTTCCTCTTGCTAAGGTCTACTTCAATGTAGTTCTATAACGCTTTCTCCTTAAATGGTAAAAAAAACTTGTTGAAAACCTGAAGCACTTTCACTTTTTTTTGTCCTGTTTTTACATTTTTCCTTACATTTTCGTTGCAACCACTAGGTAGTGCGTGAAATGTCAATTCGACGTATCAGTATCAGTGTTGTAGTGAGATATGACAGTGTAGCTGGGCGATAGGCTTTAGCTTCGTCTTGGCTTCGGATTAGTCTTTGGATTGGCTCAATCTTTGGCTCAGACTTGGGATTGGTCTTTGGCTCTGCCTTTGATTCATAATTTTGATCTCATTGCATTGAAGGGTTTATACATTTTTATTCCATTTTCTGTACATGCAGAAGTAGAACAATTTTCAAGTGGGTTGAAAAATAGAGATAACGATAACATGTAACTCTGTTTTGATGATCTTCTCAAACCTTTCCAATAAGAGATTCTATCTATGAAAATCTCACAAAAGAAAGCGAGAGATACTGATAAACTTCTTAAGTGTTGTTAGTCTCAGATTTTCTCGAGGTATATCATTTTGGTCCGCACCACTTTCAACAGATAGCTAGCTATCTTCTTATTCGTCTCCGTTATCAAAAGGGATTACAAAGGGGGAGTGGAGATTTTTTTGAAAATCTTGCATCGCATACTTATCTTTCATTTGAGGCATTTAAATGAGTAGGACGATCAGACAACAAGCATGGCCTGAGAAATTCTTAGAATTGCACATCCTAGAAACTCAAGTCATCATAATAATATAATGAATTTGAAAAATTTTGTCTCACATCCAATGTCTTAGATAAGAAGAGCTGTCATATCCTAAATGCAAGCTGAACCGAAAAAAAAATGACTCTCTCTATTATTACCAAGTTAAGAGCCTTAAAAGAGATCCGCTGTTTGAAGGATAAAATTAACTCTGAAAGCACCCATACCTAGAATACCTAGATGTTTGAGCCTGATACCAAATATGCAGGAAAAAAATTTTAGATCCTAGGATATGCATTTGCGAGGGTACGTTCAGCCCCCGTTTTTGCTTCACATTCTCAAAAGTATGATAGGTTGGGTTAAAGACAAGTAAATTCCCATGAGTTGATCATATTGGAACAATAGCATTTACAACATTCATTTACGACTACTGTCTATCTTGAGGGTAAGTGACAGAGATTTCCATATTTCAAATAGGTCAGGTTTTAGAGAGAATGGTCATAAAAAACGGATATCCACTCAAAGTATCCTCCATATTAAAAACACCGAATACAAACATTACGATAACTGCGCATCATTTCCTTGAAAATAAAACTATGCAGGTGATTTTATTATTACTTTCCGATTCAAGTTGCTTTATCGAAATAAGCAATTATTATTATTTTTTTAGGCGAGGCAACGCGAATTCATTCCAAAAACAGGCGCATTTCTATCCTTCTTCAGATGAACTCAAGCACATTGAGCCGCATATGGAAACCTGAATTGATTTTCTGCCCCAACTGTTCAGCCACCTTCCTCAAAGGAAGTTTTTTCTCAAATCTTCTGCAGTAAAAAACGCATTTAGTAAATAAAATTTCCCCTTTTCATCCCTTTATTAACTTGGTGGCAGCCGGTCTTAGCGGGTGATACAACCAATGACATTTTGCTTCTCAAATCCTTCTAGATACTGGTGCCGAGAATAACCCTGTTGGCTCATTCGGAATTCTATAGCTTACCAACTAGGGATACTACTCGCCAGTTTTTGTTATTGCTTTGAGACATTGCTTCCATTGCTTGTTTTTTCTATTGCTCTGTCTCCCAAAAAAAATTAATCAATTCATACTGATGCGACTGACCTCCTTTTGGAAACTCTTCATGGATTTCCGTTTTCCAAAACTACCAAATTGAACACCCAAAATGCCTTTTGTCATTTTAAAGAACTCCGAGATCGTCCATTTTTCTTAAACGGAATTAAAATAAGTTCTCCGAGAAATTACAAAAGCCTCAAGTTTTCTTTTTGAGATCTTGATCTTCGAAATATCTTTGTGATTCTGGGAAACGCCACAAGTTGTTTCTTTAGAATGATAACTGACCATTTATTTGTTTGCTGACTAATCCAGATATTTTCTGTAAAATGATATGCAATCTTGAGCAGAATAAGGATGATTTCACTTTCCAATTGTAGGTTCAATCTGAGAATTCTTGATTTAAAAGTAAGATTAAGTATAAAATGGACAATCTTCAAATTTCCACTTTCAATCGAACAGGAGACTTGATTTATGTTTTCCTTTCTGGTCTTCACAGCATCTATGAGCCTAAAGCCAAAATTCCAAAGCCTAGAACTAGATTTAGAAGTTCCGAAGGAAGAATAAAAGTCACTTTAATCTTCTTTTGTTCTTTGATTTGAAAGATATGTAATTTTTCCTGCCGAAAGAGATTTCAAGAGGGTGAAGAGTTCTGAAAAAGCATGATTTGTTTTTGAGCTGTTAAAAACCTTTCGGGCCTTGAGAAAATCGAGATCTAACATTTGTGACTCAGATTAAATGGAAGATTTGGAAATCAACAGTTTGCCTCAAACAAGAACTTTTCTTTTCTGAATTAAACTTTCTCTTGAAAGGGGAAATGCCATTTTGAAAATTAGTTACTGTGAAGAGATTTTGTGTATTATTACTGGCAAAAACAAACATTACTAGTTGAAAATTCAATAGTACCTGTACAAGAAACGTAGGGAGTGTTCGATTATGAAGCATCTTTTTTCTAGGAAGTTCTTATTCTAGAATTCGGTGATTTGAGATTATAGCTTGTGCTGGCCAAAATAGGTGCCCGTCATGTTAAAATTACAATCAACACACACCTCGAAAGAACTGAAACAAGGAGGCTTTTGAAATAATAGGATCGAAACTTAACAGGACTCAGTGATCTATAGATTTGAGTAGAATCTCTATAAGAAGTCCCTTATTTCCTCGTTCAATAACCGAAAATATCTCTCAATAAAATCACCGCAATATGACAACAATCTTCAGAGTTCTAATACTTTGTATTTCAAGTTTATTGGCTGTTCAAGTTCTTGCTGCTCATTCGTGTGATATACAGGGCAACCCGGTTGCTGCTGGATTCAACGCCAAGTTCTACAGTTACAAATATGGAGATTACGCCGACACAAGAAGTCTCAGTTACTTGGCTAAAGGTTACCAAAAGAAAAAGATAACTGATACAGCTTCTGGTGTTACAAATATAAATTTCGAAGTTTACACAAAATCAAAGGTTCTGACAGGTAATGTTTACGGACAAAAGGTCTATATCACGAACTTCGCATTGGAGTTGACCGGTTACTTCAAAGCACCAGAGACCGGAACATACACAGCTTCACTCAGTAAGACAGATGATTCAGCAATGGTTTGGATTGGAAACGGATTTAAATGTTGTGATCAATCTTCAGCAACATCGACCGATTACTTGTTCTATTCTTTTTATACCGAGGGTAAAAAACAAAAAACCATCAAACTACAAAAGGGTGAGTACTACCCCATGAGAATAACGTACATAAATATCAGGCAGGGAGGTCAATTACACTTTGCAATAAAGACACCCTCGGGAACAACAATTGAGAATGATTGGAGTGATTATATTTTTCAACTTTCATCAGGCGATACCTGTGGTGCAACAAGCACTACTTCGTCGAGTCTAAGCTCATCTAGTCCAGCTTCTTCAACTCCAGCTTCTTCAACTCCAGCTTCTTCTAGTCCAGCTTCTTCAAATCCAAGCTCATCTAGTCCAGCTTCGTCGAGTCCAAGCTCATCTAGTCCAGCTTCTTCTAGTCCAGCTTCTTCTAGTCCAGCTTCTTCAAATCCAGCTTCTTCAAATCCAAGCTCTTCTAGTCCAAGCTCTTCTAGTCCAAGCTCTTCTAGTCCAAGCTCTTCTAGTCCAAGCTCTTCTAGTCCAAGCTCTTCTAGTCCAAGCTCTTCTAGTCCAAGCTCTTCTAGT